>JAHRIG010000044.1:49640263-49730114 GCA_020311275.1 Eira barbara | reverse complement strand
GAGAACTGCAGCCACTGCTCCTGTGGCAGTTCCTGTCCATGTACCTGCTCACTTTCAGTGGGAACCTGCTCATCATCCTGGCCATTGTCACAGACCCCCGCCTCCACACACCCATGTACTTCTTCCTCTCCAACCTGTCCTTTGTAGACATCTGTTTCACCTCCACCACCATCCCCAAGATGCTGCTGAACCTCCAGACACAGAGCAAAGTGATCACCTACGCAGGCTGCCTCAGCCAGATGTATTTTTTCATGGTTTTTGGGGGAGTAGACAACTTTCTCTTGACAGTGATGGCCTATGACCGGTTTGTGGCCATCTGTCACCCACTGCACTACATGGTTATCATGAACCCCATGTTCTGTGGCAGCCTACTTCTGGCGTGCTGGGTGTTGAGTGTTCTAGACTCTCTATTACATGACTTACTTGTTTTGCAGTTGTCCTTTTGTACGCAGTTAGAAATCCCTCACTTTTTTTGTGAACTTAATCAGGTGATCCACCTTGCTTGTTCTGACACCTTCTTCAATAACCTGGCAATTTATGTTACAAGTGGACTTCTGGGTTTTATGCCACTCATCTGTATCCTTTACTCTTACTCTAGAATTGTAACCTCTGTTTTGAAAATTCCGTCTTCTGGGGGCAAGTATAAAGCATTTTCCACGTGTGGGTCTCACCTCTTGGTTGTCTCTTTATTCTATGGTACAGGCTTTGGGGTGTATCTTAGTTCTGCAGCTTCTCAAAACTTGAGGACAACTGCCATAGCTTCAGTGATGTACACAGTGGTCACACCCATGCTGAACCCCTTCATCTATGGTCTGAGGAACAGAGACATAGAGCTGGCACTAAGAAAGCTCTTGAGCAGAAAGAAATTCTCTGCATAGAAGGATCCTTTGTTTCAAGATAAAGATGTGAGTAACAGGGCTCAAGACCCTAGATGACCCAGATCATGATTTTTGTATCAGTTCTTGGAAACATGATCTACAGTTTATCTTTCTACACTATTCAGTCTTTAATTTTTTCATACACAACAATCAACTATCTGTCTATTTTTTTCAGTTCTAAGTTTAAAAAAAATCCAGCTAGTTAACAGATTGTGTAGTATTAGGTTCAGGAATAGAATTCAGTAATTTATCACTTACTTACAATGTCCTGTGCTCAGCACAACAAATGCCCTCGTCAATCCCAATCACCCATTTAGTGCCACCCCCCCCATATCCTCTCCAGCAAGCCTTAGTTTGTTCTCCATTTTTAAGAGTCTGATTGTGGTTTATTTTTTTGTTAAGATTTTATTTATTTGTCAGAGAGAGAGAGAGAGAGAGAGAACACACAACCAGGCAGAGAGGCAGGCAGAGGCAGCGAGAGAAGCAGGCTCCCTGCCGAGCAAGGAACCCGATGTGGGACTCGATCCCAAGACCCTGGGATCATGACCTGAGCTGAAGGCAGCAGCTTAACCAACTGAGCCACCCAGGTGTTCCTGATTGTGGTCTATTTTTTAAAAAAGTTTTCTTAAAAGATTTATTCATTTATTTATTTCAGAGAGAGATAGAAATAGCATGAGTTGGGGGGGCAGAGGGAGAGGGAGAGAATCTCAACCAGACTCCATGCTGAATGAGGAGCCATTTGCAGAGCTTGATCTCACCACCCTCAGATGATGACCTAGGCCAAAATCAAGAGTCAGTTGCCTATCGGACTGTGCCATCCAGGTGCCCCCTATCTTGCCCAATTTTAAGCTACCAATTTTAGTTCTAATCACAGTCCTAATGGGCCGTAGTAATCTGGCCAGCAACATCACCTTAGCATCTTTGGGCTCGGTTTGGAGGAAAAAGAATTGCATTTATTGCTATTTTACAATCTTCACTCAGGGGAAACTGGTTCCATCAATTGAAGATCTGGGTCAGTGATTGATCTCAGGTCTGAGAGTGAAATAGAGATTATGACCTATCAGTGCAGTGATACAGTCACTCTTTTCTTCATGATTTTTGGAGGGATTTTTGTTTTCTTTTCCTTAGTTACACAAATTGGATGAGCCCTTAGTAAACTGCCTATCGTTTTTGTTTTATGGAGATGCCATGAATAATTTTCCATTTTGAGAAATCCCTGTGGCTCTCACAATTTAGATGAGAATGATGAATTCTTTTTTTGATATTAAAAAAATTTTTTTAAGGATTCATTTCTTCTCAGCGTAACAGTATTCATTGTTTTTTCACCACACCCAGTGCTCCATGCAATCCGTGCCCTCCCTAGTACCCACCACCTGGTTCCCCCCACCTCCCACTCCCCGCCCCTTCGAAACCCTCAGGTTGTTTTTTAGAGCCCATAGTCTCTCATGGCTCATCTACCCTTCCAATTTCCCCAATTCCCTTCTCCTCTCCATCTACCCTTGTCCTCCATATTATTTGTTAGGCTCCACAAATAAGTGAAACCATATGATACTTGACTCTCTCTGCTTGACTTATTTCACTCAGCATAATCTCTTCCAGTCCCATCCATGTTGCTACAAAAGTTGGGTATTCGTCCTTTCTGATGGAGGCATCATACTCCATGGTGTATATGGACCACATCTTCCTTATCCATTCATCCATTGAAGGGCATCTTGGTTCTTTCCACAGTTTGGCGACCATGGCCATTGCCGCTATAAACATTGGGGTACAGATGGCCCTTCTTTTCACTCCATCTGTATCTTTGGGTTAAATACCCAGGAGTGCAATTGCAGGGTCATAGGGGAGCTCTATTTTTAATTTCTTGAGGAATCTCCACACTGTTCTCCAAAGTGGCTGCACCAACTTGCATTCCCACCAACAGCATAAGAGAGTTCCCCTTTCTCCACATCCTCTCCAACACACGTTGTTTCCTGTCTTGCTAATTTTGGCCATTCTAACTGGTGTAAGCTGGTATCTCAATGTGGTTTTAATTTGAATCTCCCTGATGGCTAGTGATGATGAAGATTTTTTCATGTGTCTGATAGCCATTTGTATGTCTTCATTGGAGAAGTGTCTGTTCATATCTTCTGCCCATTTTTAATATGATTGTCTGTTTTGTGTGTGTTGAGTTTGAGGAGTTCTTTATAGATCCTGGATATCAACCTTTTGTCTGTACTGTCATTTGCAAACATCTTCTCCCATTCTGTGGGTTGCCTCTTTGTTTTGTTGACTGTTTCTTTCGCTGTGCAGAAACTTTTGATCCTGATGAAATCCCAAAAGTTCATTTTTGCTTTTGTTCCCATCGCCTTTGGAGACATATCTTGAAAGAAGTTGCTGTAGCTGATATCAAAGAGGTTACTGCCTATTTTCTCCTCGAGGATTCTGATGGATTCCTGTCTCACATTGAGGTCTTTTATCCATTTCGAGTTTATCTTTGTGTATGGTGTAAGAGAATGGTCGAGTTTCATTTTTCTACATATAGCTGTCCAGTTTTCCCAGCACCATTTATTGAAGAGACTGGCTTTTTTCCACTGGATATTTTTTCCTGTTTTGTCAAAGATTATTTTACCATAGAGTTGAGGGTGCATATCTGGGCTCTCTACTCTGTTCCACTGGTCTATGTGTCTCTTTATATGCCAGTACCATGCTTTCTTGGTGATCACAGCTTTGTAGTAAAGCTTGAAATCACGTAACGTGATGCCCCCAGTTTTGTTTTCCTTGTTCAACATTTCCTTAGCAATTCGGGGTCTCTTCTGATTCCATACAAATTTTAGGATTATTTGCTCTAGCTTTTTGAAAAATATCGGTGGAATTTTGATAGGAATGGCATTAAAAGTATAGATTGCTCTAGGCAGTACAGACATTTTAACAATGTTTATTCTTCCGATCCAAGAGCATGGAATGGTCTTCCATCCTTTTGTGTCTTCTTCAATTTCTTTCATGAGTGTTCTGTAGTTCCTCGAGTACAGATCCTTAACCTCTTTGGTTTGGTTTATTCCAAGGTATCTTATGGTTCTTGGTGCTATAGTAAATGGAATTGATTCTCTAATTTGCCTTTCTGTCTTTTCATTGTTAGTCTATACGAAAGCCACTGATTTCTGGACATTGACTTTGTATCTTGCCACGTTACTGAATTGCTGTATGAGTTCTAGAAGTTTGGGGGTGGAGTCTTTTGGGTTTTCCACATAAAGAATCATGTCAGCTGCGAAGAGAGAGAGTTTGACTTCTTCCTTGCCAATTTGGACTCCTTTTATTTCTCTTTGTTGTCTGATTGCTGTTGCTAGGACTTCTAATACTATGTTGAACAAGAGTGGTGAGAGTGGGCATCCTTGTCGTGTTCCTGATCTCAAAAGGAAGGCCGCGAGCTTTTTCCTATTGAGGATGATGTTTGCTGTGGGTGTTTCATAGATAGGTTTGATGAAGTTCAGGAATGTTCCCTCTATACCTATACTTTGAAGCATTTTAATCAGGAACGGATGCTGGATTTTGTCAAATGCTTTTTCTGCATCAATTGAGAGGACCATGTGGTTCTTCTTTCTTCTCTTATTGATTTGTTCTATCACACTGATTGATTTGCGAATGTTGAACCATCCTTGTAACCCAGGGATGAATCCCATTTGGTCATGCTGGATAATCTTTTTAATGTGCTGTTGGATCCTGTTTGCTAGGATCTTGTTGAGAATCTTAGCATCCATATCCATCAGGGATATTGGTCTGAAATTCTCCTTTTTGATAGGGTCTTTGCCCGATTTGTGGATCAGTTAATGCTGGCTTCATAATAAGAGTCTGGAAGTTTTCCTTATTTTTCAATTTTTTGAAACAGCTCTAGGAGAATAGGTATTATTTCTTCTTTGAAAGTTTGATAGAATTCCCCAGGGAATCCATCAGGTCTTGGGCTCTTGTTTTTTGGGAGACTTTTGATCACTGCTTCAATCTCGTTACTAGATATTGGTCTATTCAGCTTGTCAATTTCTTCCTGGTTCAATTTTGTGAGTTTATAATTTTCTAGGAATGCATTCATTTCATCTAGGTTGCTTAGCTTATTGGCATATAACTGTTGATAATAACTTCTGATGATTGTTTCTACTTCCTTGGTGTTAGTTGTGATCTCTCCCTTTTCATTCATAATTTTATCAATTTGGGCTTTCTCTCTTTTCTTTTGGATTAGTGTGGCCAATGGTTTCTCGATCTTATTGACTTTTTTTTAAAAAAAAAAACAGCTTCTAGTTTCATTGATACGTTCTACTGTATCTCTGGTTTCTACTTCATTGATCTCAGCTCTAATCTTGATTATTTCCCTTCTTACGTGTGGAGTTGGTTTGATTTGTTTTTGATTCTCCAGTTCTTTAAGGTGTAGAGACAGCTGGTGTATTCTGGATTTTGCAATTTTTTTGATGGAGGCTTGGATGGCCATATATTTTCCCTTTAGGACCGCCTTTGCTGTATCCCATAGGTTTTGAACCAAAGTGTCTTCATTATCATTGGTTTCCATGAATTGTTGAAGTTCTTCTTTGATCTCCTGGTTGATCCAAGCATTCTTAAGCAAGGTGGTCTTTAGCTTCCAGGTGTTTGTGTTCCTTCTGAACTTTTCCTTGTGATTGAGCTCCAGTTTCAAAGCATTGTGTTATGAGGATATGCAGGGAATAATTTCAATCTTTTGATATTGGTTGAGCCCTGATTCGTGACCCAGTATGTGATCTATTCTGGAGAAGGTTCAATGTGCACTTGAGAAGAATGAGTATTCTGTTGTTTTAGGGTGGAATGTTCTGTATATATCTATGAGGTCCATCTCGTCCAATGTGTCATTCAATGCTCTCGTTTCTTTATTGATTTTCTACTTCGATGATCTGTCTATTTCTGAGAGAGGCGTGTTAAGATCTCCTACTATTAATGTATTCATATCAATATGACTCTTTATCTTGATTAATAGTTTTCTTATGTAATTGGCTGCTTCCATATTGGGGGCATAGATATTTACACTTGTTATATCATCTTCGTGGATGGTCCCTTTAAGAATGATGTAGAGTCCTGTATCTCTGACTACCATCTTTCGTTTAAAATCTAATTTATCTGATATGAGAATCTGCTACCCCAGCCTCCCTTTGAGGCCCATTGGCATGAAAGATGCTTCTCCATCCCTTCACTTTCAGTCTTGGTGTATCTTTAGGTTCAAAATGGGTCTCTTGTAGACAACATATGGATGGGTCCTGTTGTTTTATCCAATCTGCAACCCTGTGTCATTTTATGGGCACATTTAGGCCATTCACATTGAGAGTGATTATTGAGAGATATGGTTTTATTGACATTGCATTATCTTTGAAGTCTTTCTTTCTGTCAATTGTCTCTATATTTCTGTTCAATGCTATTCTTGGGATTTTTCCTATTTTAAAGAATCCCCCTTAATATTTCCTGCAGCATCGGCTTGGTGGTTGCATAGTCTTTTAAGCCTTGCCTGTCTTGGAAACTATTTATCTCTCCATACATTTTGAATGTGAATCTTGCTGGATAAAGTATTCTTGGCTGCATGTTTTCTCATTTAGTGTCCTGAATATATCTTGCCATCCCTTTCTGGCTTGCCTGGTCTCTGTGGACAGGTCTGACGTTATTCTGATGGGCTTTCCTCTGTACATAAAGAGCTTCTTTGTCCTAGCTGCCTTCAAGAGGGTCTGTCTACAATTATAATTCTTCATTCTTGCTATTAGGTGTCTCGTGGACTTTCAAGAATCTATAATCTTGGGGGGAGACCGTTCTTCCTCTAGTACATGAATACTGGTTCTATTCGTGAGATTGGGAAAATTTTCATGAAGAACTTGTTCCAGTATATCTTCTAGACTTCTTTCTTTCTCCTCCCCTTCAGGGATTCCAATAATTCTGATGTTGGAACGTTTCATGGCATCATTTATTTCCCTGATTCTGTTTTCGTGGCTTCTAAGCTGTTTGTTCCAGGCTTCCTCCTGATCCTTTCTCTCTATCTGTTTGTCCTCCAGATCACTAATTCTATCTTCTGTCTCTGTTACCCTCGCTTTTAGAGAATTTAGATTAGATTGGAACTCCTTGAGAGCATTGTGAACATCATCCCTCGTGGCTTTCAGTTCTGCCCTAATCAATTCCGTTTGGTCATCCATGGCTTTCTCCAATCTAGCTATTGCCCGGATAATTGTTAGCCTGAATTCCCTTTCTGACATATTGTCTATGTTGATAGCCATTAACTCAGTTGTAGAAGGCCCATCCTCTGTATTTTTCTTCTGTTGGGCATTCCTCCTCCTAGTCATTTTGGTGAGAGATGGCTGAACGGATGTAGCTGGATGTATTGACCATGGTGCAGTTGAGGTGCACTCTGGAATGCTTCTGAGCAATCAGGAGTTCCCATCCAAACGAGAGAAGAAAGAAAAAAAAAGAGAGAGAGAGAGAGAGAGAGACGGGAAAAAAAGGGAATATAAAAGAGAAGGCGCAGCCCAAATGGGCCCCAAGGTAAGATATATGAAATATACAAACAAAAACAGACAAACAGTGACTGGTAATAGTATATGCCGAGAAAAAAAAATACATATATATATATATATATATATATATATATATATATATGCAAAAAAAGAGAAAAACCTCGTCAAAAAGAACCCCAAGTATAAGATTTATATACTATCAGGACAAACACAAATGCACAGAAACATTGGTGGAAGAAGATGGGAGAGTGGCAGAGCATGTTCCAAGTCGCGGTCCCTGGGGATACAGGAACTCCTGCTTGTACCCAAAACCACAACAGCGGCAGCTGTCTGGGCAGCTCCGGACCACCAGAGAGGTTCCAAGCAGTGATCACACACTGCGATGTTCCCGCTGGCCTAGGCTGGGAGTGCCTGGTCTTTCCAGGTCTGAGAGCGCCCAGCAGGCACCTGTGCACACCTCTCTCAGGGGAGGGTGTGGGGCGCGTGCATCTCAGGCTCTGATAGCACAGCATGGCGCTCACGTGGAGAGTGCAAAAAGGCTGTGCTTCTGCCTGCTGGCGAGGCTCCCAGCCCCTCACGGGAGCCAGACCCCACGTGTTCTCAGGCGCGCTGGCGGCTCAGGGACCGAGACCTGGTTTCTCTGTCACACTCACTCTGGCTCAGTGCCGGGGGTGGCTGTCCTGGGTCCAGGGACTTAAGCCCCTGTCCCTAACTGCCCCGATTCCCACAATTTCCCCTCATGATCCCTTGCTCTTTTTGAATGCTTTCAACCAGACTCCAAGTTAATGCTGGTCCCCAGACACAGGGCACTCTCATATTGGGGTATTACTTTCCAATGATTCGCCTCTGGTGGCTCCCTCCCCCTTTTGTTTATCTTCTGATATCACTCCTAGGTTCCCACTCCACTTTACCTGCCCACTGGTGTCTTCTGCCCCTGTAGAGATCCAGACGTGTATAATTCTGATCTCATGCTGATTTCATGGGTGATCAGAATTCTTTGGTAGGTAATCAGTTCACTTTAGGGTATGGGTTGAAATGGGGCCTCCTCCTACTTCCCTGCCATCTTGTCTCCCGAATACCCACCTTTTGTATCAGCATGGACGGGCTTGGAAGAGATTATGCTGAGTGAAATAAGTCAAGCAGAGAGAGTCAATTATCATATGGTTTCACTTATTTGTGGAGCATAACAAATAACATGGAGGACATGGGGAGACGGAGAGGAGAAGGGATTTGAGGGAAATTGGAAGGGGAGATGAACTGTGAGAGACTATGGATTCTGAAAAAACAAACTGAGTGTTTTGAAGGGGTGGGGTTGGGAGGTTGGGTGAGTCTGGTGGTGGGTATTATGGAGGACACCTATTGCATGGAACACTGATTGTGGTGCATGAACAATGAATTCTATTACACTGTAAAGAAATTAAATAAATAAAAAAATTTTAAAAACACTATGATGTAAAAAAAAACCTAATGATGTATTTTATGGTGACTAACATAACACAATAAAAACCATTTAATGAATTATTTCTTACATTTTTTTCTGATCTGGTACCTTAGCTAAAAATTTCAGAGAATCCCAAGTGCTCCATATTTTCCCTGATATTGAACCTGATTAGCCATCCTTGTCCCAATCTAAACGTTTGCTCAAGGCAATGTTTCCTTTTATAGGTTCTCTGGACTTTCTTCTGTTTATTTAACAAGAGTTTGACCAATTATTCTATGTGAAGTATTGTTGAAGACATTGGGAAAAGCACAGAAGTTAAATTTAAATATTCTTGGCATTAACACAATTTATTATGGGATATGTGTGTTGTGTTGAGTTGTAGAAGTTCTTTATATATTTTACTTATAAATATGTTATCAATATATGAAATGCAAAATAAACGATGTTTTCAATTATTTGATGTGGTTTATATATATATTTCCCCAATTAAGAGCATAGAAATTATCCATTTTTGACAACAATAACAGAAATATAACCATTGGAATAGGAGGGAGCATAGAAATAAACATATATACGACTGAACGATTTTTTTAAAATTTCTTTTCAGCGTAACAGTTTTCATTGTTTTTGCACCACACCCAGTGCTTCACGCAATATGTGCCCTCCTTAATATCTACCACCTGGCTCCCCCAACCTCCCACCCCACGCCCCTTCAAAACCCTCAGGTTGTTTTTCAGAGTCCATAGTCTCTCATGGTTCACCTCCCCTTCCAATTTCCCTCAACTCCCTTCTGCTCTCCATCTCCCCATGTCCTCCATGTTATTTATTATGCTCTGCAAATAAATGAAACCATATGATAATTGACTCCCTCTGCTTGACTTATTTCACTCAGCATAATCTCTTCCAGTCCCGTCCATGTTGCTATAAAAGTTGGGTATTCATCCTTTCTGATGGAGGCATAATACTCCATTTTTGACAAGAATGACAGGACAGTTCAAAGGTGAATGGATGGCCCTTCCAAGAAATGGTGAGAGGAAATCAGAATATCCACATGCAAAAAAAGGAGGGATTCTTATAACCACTATCTACAAACATGATTCCAAGTTGATCACAAATCTAACCACAAGAAATAAAAGCGTAAGCACTTAGAAGAAAACACAGAAGTACATCTGCCTGGTATTGGATTTGACCAAGATTTCCTCAATATAAGACCAAAGAGACAGGCAACTAGAGAAAAATTACTTCAGCAAAATTAAAAATATCTGTGCAACAGAGTGGACTATTTCCCAAGTGAAAGATCAACACACAAATGAAGAAAAGATAGGCAAACTACATACTTGATAATAGACTAACATCCAAAATATGTACAAAAATTCCACAGCAAAAAAAACTAACCAACTCAACTTTTAAAAGGCAATGATTTTTTTAATTTAAAATTTTTCAGTGTTCCAAGATTCATTGTTTATACACCACACCTAGTACTCAATGCAAAAGGCAATGATTTCACTTAAATTCCGGTTAGTTAACATACAAGCAATATTAGTTTCAGGTGTGTAATAGAGTGATAAAAATTTCTTTTTTTTAACATGGTAATTTTTAAATTAAATTTTACTTGAGATAAATATAGATTTATATGAAGTTGCAAGATATAATGCAGAGATCCCATGTATTCTTTATGCCGTTTCTTCCAATAGTGAGGTCTTGCAAAATATAGTACAGCATTGTTACCAGAATATTAGAATTGATACAATCTACCAATCTTAAGCTTTCTCCAGTTTTACTTGTACTCATGTGTGTGTATTTAGTTCTGTGCAGTTTTAAGATCTATAGATGAATGTAGTCACACAAGATATAGGGCAGTTCTATCGTTTCAAGGATTCCTTCCTATTGGCCTTTTATAACCACAACACCCATCCCATCACTAACCACTAATCTCTCACAACTACTAATCTGTTCTCTTTTCCTATAATTTTGTCATATAATAATGCAGTATGTAAATTTGGGGGGTTGGCTTTTTTTGCTCAGCATAATTCTCTAGAGATTCATTTAAGTTGTGTATATCACTCATTTTTCCTTCAAATTACCAAGTAGTATCCATTCATCCATCATTGCAGTATCTCATAGTATGGGTGTACCACAGTTTAATCATCCACCCACAGAAGGACATCTAGATTGCTTCCAGTTTGGGGCTGTTATGAATTAAGTTCTATAAACATTCATGAATAAATTTCTGTGTGAACATTCATTTTTCTAGGATAAGTGGCCAGAAGTGCAATTGTTGAGCTGTACAGTAGTTGCATGTTTAATTTTCTATAATAAAAATATTTTTTAAAATACATTTCAGTTGTTAGCTAAGGATGAATGTTTGACTTCTTCTTTGCTGATTTGGATGCCTTCCATTTCCTTTGTCTTCTGATTCCTGACATGATACACTATGTAGAAACCAAAAGACTTCACCTCAAAATTTCTAGAACTGATACAGGAATTCAGCAAAGTTGCAAGATATAAAATCAAAGCACAGAAGTCAGTTGCATTACTATACACTAACAATGAAGCAGAAAAAAGAGAAATCAAGGAATCGATCCCATTTATACTTGCACCAAAAATCACAAGATACTGAGGAATAAATCCAGAAGTGGATTCTCAACTCTATAGTCAACTAATCTTCAACAAAGCAGAAAAGAATATCCAATGGGAAAAAGACAGCCTCTTCAATAAATGGTGTTGGGAAAACTGGACAGCCACCTATAGAAGAATGAAACTGGACCACTTTTTAAACCATACACAAAAATAAACTCAAGATGGATGAAAGACTTAAATGTGAGACAGGAATTCATCAAAATCCTAGAGAAGAACACTATTTACCTCAGCCACAGCAACTGCTTGATAGACACATCTCTGAAGGAAAGCAAGAAAAATGAACTATTGGGATTTTATCAGGAGAAAAAGCTTTTGCACAGCAAAAGAAACAGTAAACAAAACTAAAAGGCAGCCTACAGAATGGGAGAAGATATTTGAAAATGATTTGTCAGATTAAGGCTAGTATCCAAAATCTATAAGAACTATTCAAACTCAAGATCCAAAACTATGAATCCAGTCAAGAAATGGGCAGAGGACATGAATAGATATTTCTTGGGAAGAACAAGTTGCTAACAGACACATGAAAAAAAAATGCTCACATCACTCCTAATCATCCCTCATAAATACAAATGAAAACCACAATGAGATACCATCTCACACCAGTAAGAATAGCTAAAATTAACAACTCGGGAAAAACACAGGTATTGGTGAGCATGCAGAGAAAGGGAAACTCTCTTGCACAGTTGGTGGGAATGCAAACTGGTGCAGCCACTATGGAAAACAGTATGAAGTTTCCTCAAAAAGTTAAAAATAGAACCGCCCTTCAACCAAGACATTGCATTAGTAGGTATTTATCCAAATGATATAAACATAATGATTCAAAGGGGCACATGCATCCCAGTGTTTATAGCAACAATGCCCACAATAGCTGAAATACAGAAGGGACCTAAATGTCCATCAACAGATGAATGAATAAAGAAGATGTGGTATATATAAACAATGGAATATTACTCAGCCATCAAAAAGAACAAAATCTTGTCCTTCGCAAACACATGGATGGGACGAGAAGGTATTATGTTGAGCAAAATAAGTCAGTCAGACAAAAGCAAATACCATATAATTTCACTCATATGTGGAATTTAAGAATATAAACATGTGCAAAGAACAAAAAAAGAGACAGAGACAAACGAGAAACAGTCTCTTAACTACAGAAAACACACTGATGGCCATTCTCCAAAGAAGACATAAGAATGGCTCATTAACACATGAAAGATGTACAACATCACTAATCATTAAGGAAACACAAACCAAACCACAACGTGACGCCACTTCACACACACTACGAAGGCTATTTTCAAAGCTAAAACAGAAATTAAGAGTTGGCAAGGATGTGGAGAAATTGGAACCCTGTGGTGCTTTGCTGATGACAATAAGAAGTGACATGGTAGCTGCAGTGTGCCATTTCCTCAAAACTGAAACATAGAATTATCATGTGATCTGTTAGTTTTACTTGTGTGTGTATGCCTACTTGTATACCCCAAGAATTTATAGTAGTAAACAGATATTTGTACACAAATTTTCATAAAGCTTTATTTACAGTAGCCAAAATGTGGAGAGAACCCTAATGTCCATCAAGCATGTGGATGAACAAAGTGTGGTGAACACATACAGTGAAAGATCCTTCAGCCCGTAAAACCAATGGGACTCTGGCACAGGATACATAGATGAGCCTTGCCAACATTAAACTAAGTGAAAGAAGCTAAACATAAAAGGACAAGTATTATATTATTACATCTGTATGAGGTACCTAAAGTACTCTGTTTTAGAGAAAGTAGGATGGTGGGATCCAGGAGCTGGACAGAGGGGCAATGGGGAGTTTGTGTTTCATGGGGACAAAGGTTCAGTTTGAGATGTTGAGAAAGTTCTGGTGATGGATATAGACAGTGCTTGTGTAATGGGGAGAAAGTCCTTAATGCCACATAACTGAATACTTTAATTTGTTTTAAAGAATTTATTTATTTATTTGACAGAGATATCACAAGTTGGCAGAGAGGCAGGTGGAGGGGGGGATCAGGCTCACCACTGAGCAGAGACCCTGATGTAGAGCTTGATCCCAGGACCCTGAGATCATGACCTTAGCTGAAGGTAGAAGCTTAATCCACTGAACCACCCAGAAAACTGATACTTTAAAATTTTAAAATAATATGTTTTATATATATCTTATCATGATCAAAAATGATGAAAATTTCTCTAGAAGATTGTCAGTGCCATAAATAGCCTCATATGATATAGAAGATGGAATCCACAGTTCAGGAGATATGGCAAATTGTAATGGTTTATCTTGTGTGATTCAAAACCTCAACCCCAAAGTATACCTAAAATAAGATTTCAGAGGACATAAAACTCAACATAAGGTCATTGAGAAATAAACTGGTGAGGCTGTAATATCTACCTTGACAAGCTCCACAGAGTCATTCAATCTTGTAAGATATGGTTACCATGAACAAGCTCAAACTAAAATGGATTTGTCCTAAGGTCAACCAGCAGACAGACCATTTCAGCAGTACACAACCATCTGAGATATTGTGTTCATAGTTCATGTAAGAATTCACCATTCTCATATAAACTGGGTGTGAGCCACAGGGATTTCTCAAATGGCAAATTATTCATGGAATCATCATGAAACAAATTGATGGGCAGCTTACTAAGAACCCATTCAATCTGAGTAACCGACACAATAAAAAAATTTAAAAACTCTGTAAAGGATCTGTACTCAAGGAATTACAGAACACTAATGAAAGAAATTGAAGAAGACACAAAAAGATGGAAGACCATTCAATGCTCATGGGTTGGAAAAATAAACATTGCTAAAATGTCTATACTGCCTAGAGCAATCTATACTTTCAATTCCATTCTGATCAAACTTCCTCTCAATTGAGAAATACCAGTATGGGATCATTATGTTTTACATGAAAACCAATAGGACGTTTTATATCAGTTATACCTCAATTAAAAAAGTTAAGGAAATGAGAGAGCACAGTATGACTGACTGGTAGATTTGACTGCATAAAATTCATAAACTTTCTTTTTTTATTATATTATGTTAGTCACCATACACTACATCACTGGGTTTTGATGTAGTGTTCCATGGTTTTTGATGTAGTGTTCCATGATTATTTGCATGCTTTTATACATTCCCAACAATACACTTGTATAGACCAAAAAAAAAAAAAAACAAAAAAAAAAAACAAAAAACAAAACAAAAAACAACCAAAAAACAAACAAACCCACAAACTAAGTGGTCAATGGATTGGATGAAAACTTTAATTGTTTGTTGGAAAAGACCAACATTTTTTGGAAAGGTTTTATTTTTTTTTATCAGAGAGAGAGAGAGAGCACAAAGAGGGGGAGCAGCAGGCAGAGGGAGAGGCAGAAGCAGGCTCCCCACTGAGCAAGAAGCCCAATGTGGGACTGGATCATAGGACCTACTGAGCCACCCAGGAGTCCCAGAAAGGACCAATTTTTATTTTATTTCATTTCTTTTAAAGATTTTATTTTCAAGCAATCTCTGTACCCAATATGGGGCTTGAACTCACAACAAGAATCACATGCTCCACCTACTGAGCCAGCCAGACACCCAAGGATCACGATTTCAAAAAAGAAAGAAAAAAAAAAAAAAACCCGGTCTTATAACACCATCCAGAAGCAAAAGACTTGCATAGATAATTTTTAGCAGAGAAGTTACAAAATGACCAAGTAACCCACAAATACAATCAACCTCACAGATTATAAAATAATGCAACATAAAGCTTATTAGCCTACCCATTTTCATCCACTACATGTTTTTTTTTTTTCTTTCCATGTGAATTCCTAGGATGAGAGAAGATAATGTATGTATGTTTCATGCTCCGCTACTGCAAGGATGTATTTACAATCATCCCTTGATCTGGATCTTTTCATCCATGTGGAAGCATAGTGTAAGATGCCCCAACTTAAAATAAAAGGACATGCCCTCACTTTACAGTATATCTCTGCAAAACCAATACCCTTATTTGTGGACTCCCATTAATAAATAATATCCTTGCACTTCTGTTCTACTTTTACCAGAAGCACTTTTTGCCTCCCCATTCTTTCTAACTGGCTTCCATTATACCATTTCATCATCAACATTACCACTTGCACTTCTGCTTACAAGGTTCACTTTTCTTTCCAGCTTCTTAAGTAAATACGTTCATTTGTTGGTAAAGCCAGCAAGCAGCTACAGTAATCTCTGGCATCTGGGCCATGCTGGATGGATTCTCAGTGACCTCAGGTACAAGTTCTTGGCTTCTGTTACCTCTGATCCTCTCCTGCAGTGCCTCCTGGGCTTTTGAACTCACCTGCATGAGAACTCAGAGAGCAAGTTTTCCCCTTACGAGTCACAATTACCTTTGCAAATCACAATTCCTCCCAGTAGATGATGATGGAGATCAAACTCTGTGTGCAGACAAGATAGCAGGAAGGCATCAAGCATTGGTCTCCCAGCCAGACTTAGGACTCCAAAAGCAGCAGCGATGTTCCATCCAACCAAAACGCACACATTGTGGTTATATAGCAGAAGAGGTATTTACAGATCACCATGTCTGCTCATTAGGCACATTTCTGTCTTGGTGCTCCAACCTTTAAGTGCATGATTTCTTCTGGGGATACTGTCTGGACAGAATGGAGATATTTCTGGCTGATTCTCTGTTCCTAGGAGACCACATTGTATGCCAGGTGAATGCAGTTTTTATTACTGTTTCCCCATTAATTTTCCTGTTTCTGGAGGTCTAAACTTCCCAGCACTTGATCACAACCCTGACTTAAAGTTTTCTCAAAAGTCTAACACTGAGGAATTCGTTTGACTCGTTCCCTTGGGTCTTCAAAGCATTGACTTATGGTGGGGACACAACCCCTGATATCTCTAGAAAATTACTATTTCTTTCTTCAATAAAGGGGAGACATTTGTTCCTTTACTATAAAATCTTGATTACTGCGCCCCTTGGCTTCAGGATAGTTCAGCCAAAACAATTAGGAATGTCGTAGATCTCAAGTTAAGATCTGGCATTCAGTTCCTCATTATGAAGTGCTCATTAATTGTAAGAGATACATTTACTCTTTACACCACGACCTAGCTTAGCACATTATAGGGAGTGTCAAATTTATTTTTGACAAATATGCATTTGGCGAAGTAGTACTTTTAGGAACTCCATTCTCTCTACTATAGAAACGGGGTTCAGGGGGATTTATAGTCTGCTCTAATGTATAAAGCAGAAAGAAATAGAGTTTTGATTGGAATTTTGTCAGGATGGCTTTAGTTCTGAAATTCTGGCATAGTGGTTCTCAACGGGGGGTATTTGGCCATGTCTGAAGGGCTGCTGCCCAACCCCTGTAACCCACAGGCCAGCACCCAACAAGAGTAATTATCCAGCCCCAGTGTGCACAGTGAGAAGTGAGAAATAGGATTCGAGACCAGCTCCTCTCTACCTTCATTGTACATAGAAATCACCAAAGTTTGCAGTTAAAATGCAAATTCTGAGCTCATCAGGTCTCCAGTGGGCCCATAGGCTCCACACTTTCTAAAAATAAATAAATAAGTAAGTAAATAAGTAATTTATTTATTTATAGCATGAGTGGGAGGGAAAAAAGGAGAATGCCAAGCTGACTCTGAGCTGAGTGCAGAGCCCAATGTGAGGCTTCATGTCCTGTCCCTGAGATCATGTCCTGAGTCAAAAATAAGAGTAGACACTTATAGGATTGAGCCCTACCAGAGCCCCTAGAGACTGCATTTCTTTAAAATTTAGTTTTTCAATTTTCCAAGATTTATTGTTTAGGCCCCACACCCAGTGCTCCATGCAAAATGTGCCCTCCTTAATGCCCATCACCATGCACACCCATCCCCCCACACCCCTCCCTTCCAAAACCCTCAGTTTGTTTCTCAGAGTCTGCGATTTCTCATGGTTCCTCTCCCCCTCAAGTTTCTGCCAATGCACTTTTATTTACCTCTCCTAATTTCCTCCTTGTTATTCCTTATGCTCCACAAGAAAGTGAAACCATATGTCAATTGACTCTCTCTGGCCAACTTGTTTCATTCAGCATAATCTCCACCAGTGCTGTCCATGTTGATACAAAAGTTAGGTATTCATCCTTTTTAACGGAAGTGTAATATTCCATTATATATATGCACCATATCATCTTTATCCATTTATCTCTTGAAGGGCATCATGGCTCTTTCCACCGTTTGGCAATTGTGGCCATTGCTGCTATGAACATTGGGGTAGAGATGGCCCTTCTTTTCACGACATCTGTATCTTTGGGGTAAACACCCAGTAGTGCTACTGCAGGGTCACAGAGTTGCTCTATTTTTAATGTCTTAAGGAATCTCCACACTGTTTTCCAAAGTGGCTGCACCAACTTGCATTCCCACCAACAGTGTAAGAGGGTTCCCCTTTCTCCACATCCTCAAATACTTGTTGTTTCTTGTCTTGTTAGTTTTGGCCATTCTAACTGGTATAAGGTGGCATCTCAGTGTGGGCTTGATTTGATTCTCCCTGATGGCTAATGATGATGAACATTTTTCATGTGTCTGTTAGCCATTTGTATGTCTTCTTTGGAAAAGTGTCTGTTCATGTCTTCCACCCATTTTTATTTATTTTTATTTTTTATTTCTTTTCAGTGTAACAGTATTCATTATTTATGCACCACATCCAGTGCTCCATGCAATCCGTGCCCTCCCTAATACCCACCACCTGGTTCCCCAAACCTCCCACCCCCCGCCCCTTCAAAACCCTCAGGTTGTTTTTCAGAGTCCATAGTCTCTCATGGTTCACCTCCCCTTCCAATTTCCCTCAACTCACTTCTCCTCTCCATCTACCCTTGTCCTCCATATTATTTGTTAGGCTCCACAAATAAGTGAAACCATATGATACTTGACTCTCTCTGCTTGACTTATTTCATTCGGCATAATCTCTTCCAGTCCAGTCCATGTTGCTACAAAAGTTGGGTATTCATCCTTTCTGATGGAGGCATAATACTCCATAATGTATATGGACCACATCTTCCTTATCCATTCGTCCATTGAAGGGCATCTTGGTTCTTTCCACAGTTTGGCGACCGTGGCCATTGCTGCTATGAACATTGGGGTACAGATGGCCCTTCTTTTCACTCCATCTGTATCCTTGGGATAAATACCCAGTAGTGCAATTGCGGGGTCATAGGGAAGCTCTATTTTTAATTTCTTGAGGAATCTCCACACTGTTCTCCAAAGTGGCTGCACCAACTTGCATTCCCACCAAGAGTGGAAGAGGGTTCCCCTTTCTCCACATCCTTTCCAACACACGTTGTTTCCTGTCTTGCTAATTTTGGCCATTCTAACTGGTGTAAGGTGGTATCTCAATGTGGTTTTGATTTGAGTCTCCCTGATGGCTAGTGATGATGAAGATTTTTTCATGTGTCTGATAGTCATTTGTATGTCTTCATTGGAGAAGTGTCTGTTCATATCTTCTGCCCATTTTTTAATATGATTGTCTGTTTTGTGTGTGTTGAGTTTGAGGAGCTCTTTATAGATCCTGGATATCAACCTTTTGTCTGTACTGTCATTTGCAAATATCTTCTCTCATTCCGTGGGTTGCCTCCTTGTTTTGTTGACTGTTTCCTTCGCTGTGCAGAAGCTTTGATCTTGATGAAGTACCAAAAGTTTATTTTCGCTTTTGTTTCCATCGCTTTTGGAGACATATCTTGACAGAAGTTGCTGTGGCTGATATCAAAGAGGTTACTGCCTATGTTCTCCTCGAGGATTCTGATGGATTCCTGTCTCACGTTGAGGTCTTTTATCCATTTCTAGTTTATCTTTGTGTATGGTGTAAGAGAATGGTCGAGTTTCATTCTTCTACATATAGCTGTCCATTTTTCCCAGCACCATTTATTGAAGAGACTGTCTTTTTTCCACTGGATTTTTTTCCTGTTTTGTCGAAGATGATTTGACCATAGAGTTGAGGGTCCATATCTGGGCTCTCTACTCTGTTCCACTGGTCTATGTGTCTGTTTTTATGCCAGTACCATGCTGTCTTGTTGATTACAGCTCTGTAGTAAAGCTTGAAATCAGGTAACGTGATGCTGCCAGTTTTGTTTTTGTTTTTCAACATTTCCTTAGGAATTCGGGGTCTCTTCTAATTCCATACGAATTTTAGGATTGTTTGCTCCAGCTCTTTGAAAAATATCGGTGGAATTTTGATCGGAATGGCATTAAAAGTATAGATTGCTCTAGGCAGTATAGACATTTTAACAATGTTTATTCTTCCGATCCAAGAGCATGGAATGGTCTTCCATCTTTTTGTGTCTTCTTCAATTTCTTTCATGAGTGTTTTGTAGTTCCTCGAGTACAGATCCTTTACCACTTTGGTTAGGTTTATTCCCAGGTATCTTATGGTTCTTGGTGCTATAGTAAATGGAATTGATTCTCTAATTTGCCTTTCTGTCTTTTCATTGTTAATGTATAAGAAAGCCACTGATTTCTGTACATTGACTTTGTATCTTGCCACGTTACTGAATTGCTGTATGAGCTCTAGAAGTTTGGGGGTGGAGTCTTTCGAGTTTTCCATATAAAGAATCATGTCATCTGTGAAGAGAGAGAGTTTGACTTCTTCCTTGCCAATTTGGATACCTTTTATTTCTCTTTGTTGTCTGATTGCTGTTGCTAGGACTTCTAGTACTATGTTGAACAAGAGTGGGAGAGTGGGCATCCTTATCGTGTTCCTGATCTCAACAGGAAGGCTGCGAGCTTTTTCCCATTGAGGATGATATTTCCTGTAGGCCCTTCATAGATAGATTTGACAAAGTTCAGGAATGTTCCCTCTATACCTATACTTTGAAGCGTTTTAATCAGGAACGGATGCTGGATTTTGTCAAATGATTTTTCTGCATCAATTGAGAGGACCATGTGGTTCTTCTCTCTTCTCTTATTGATTTGTTCTATCACATGGATTGATTTGCAAATGTTGAACCATCCTTGTAACCCAGGGATGAATCCCACCTGGTCATGGTGGATAATCTTTTTAATGTGCTGTTGGATCCTGTTTGCTAGGATCTTGTTGAGAATCCTAGCATCCATATTCATCAGGGATATTGGTCTGAAATTCTCCTTTTTGGTGGGGTCTTTGGTTTGTTTGGGGATCAGGGTAATGCTGGCTTCATAATAAGAGTCTGGAAGTTTTCCTTCTTTTTCAAATTTTTGAAACAGCTTCAGGAGAATAGGTGTTATTTCTTCTTTGAAAGTCTGGTAGAATTCCCCAGGGAATCCATCAGGTCCTGGGCTCTTTTTTTGGGGGGGGGGGCGGAGGTTTTTGATCACTGCTTCAATCTTGTTACTAGATATCAGTCTATTCAGGTTGTCACGTTCTTCCTGGTTCAATTTTGGGAGTTTATAGTTTTCCAGGAATGCATCCATTTCATCTCGATTGCTTAACTTATTGACGTATAACTGTTGATAATAATTTCTGTTGATTGTTTCTATTTCCTTGGCGTTATTTGTGATCTATCCCTTTTCATTCATTATTTTATGAATTTGGGCTTCTCTCTTCTCTTTTGAATTAGTTTGGCCAATGGATTATCGGTCTTATTTATTTTATCAAAAAAGCAGCTTCTAGTTTTGTTGATGCATTCTACTGTATCTCTAGTTTCTATCTCATTGATCTCTGCTCTAATCTTGATTATTTCCCTCCTTCTGTGTGGAGTTGGCTTCATTCGTTGTTGATTCTCCAGTTCTTTAAGGTCTGGAGATAGATGGTGTATTCTGGATTTTTCAACTTTTTTTGTGGGATGCTTGGATGGCTATATATTTCCCCCCTAGGACTGCCTTTGCTGTATCCCATATGTTTTGGACCGAAGTGTATTAATTCTCATTGGTTTCCATGAATTGTTTAAGTTCGTCTTTGATTTACTTGTTGATCCAAGCATTCTTAAAGAAGGTGGTCTTTAGCTTCCAGGTGTTTGAGCTCCTTCTGAATTTTCCTTGTGATTGAGCTCCAGTTTCAAAGCATCGTTATCTGAGAATATGCAGGGATTAATCTAAATCTTTTGGTATTGGTTGAGCCCTGATTTGTGACCCAGTTTGTCATCTATTCTTGAGAAGGTTCCATGTGTGCTCGATAAGAATGAGTATTCTGTTGTTTTAGGGTGGAATGTTCTGTATATATCTATGAGGTCCATCTGGTCCAATGTGTCCATCAATGCTCTTGTTTCTTTATTTTTTTCTGCTTGGATGATCTGTCTATTATAATGAATCTTGGAACACTGAAAAAAATAAAATTACAAAGAAAACACCAAAAAACAAAAAACAAAAACAAAAACAAAATGCACTGTATTCCACAGTGGCTTCATCAATATGAATTTTCAGCAAGAGTTCACAAGGGTCCGAATTTGTCCTACACTCAATAATAATTTTTATCTGAAGGTAATTTGATTAGCAACCCTGTTCAATCTGTTACCTTAATTCTTCCTTTCTACAAACAATAACACATGCAGAGATACCAGGGGTTAGGATGTGCGTATATTTGGGGAGTCCTAATTCTGCTTTCTAAAGTTTTTTCATCAGAAAGGATGAATACTGATCTTTGGACAAGATGGCGGGGAACTAGGAGGAGGCGCTGTTTCAACCTGTACCCTAAAGTGAGCTGATTACCTACCAAGGAACTCTGATCACCCATGAAATCAGCCTGAGATCAGAATTATACACTTCCGGATCTCTACAGGGGCAGAAGACGCCAGTGGGCAGGTAAAGCAGAGTGGGAATGTCGGACTGGTATCAGAAGATAAACAAAAGGGGGAGGGAGCCACCAGAAGCGACCCTTTGGAAAGGAATACACCAGTATGAGAGTGCCCTGCATCTGGAGACCAGCATTAACTTGGAGTCTGGTTGAAATCACTCAAAAAGAGGAAAGGATCATGGGGGAAATTGTGGGAATTGGGGCAGCTAGGGACAGGGGTGTAAGTTCCTGGACTGAGGACAGCCACCCCTGGCGTTGAGCAAGAGAGAGTGCAGCGAAGAAACTAGGTCTTGGTCCCTGAGCTGCGAGTGACCATGCCTGAGGGTGCATGGGGTGTGGCTCCTGTGAGGAGCTTGGAGCCTCACCAGCCAGCAGAAACGCAGCTTTTTTGAAGTCCCCATGTGTGCGCCAAGCCGTGCCATCAGAGCCTGAGACACGCAAGCCCCACACCTTCCCCTGAGAGAGGTGCGTGCTCTCGGACCCAGAAAGACCAGGCACTCCCAGCCCGGGCTAGCAGGAAAATCTCAGTGTGCAATTGCTGCTTGGAACCTCTGGTGGTCTGGAGCTGCCCAGACAGCCGCCAATGTTGTGGTTTTGGGTACAAGCAGTAGTTCCTGTGTCCCCAGGGACCATGACTGGCAACATGCTCTGGCAGTGGCCAAGGGGGAACTTATGTGCCCTGCAGCAACCAGAGGGGAACATACTGAGGCTTCATTCTGAGAGGGAGGTCTGGGTGCAGTTTGCTTTCCTCTCAACCTCCAAAAATCATCAAGAGCCACCAAGGGGAGAGAAAAACTAACAAGCAAACATAAAAACCTCCAGAGAACAAAAGCCTGAAAAACTGGTTTCCTCAGAGCCCACCCCCTTGAGGGGGGCGGGAGGACTTAACTCAGGAAACACTGCCTGAAAACCTACGTGGCAGGCCCCTCCCTCAGAAAGTCAACTGGGGGAAAAAAACACGACAAGAGAACAACTACCACGACTTCATAGATACAACTTTTTTTTTAAAAGATATTTTTAATTTATTTGACAGAGAGAGAGAGAGAGAGATCACAAGTAGGCAGAGAGGCAGGCTGGGAGAGAGGGGGAAGCAGGCTCCCTGCTGAGCAGAGAGCCTGATGTGGGGCTTGATCCCAGGACCCTGGGCACAGACTTTTATCCACTGAGCCACCCAGGTGCCCCACAACTTTTATTTTAAATTCGTTCCCACTATTCTGGTTCATTTTTAAATTTTATTTTTATTTTTTATATAGATAATGTTTTAGCATGTTTACCATCACAGTGAGATGTCCAGTACATCAAATTCCATAATAACCTTTTACCCTGAGCGTTTTGATACATATATCCGTGTTTTTCTTTTGCTTTTCTATTTTTTTAACTTTTTAAAATTTTATTTTATTTTAGTTTAGTTCATTCCTTTTTTATTTTTATTTTTTAATATTCATATAGAGTTAAACTTCAAGGTAATCCCCTTCCCCAATCAATGCTACCCCTATAGGTAAATCAATTTTTAACCCCCCGTTATCTTAGGAAAGTTGAGTCCTTTAACAAAGATATCAAGATACATCCAGGAAGAATCAAAATAACCTTTGCGCACACTGAGAGTTTATAACCACTCTCCCATTTTTTTCTTCCGCCAGTGTTTCTGTGTATTTGTGTTTGTCCTGGTAGTATATAAATCTTATATTTGGGGTTCTTTTTGACGAGGTTCATTTTTATTTGTTTGTTTTGCTTTTATACATATATATATATATTTTTCTCTTGTCATATACTTTTATCAGTCTTTTTGTCTGTCTGTTTTTGTTTATATACTTCATAAATCTTACCTTGGGGCCCATATGGGCTGAGCCTTCTCTTTTAACTTCCCTTCTTTTCCTGTCTCTCTCTCTCACTCTCTCTCTTTTTTCTTTTATCTCTCTTTCTTTTTTCTTTTGTTTCGGTGGGGACTCTTGATTGCTCAGAAGTGTTCCAGGGTGCACCTTGACTGCACCATGGTTGATACATCCAGCTACATCCGTTCAACCATCTCTCACCAAAATGACTAGGAGGAGGAATGCTCAACAGAAGAAAAATTCAGAGGATGGGCCTTCTGCAACAGAGCTAATGGCTACCGACATAGACAATATTTTGGAAAGGGAACTCAGGCTAAAAATTTTCCAGGCAATAGCTAGGTTGGAGAAAGCTATGGATGTCAAAACGGAATTGATTAGGGCAAAACCGAAAGCCACCAAGAGGTTGTTCTCAATGTTAAGGCAGAACTGAAAGCCACCAGGGATGATGTTCACAATGCTCTCAATGAGCTCCAATCTAATCTAAATTCCCTAAAAGCTAGGGTAACTGAGAAAGAAGATAGAATTAGTGATCTGGAGGACAGACAGAGAGAAAGGATCAGAAGGTAGCCTGGAATAAACAGCTTAGAAGCCACGAAAACAGAATCAGGGAAATAAATGATGCCATGAAACGTTCCAATGTCAGAATTATTGGAATCCCTGAAGGGGAGGAGAAAGAAAGAAGTCTAGAAGATATAGTGGAACAAGTTCTTCATGAAAATTTTCCCAATCTCGTGAATGGACTAGAGGCAGTACGGTCTCCCCTCAAGGATATAGATTCTTGAAAGTCCTTGAGACACCTGATAGTAAGAATGAGGAATTATAATTGTAGAGAAACTCTCGTGAAGGCAGCTAGGACACAGAAGCTCCTTATGAACAGAGGAAAGCCCATCAGAATAACATCAGACCTGTCCAGAGAATCCTGACAAGCCAGAAAGGGCTGGCAAGATATATTCAGGGCCCTAAATTAGAAGAACATGCAGCCAAGAATACTTTATCCAGCAAGACTGACATTCAAAATGGATGGGGGAGATAAAGAGTTTCCAAGACCGGCAAGGCTTAAAAGAGTATGTGACCACCAAGCCAACACTGCAGGAAATATTAAGGGGGTTCTATAAAAGTGTAACATTCCTAAGAATAGCATTGAACAGAAATATATAGACAATCTACAGAAAGGAAGACTTCAAAGGTAACATGATGTCAATAAACGTATCTCTCAATAATCACTCTCAATGTGAATGGCCTAAATGCGCCCATAAAATGACACAGGGTTGCAGATTGGATAAAATGACAGGACCCATCCATATGTTGTCTACAAGAGACCCATTTCGAACCTAAGGATACACCCACACTGAAAGTGAAGCGATGGAGAAGCATCTTTCATGCCAATGGGCCTCAAAAGAAGGCCGGGGTAGCGATTCTCATATCAGATAAATTAGATTTTAAACTAAAGACGGTAGTCAGAGATACAGAAGGACACTACATCATTCTTAAAGGGACTATCCACCAAGAAGATCTAACAATTGTAAATATCTATGCCACCAATATGGGAGAAGCCAATTACATAAGAAAACTATTAATCAAGATAAAGAGTCATATTGGTATGAATACATTAATAGTAAGAGATCTTAACATGCCTCTCTCAGAAATAGACAGATCATCGAAGCTGAAAATCAATAAAGAAACAAGAGCATTTAGGGAGATTCAAATCAAAACCACATTGAGATACCACTTTACACCAGTTAGAATGGCCAAAATTAGCAAGACAGGAAACAACGTGTGTTGGAGAGGATGTGGAGAAAGGGGAACCCTCTTCCACTGTTGGTGGGAATGCAAGCTGGTGCAGCCACTTTGGAGAACAGTGTGGAGATTCCTCAAGAAGTTAAAAATAGAGCTTCCCTATGACCCTGAAATTGCACTACTGGGTATTTACCCCAAAGATACAGATGTAGTGAAAAGAAGGGCCATCTGTACCCCAATGTTTTTAGCAGCAATGGCCACGCTCGCCAAACTGTGGAAAGAACGAAGATGCCCTTCAACAGCCGAATGGATAAGGAAGATGTGTTCCATATACACTATGGAGTATTATGCCTCCATCAGAAAGGGTGAATACCCAACTTTTGTATCAACATGGACGGGACTGGAAGAGATTATGCTGAGTGAAATAAGTCAAGCAGAGAGAGTCAAGTATCATATGGTTTCACTTATTGTGGAGCATAACGAATAATATAGAGGACAAGGGTAGATTGAGAGGAGAAGGGAGTTGAGGGAAATTGGAAGGGGAGGTGAACCATGAGAGACTGTGGACTCTGAAAAACAACCTGAGAGTTTTGAAGGGGCGGGGATTGGGAGGTGGGGGAACCAGGTGGGGGGCATTAGGGAGGGCACAGATTGCATGGAGCACTGGGTGTGGTGAAAAAACAATGAATACTGTTATGCTGAAAATAAATAAAAAATTAAAAAAAAAGAAACAAGACATTGAATGACACATTGGACCAGATGGACCTCATAGATATATACAGAACATTCCACCCTAAAATAACAGAATACTCATTCTTCTCAAGTGCACATGGAACCTCAACCAGAATAGACCACATACTTGCTCACAAATCAGGGCTCAACCAATGCCAAAAGACTGAGATGATTCCCTGCATAGTCTCAGATCACGATGCTTTGAAACCGGAGCTCAATCACAAGGAAAAGTTCAGAAGGAACACAAACACCTGGAAGCTAAAGACCACCTTGCTTAAGAATGCTTGGATCAACCAGGAGATCAAAGAAGAACTTCAACAATTCATGGAAACCAAAGAGAATGAAGACACTTCGGTCCAAAACCTATGGGATACAGCAAAGGCGCTCCTAAGGGGAAATATATAGCCATCCAAGCTTCCCTCAAAAAAGTTGAAAAATCCAGAATACACCAGCTGTCTCTACGCCTTAAAGAACTGGAGAATCAATGACAAATCAAACCAACTCCCCACACAAGAAGGGAAATAATCAAGATTAGAGCAGAGATCAGTGAGGTAGAAACCAGAGATACAGTAGAACGTATCAATGAAACTAGAAGCTGGTTCTTTGAAAGAATCAATAAGATCGATAAACCATTGGCCACACTAATCCAAAAAAAAAAGAGAGAAAGCCCAAATTCATAAAATTATGAATGAAAAGGAAGCGATCACAACTAACACCAAGGAAGTAGAAACAATCATCAGAAGTTATTATCAATAGTTACATACCAATAAGTTAAGCAACCTAGGTGAAATGGATGCATTCCTGGAAAACTATAAACTTCTAAAATTAAACCAGGAAGAAATTGACAACCTGAATAGACTGATATCTAATAACGAGATTGAAGCAGTGATCAAAAGCCTCCCCCACCCCCCAAAAAAGAGCCCAGGACCTGACGGATTCCCTGGGGAATTCTACCAAATTTTCAAAGAAGAGATAACAGTTTTCTCCTGAAGCTGTTTCAAAAAATTGAAGTAGAAGAAAAAGTTCCAGACTCTTTCATGAAGCCAGCATTACCCTTATCCCCAAACCAGGCAAAGACCCCACCAAAAAGGAGAATTTAAGACCAATAACCCTGATGAATATGGGTGCTAAGATTCTCAACAAGATCCTAGCAAACAGGATCCAACAGCATATTAAAAAGATTATCCACCATGACCAGGTGGGATTCATCCCTGGGTTACAAGGATGGTTCAACATTCGCAAATCAATCAATGTGATAAAAAATCAATGAGAAGAGAGAAGAACCATGCGGTCCTCTCAATTGATGCAGAAAAGCATTTGACAAAATCCAGCATCCGTTCCTGATTAAAATGCTTCAAAGTACAGGACAGATGGATCATTCCTGAACTTCATCAAATCTATGAAAGACCCACAGCAAATATCATCCTCAATGGGAAAAAGCTCGCAGCCTTCCCGTTGAGATTAGGAACACGACACGGATGCCCACTCTCACCACTCTTGTTCAACATAGTATTAGAAGTCCTAGCAACAGCAATCAGACAACAAAGAGAAATAAAAGGTATCCAAACTGACAAGGAAGAAGTAAAACTCTCCCTCTTCGCAGATGACATGATTCTTTATATGGAAAACCCAAAAAACTCCACCCCAAACTACTAGAACTCATACAGCAATTCTGTAACGTGGCAGGATTCAAAGTCAATGTACAGAAATCAGTGGCTTTCTTATACACTAACAATGAAAACACAGAAAGGGAAATTAGAGAATCGATTCCATTTACCATAGCACCAAATTCCATAAGATACCTGGGATTAATCCTAACCAAAGAGGTAAAGGATCTGTACTCGAGGAACTACAGAACACTCATGAAAGAAATTGAAGAAGACACAAAAAGATGGAAGACCACTCCATGCTCATGGATCAGAAGAATAAATATTGTTAAATTGTCTATAGTGCCTAGAGCAATATATACTTTCAATGCCATTCTGATCAAAATTCCACTGGCATTTTTCAAAGAGGTGGAGCAAACAATCCTAAAATTTGTATGGAATCAGAAGAGATCCCAAATTGCTAAGGAAATGTTGAACAAGAAAAAGAAAACTGGGGCATTACGTTGCCTGATTTCAAGCTTAACTACAAAGCTGTGATTACCAAGACAGTATGGTACTGACATAAAAACAGACACATAGACCAGTGGAACAGAGTAGAACGCCCAGATATGGACCCTCAACTCTATGGTCAAATCATCTTCGACAAAGCAGGAAAGAATATCCAGTGGAAAAAGCCAGTCTCTTCAATAAATGGTGCTGGGAAAAATGGACAGCTATATGTAGAAGAATGAAACTCGACCATTCTCTTATGCCATACACAAAGATAAACTTGAAATGGATAAAAGACCTCAACGTGAGACAGGAATCCATCAGAATCCTCGAGGAGAACATAGGCAGTAACCTCTTTGATATCAGCCACAGCAACTTCTTTCAAGATATGTCTCCAAAGACAAAGGAAACAAAAGCGAAAATGAACTTTGGGACTTCGTCAAGATCAAAAGCTTCTGCACAGTGAAGGAAAGAGTCATCAAAACAAAGAGACAACCTACGGAATGAGAGAAGATATTTGCAAATGACAGTACAGATAAAAGGTTGATATCCAGGATCTATAAAGAACTCCTCAAACTCAACACACACAAACAGATAATCATGCCAAAAAATGGGCAGAAGTTATGAACAGACACTTCTCCAATGAAGACATAGAAATGGCTATGAGACACATGAAAAAATGTTCATCACTAGCCATCAGGGAGATTCAATTTAAAAGCACTTTGTGATACCACCTTACATTAGTTAGAATGGCCAAAATTAGCAAGACAGGAAACAACGTGTGTTGGAGAGGATGTGGAGAAAGGGGAACCCTCTTCCACTGTTGGTGGGAATGCAAGTTGGTGCAGCCACTTTGGAGAACAGTGTGGAGATTCCTCAAGAAATTAAAAATAGAGCTTCCCTATGACCCTGCAATTGCATTCCTGCGTATTTACCCCAAAGATACAGATGGAATGAAAAGAAGGGCCATCTGTACCCCAATGTTTATAGTAGCAATGGCCACGGTTGCCAATCTGTGGAAGGAACCAAGATGCCCTTCAACAGACGAATGGATAAGGAAGATGTGTTCCATATACACTATGGAGTATTATGCCTCCATCAGAAAGGGTGAATACCTAACTTTTGTATCAACATGGAGGGTACTGAAAGAGATTATGCTGAGTTAAATAAGTCAAGCATAAAGAGTCAATTTTCATATGATTTCACTTATTTGCAGAGCATAACAAATAACACAGAGGACATGGGGAGATGGAGAGGGGAGGGGATTTGGGGGAAATTGGAGTGGGGGATGAACCATGAGAGACTGTGGACTCTGAAAATCTACCCGAGGGTTTTGAAGGGTCGGGGCTGGGAGGTTGGGAGCCAGGTGGTTGGTGTTAAGGAGGGTATGTATTGCATGGAGCACTGGGTATGGTGCAAAAACAATGAATTCTGTTACGCTGAAAAGAATTAAATAATAATAAAAAAAGAAAGAATGAATACCCAACTTTTCTATCAACATGCATGAGACTGGAGGAGACTATGCTGAGTGAAACAAGTCAAGCAGAGAATGTCAGTTGTTATATGGTTTCACTTACTTGTGGAATATAAGGAATAACATGGAGGACATTAAGAGAAGGAAAGGAAAAGTGATTTGGGGGAAATCGGAGGACCAGATGAACCACGAGAGACTGTGTACTCTGAGAAACAAACTGAGGTTTTTACATTTTTCTTTTTTTAAAAAAATTATTTTATTTTTTCAGTGTTCCAAGATTCATTGTTTATGCACCACACCCACTGCTCCATGCAATACAGGCCCTCCTTAGTACCCACAACCAGGCTCATCTAACCTCCTATGCCCCCTCCTCCAAAACCGTCCAATCATTTCTCAGTGTCCACAGTCTCTCATGGTTCATCTCCCCACTCTGATTTCCTCCAGTTTACTTTTCCTTTCCTTCTGCTAATGTCATCCATGTTATTCCTTAAGCTCTGAGTGAATTAAGACAAGCAGAGAGTCAATTATCATATGGTTTCACAAACTGAGGTTTTTAGAGGGGAAGGGTTGGGGCGATAGATAAGCCTGGTGGTTGGTATTAAGGAGGGCACGTATTGCATGGAGCACTCAGCGTTATATGTAAACAATGAATCTGGGAACACTACGTCAAAAACAAATGATTTATGGTGACTAACATAACATAATAAAAATTAAAAAAAATTTTTCAGGAGTGTATTAATTTGTGTCACTCAAGGACCTGTATATAAAAGGAACAAACACAGAATTTACACAGCCTCTAGAATGAATGAATAAATGATTCGTTCAAATTTACATGCAATGATAATTTTTGGTGAAGAAGACCTAAAACACCATACACCTAACTCTCACACAGGATCACAGCCTTGCTAATCAAAGAGGGGTCCACAGGCCAGAACCCAAACATCAACAGTAACTGAAAGCTTGCCAGAAAGGCAGAATCTCTGGGCCACTCAGACCTGTGATCAGATTGTGCCTTTGTAGTGGGATCCGTGACGATTCATGGACACCTCATAGACAATTGGAAGTTGCAGAAGTGCTGATCTAGAATCCTCCCTTTGACATTTGGGGCAGTGTAATTCTATTTTTGGAGGTGCTTTCTTGTGGATATAAGTGTTTAGAGAATGAGACATTACTAGACATTCCCAGAGGAAAATTCATTTCTGGTTGAGAACCACTGCCCCAGAGCTTGAGAAGAAGCATCTGAGAGAATCACACTCAATGCCCAACACATACTCAGATATTAACTTCAGGCAGATCACTACATGACACCAAGTGCCATTTCTGCATGGAGAATGGAGTCAGGATTAACACGTTTACAAAAATTAAATCAAACAATACATCTAAGGTGCTCAGGACAGGAAATAGTACGCACAGACCCCTAAGTATATTTATTATAATTAACAAACATTTAAAGCAAGAGACTAAGTGACAGCTTTTAATTTGAGATGTAGTGATTCTTTTTTTAGGATTTATTTATTTATTTATTTATTCATTTATTTTAGAGAAAGGGAGCTCTCATGAATCGGGGGAGAAGTGTAGGGAAAGAGAGAGAATCCTTAAGCTGTCTCCCAGATGACCACAGAGCACAATGCTGGGCTCAAGCCCAGGACCCTGAGACCATGACCTGAGCCAAAATCAAGAGCTGGTTGCTTAACCAACTGAGGGACTCAGATGTCCCAGAGTAAGAATTACTTAACTGCAATGGCAAAAGTCTCTTGCAGCCAATGGATATGGTAGTGGACGAGGTTTATTATTAGAAAAACCTGCTTCTCCACCTTATTGAAAAGAGGAATACACTCTTTCTGGAGATAGCAGGATTGGGTCCCCACCACATGTTAATTCTTTGAAGATAAGGAGAGCTAACTCAGGCAGGTCCCTCAGTCATAGACAGGGAGAAAATGATAATTTGGAGCTGAGGTAAGATGCTAGGATATCCACACATGAAAAAGGGGGAAAGTTCAAGGAAAGGGAATAAAACCCCAGCTGGATTCACTATTTTTAAACAGGTCTTTTGGGAACAGAGATTCATTGGAGAAATTTCCTTTGCATGCCAGTTTTCCACTGGGAACCATGCTGGAGTCACAAGAGGGAAATGTGCCTAATGAGCAAATATAATGAGCTCTAAATACTTCCTTCAGTCCATCATCTTGTACAACCTTGGATGGGAAGATCCATGCTTTTTGCCTGTTTTTTCCAAGTCCTAATTCTGGCTGGGGACTGATGCTTCACTCCCTCCTGCTGCCTCCACTGAGGACAGAGCTTTAGGCCCAATCATCTGCTGTCCAGGGAGGAATTCAGACTCCCACAAGGACACCTTCTTGTCAGACACCCGAGCCAGGTGAGTCCAACACCTTAGTGGACCATGGATGACGGGGTCAGAGAGAATGAAAGCCAAGAACATTGACCCGTCATCACTTCAAAGCCAATTCAACTTAGCCCAGAACAAGGGATTGCTGTACTTGTTTGTTTGATTAACTAGTGAATCTATTCCATGCTAGTGTCAATTTCACAGAGTGACCTCTACTCACACTTCTGGTGATCTTTCATATTCCTTATCATTGAATTACTATCATAGAAATGGAAGAAAAAGCATGTTGAAATTTTTCAATTCAATGGTGTGCTCTAACTGGATGTGAGCTTGTCCTCTTGGGTTCATTGATCACTGTCTGGAGGCAGCTTTTCCTGTCACAGAAGAAAGGAGTGCATGGAGGCCAGGAGTACACTAAAAACCCTGCAATTCACAGGGTGCATCCCACCCCAGGGCAGGCTCTGGGAAGACCCTCCATGGTACAGAGACAGAGAAGCCCTGAATTAAAGACTATCATTATTTAGGACACAATTGCCTTCAGGTTCTGCCTTCAACCTTGTAACACTTAACTTTCCTGCCAGCAAAATCATAGTAATCCCTTGGCTACAAGTTTAAAATTTCCAATCACAAAGAATGTAACAACTCTGAAAGTTTTTCCCCAGGATGTTAGGTGAAAGGTATATTTCATCTCATTTTCTTAAATTATCTCTCAGTTTCAGCAAACTACATGTATTTGATGACCATTCTGAGTTGCCTTTATTATTATATTGCCATATATTTCCTCCTCCACACCTTTTTTTTTAAACAATGTTCAGAATTTCAAATTATTTCCTCAGATCATTGCTTCTAGTTAACTTCTGGAGACTTTTTTGCCCATAAAAAATTTAAAAATTGTTTAAAATATATCTAACGTTTTTCCTCTGATTTTCTTGCTTTAAGATGATTTTGGCTACCTGTAAATTTTACATGTAGTTTTCCTTATGTTCATCTAAATTGTATTGGTTGTTATTACCCTGAGGTCATTATACCACTGGTGTTTTGTAGAAAGCTGAGTGGGGGAGCCTATTTCAAATTCTTCCAGATAAATGACCATTTATGCTGGATTTTAGTTAGCAGTTTATCCTTTTCCAACTAAATTGAAATTCAACTTTTCTTTATGGAAAATGTCCATGTACCTTGAGATTTAATTCCTGATTCATTCAACAATTAATAACTGAGTATCTGCCATAGGCCAGAACATCTAGGAACATTCTATATTACATTCTTTTATTTCTAGATCTTTGACAGTTTAATTGCAATTTATATTGGTTTCCTGAAATTATTGCTATCTTATATCCTGTTTCAGTTAGTGTTTGATTTTCCATGTAATTTTGTTTATGACAATTGTTTTTGTTTTGAAACTATTCATGTTTTTAAGGGTTTATTCAAATTCCAGTAATTTAATCTACAGTGTGATATTAATTTCAGGTGTACAACATAGTGACTCAAAACTTCCATACATCATCCTGTTCTCACAGTAAAAGTGTACTCCTTAATCCCCATCAACTATTTCCCCCATGCCCTGCCCCTCCCTCTGGTAACCATTGGTTTGTTTCCTATATTTGAGGGTCTTTTGGGGGGGGGCAGCTGGGGGCCAGGTGGTTAAGTGTCTCTTGATTTCAGCTCAGGTCATGATCTCAGGGTGGTGAGATGAGCCTTGCATTGGGCTCTGTGCTAGGCATGGAGCCTGGTTAAGACTCTCCCACTACTTCTTCCCACCCACTCTCTCTCTCTCTGTTATAAAAAGGAAAAAAGAGTCTGTTTCTTGGTTTGCCCCTTCCTCCCTTCCTTCCTTTCTTTTATTTGATCATTTGTTTTGTTTCTTAAATTCCATACATGAGTAAAATAATATTGTTTTAGAGTGACAGGGTTCTTGTCTCAAGGTTATGTAGCCCCCTGAGAGACTAGCTATATCACTCACTACCTGTTTCTCCATACATAGACTTGTCTGTCCCTTACTCATTTCTCCCCCTGGAATAGTAACTCTAAGTGCCATTAGGGAATGGAATGATGACCTTTCTGGCTGCTTCCTGCTGAAATGGGGCAGTGGGCTATGGCAGTTACAATCTATTCAGGATTTGGTCCATGGGCCGGGAGTATGGTTGCAGGGAGGACATGATGGACAGCAAATGGTGCATGCATTGGCACATGCAAAAGAATGAGCATAAAACAAACATTAGGTCCAAAATTGATCATATCTCTTAGGTAAGCTCCCCAGTTACCGATTCTGTGAAATAGACCAGTGGATATCTTGATCTTATTTTTTTTAAAGGATTTTATTTATTTATTTTACAGACAGAGATCACAAGTAGGCAGAGAGGCAGGCAAAGAGAGAGGAGAAAGCAAGCTTCCCACGGAGCAGAGAGCCCAATGTGGGGCTCGTTCCCAGGACCCTGGGATGATGACCTGAGCTGAAGGCAGAGGCTTTAACCCACTGAGCCACCCAGGCACCCCTATCTTGATCTTATTTAATCTTATTTAATTTATCACTAATTGTCCCTACTAATTGGGACATCCTATTTAATTGATCACTAATTGTCCCTATTAATTGGGACACCTTGCAGGAGTTATCTGTAATGCTAAAATAACACATGTGAGGAAACTTCTCACACTCCAAATGGTGTGGCGATAGTAGATAGTCTATAGTAGATCAGTTTTTGAGAAGTCCCTCTCTGAGTTCACTTAGTTCTTGATTGAGTGCATCTAGTGCCGTGCCTGGGAAGTATCATTTAAAGTCCCGCTGAGCAGGCATACTGTTTTGTTTATTTCATATTGCAGTCCTAACGTAAGTTACAGGAGAACCATCATGAGCTTTGAGGCTCCTTTTACCAGGAGGGCTGTTGTGTTTTTGGTTAAAACCTTGTTTGTAACCGTACATCAATAGAAGTGGCTTCTAGGCTAAATGTGACTAAGGCATGAAACAATCAAGAAACCCTTTTTATTTGAGGTCCAGCCTTAACAATATCCTAATTACAAAAAATCACTGGCAACTGGGAGAAGACTTGTCCTAAGATCTAAAGGAATCCCCAAGTGTATCATCCAATCCAATCATAAAGTAGGGTCATTCATTATCTTTACAAGTCCATAGTTAACCTCATGGTTATGTGGTTATGGAATATGCTTTGGGTTTTAAGGAGTGACTTTGTCATCCCAGTCACATAGAATTGGTCAAGTTGCTAGTTGAGTTATATAATTGTTGGGGAATCAATCCCATTTTCTAGTTGTCTAAATAATCATATGCCTTTGGGTCCTGTTATTATCCTCACAGAATAACAAGCAAGAAGATTGTCTTTCCATTAGGTATTGTGGCAATTTCTCTGAAATTTACCTTCAGTTATTTAGCTTAGGCAAGGAACATTCAAGAACAATCACTTAGGATTTATTATCCACAAAGGTGGGTTATTGAAACATAATTTCTTTCTATGATAACCCTCATTTTAATGTTTATTTATTTATTTTTAAAAGATTTTTATTTATTTATTTTGAGAGCATGAGAGAGAGAGAGAAAGAGAGAGAGAGAGAGAGAGAACATGAGCAGAGAGGAGAGGCGGAGGGAGAAGCAGACTTCCTGCTGAGTAGGGAACTGGATTTGGAACTCGATCCCAGGATCCTGGGATCATGCCCTGATCTGAAGGCAGACTAACCCACTGATCCACCCTATAACTCTCATTAGGTGTCCAATAACCCTCATTTTTATTCAGACATCACCAAATCAGGACTAATTTGTTTGCAAAGCAAGTCCAGTTTTAACAGATTTCTTTTAATTATTTACATAAGCTCAGCTAGAATAGTGTTTCATCATATGGATCTTTAAAAATTTGCTTTGCTGGAACTTTTTATAAGGAATCTCTAAGTGGAACTTTTAGTTGCTCTTCAGGCCAGAAGCCACGCCAAGTGCTTGCCATCAGACATGTCTGCAATACCTGTATATTTGGGCGGGTGAATTTCTCTTCATGAGGTCCTAAAGTATCCCCAGTTTCCTGCACCTGCCAGGAAGTGATATTCTTTACTCACCTGGTGAGACTGCTGGGAATTCTGTAAGCAGGTATCAGGCCCACAGTTCCCAGGAGGTTTATGACTTCATAAAGTCAATCTCTGTTCCTTAAAACTGTCTGGTCATAGCTGTGTCTATGCATGTCTCTCTCAAATAGGACCAGTCAAAGCCTTGGTAAAATAGCCAGTGTTTCCAATGATATCCTGTTACAAGGAGAACCGTTTTTTTTTTAAAAATTAATTAATTTATTTTAATAAACATATAATGTATTTTTATCCCTAGGGGTACAGGTCTGTGAATCGCCAAGTTTACACATTTCACAGCACTCATCATAGCACATACCCTCCCCAATGTCCATATCCCCACCACCCTCGCCCGTCCCCCCTCCCCCCAGCAACCCTCAGTCTGTTTTTTGAGATTGAGTCTTTTATGGGTTGTCTCCCTCCTGATCCCATCTTCTTTCATTTTTTCTTTCCCTACCCCCCCAACTCCCCACTTCGCATCTCCACTTCCTCATATCAGGGAGATCATATGATAGTTGTCTTTCTCCAATTGACTTATTTCGCTAAGCATAATACCCTCTAGTTCCATCCACTTCGTCGCACATGTCAAGATTTCATTTCTTTTGATGGCTGCATAGTATTCCATTGTGTATATATACCACATCTTCTTTATCCACTCATCTGTTGATGGACATCTAGGTTCTTTCCATAGTTTGGCTATTGTGGACATTGCTGCTATAAACATTCGGGTGCACATGCCCCTTTGGATCACGACATTTGTATCCTTAGGGTAAATACCCAGTAATGCAATTGCTGGGTCATAGGGTAGCTCTCTTTTCAACTTTTTTGAGGAAGCTCCATGCTGTTTTCCAGAGTGTTTGCACCAGCTTGCATTCCCACCAGCAGTGTAGGAGGGTTCCCCTCTCTCCGCATCCTCGCCAGCATCTGTCATTTCTCGACTTGTTAATTTTAGCCATTCTGACTGGTGTGAGGTGGTATCTCATTGTGGTTTTGATTTGTATTTCCCTGATGCCGAGTGATGTGGAGCATTTTTCAATGTGTCTGTTGGCCATCTGGATGTCTTCTTTGCAGAAATGTCTGTTCATGTCCTCTGCCCATTTCTTGATTGGATTATTTATTCTTTGGGTGTTGAGTTTGCTAAGCTCTTTATAGATTTTGGATACTAGCCCTTTATCTGATATGTCATTTGCAAATATCTTCTCCCATTCTGTCAGTTGTCTTTTGGTTTTGTTAACTGTTTCCTTTGCTGTGCAAGAGCTTTTGATCTTGAGGAAACCCCAATAGTTCATTTTTGCCCTTGCTTCCCTTGCCTTTGGTGATGTTCCTAGGAAGAAGTTGCTGCAGCTGAGGTCGAAGAAGTTGCTGCCTCTGTTCTCCTCAAGGATTTTGAGGGATTCCTTTCTCACATTGAGGTTCTTCATCCATTTTGAGTCTATTTTTGTGTGTGGTGTAAGAAAATGTTCCAATTTCATTTTTCTGCATGTGGCTGTCCAATTTTCCCAGCACCATTTGTTGAAGAGGCTGTCTTTTTTCCATTGGACATTCTTTCCTGCTTTGTTGAAGATTAGTTGACCATAGAGTTGCGGGCTCTGTTTCTGGGCTCTCTATTCTGTTCCATTGACCTATGTGTCTGTTTTTATGTCAGTACCATACTGTCTAGATGATGACATCTTTGTAATAGAGCTTGAAGTCTGGAATTGTGATGCCACCGACTTTGGCTTTCTTTTTCAATATTCCTTTGGCTGTTCGAGGTCTTTTCTGGTTCCATATAAATTTTAGGATTATTTGTTCTATTTCTTTGAAAAAAATGGATGGGATTTTGATAGGGATTGCATTAAATGTGTAGATTGCTTTAGGTAGAATAGACATTTTCACAATATTTGTTCTTCCAATCCATGAGCATGGAACATTTTTCCATTTCTTTGTTTTAATAATTAGAATAATTAGAACATTATGTGATGATCTTATATCAAAACATGTTAAAACTTTTAAAAAAGTTTTTAAGTAATTGTGTACCATTTTTAGCATAGTTATAGCAGTTACCCCAAAAACATAACCTTTGGTTTATTATTTGTTTTAACAGTGCTTCCAGAATAATTTAACATACCAAAGGAAAAGGTCTAGTTGGTCAAAAAGACTTCATTTATGTTTTAATTCTTGGAAAATTTTTAAAAATCTTAGAAAGTTATAAATCACATGCCTGAATAGGGTTACAGTTCATCACGAAACTCAAAACTTAATTATGTATTTGACCAAGGTGGCAATTAGGGATCTCAGAGGCAAATATGTAGGGTCATATAGTTGTTCTTATAATACTGGTAAGTTTTAACGAAGTAATCAAGGCCCTTAAAAGACAAAATATAGAAACTGCTCTTCCTGGGCAGAAAAAAAAGAAAAAGAAAACAACTTTACTTACATTTTGTCATCAAGTGCAGACCATCAATTTGAGAACACTTTGTCTTTTGTTACTGAGAGAAAGAATTCCCATCTTACCAGTGTTCCTTTAAAATACCTTTATTTTTATCTTAGTTCATCCTGAATACACATAAATTCCTTTTCAAAGATTTCCCTTCACATTCTACAAATTTTTTTGCACTCAGATTTTGTCCCAAGCCATTTTCCTCCAAACAACTAGTTTTATTTGGGACAAAATTACCTTCTTTTACATTTAAGAATTATGCATTCTCATTCCTTATGTCTTTCTTTTTTTTAAAATTTCTTTTCAGCATAACAGTATTCATTGTTTTTTTCACCACACACAGTATTCCGTGCAATCCGTGCCCTCCTTATGTCTTTCTTATGTCTATTCTACTTTCTAAATACAGAGTTCCTTCCCTAATTCCCATTAGTCTTAATTACATTTAGTAGAATCTTAGGAAACTTAGGCTCCAGTAAAAACTAAGTAGTGGGAATGCAAGTTGGTGCAGCCAGTTTGCAGAACAGTGTGGAGATTCCTTAAGAAATTAAAGATAGAGCTTCCCTATGACCCTGCAATTGCACTACTGGGTATTTACCCCAAAGATACAGATGTAGTAAAAAGAAGGGCCATTTCTACCCCAATGTTTATAGCAGCAATGTCCATGGTCGCCAAACTGTGGAAAGAACCAAGATGCCCTTCAACGGATGAGTGGATAAGGAAGATGTGGTCCATATACACCATGGAGTATTATGCCTCCATCAGAAAAAAAGGAAAATTGAATTGGAGAAGACCAGAAGAGGAAATGAACCATGAGTGACTGTGGGCTCTGAGAAACAAACTGAGGGTTTTGGAGGGGAGGGAGGTGGGGGGATGGGTGAACCTGATGGTGAGTATTAAGGAGGGCATGTATTGCATGGAGTACTCGGTGTGATGCATAAACAATGAAACTTAGAACACTGAAAAAATAAAATTAAATAAAAAACCAAAGTCTTTGATAATCTGAACTTTAAAATTTTGCTTGTAGGATAAATTGGGATTAAATTCATTGAACATCAGGTCTTTTATAAATAAAATAAAGTGCTAAAGCACTGATTACTGGACATACGTTTCTGTTTTTGCTTCTTATTGCAAAGAAACTGAAAATAGTTGGGTATGTTGGTAAGCATGCTTTGCGCTGAACTCATTCATATATATGCCACCTACAGAATTCTGGTGCAAAAGTTTACAGTTGGTCACTACTTAGTTTTTTGTTGTTGTTGTTTTGTTTTTTGTTTTAATTTCTTTTCAGCGTAACAGAATTCATTGTTTTTGCACCACACCCAGTGCTCCATGCAATACGTGTCCTCCATAATACCCACTGCCTGGCTCCCCCAACCTCCCACCCACCACCCCTTCAAAACCCTCAGATTGTTTTTCAGAGTCCATGGTTTCTCATTGTTCATCTCCCCCTACAATTTCCCTCAACTCACTTCTCCTCTCCATCTCCCATGTCCTCCGTGTTATTTCTTATGCTCTGCAAATAAGTGAAACCATATGATAAGTGACTTTCTCTGCTTGACTTATTTCACTCAGCATAATCTCTTCCAGTCCCGTCCACGTTGCAACAAAAGTTGGGTACTCGAGGAACTACAGAACACTCATGAAAGAAATTGAAGAAGACACAAAAAGATGGAAGACCAATCCATGCTCTTGGATCGGAAGAATAAACATTGTTAAAATGTCTATACTGCCTAGAGAAATCTATACTTTTAATGCCATTCCAATCAAAATTCCACCGGTATTTTTCAAAGGGCTGGAGCAAGTAATCCTAAAATTTGTATGGAATCAGAAGAGACCCCGAATTGCTAAGGAAATGTTGAAAAACAAAAATAAAACTGGCGGCATCACGTTACCTGATTTCAAGCTTTACTACAAAGCTGTGATCACCAAGACAGCATGGTACTGGCATAAAAACAGACACATAGACCAGTGGAACAGAGTAGAGAGCCCAGATATGGACCCTCAACTCCATGGTCAAATAATTTTTGACAAAACAGGAAAAAATATCCAGTGGAAAAAAGCCAGTCTCTTCAATAAATGGTGCTGCGAAAACTGGACAGCTATATGTAGAAAAATGAAACTCGACCATTCTCTTACACCATACAGAAAGATAAACTCAAAATGGATAAAAGACCTCAACGTGAGACAGGAATCCATCAGAATCCTCGAGGAGAACATAGGCAGTAACCTCTTTGATATCAGCCACAGCAAATTCTTTCAAGATATGTCACCTTTTTTTCTCCTAATGTACTCCGTGTTATTCCTTAATATTTCACAAGTAAGAGAATCCATATGATAATTGACTTTCTCTGCCTGACTTATTTCACTCAGCATAATCTCCTCCAGTGCTGTCCATGTTGATACAAAAGTTGGGTATTCACCATTTCTGATGGCTGCATAATATTCTATTGTATATATGTACCATATTTTCTTTTTTTAATGTTTTATTTCTTTTCAGCATAACAGTATTCATTGTTTTTTCACCACACCCAGTGCTCCATGCAATCCGTGCCCTCCCTAGTACCCACCACCTGGTTCCCCCAACCTCCCACCGCCCGCCCCTTTGAAACCCTCAGGTTGTTTTTCAGAGTCCATAGTCTCCCATGTTTCACCTCCACTTCCAATTTCCCTCAACTCCCTTCTCCTCTCCATCTCCCTATGTCCTCCATGTTATTTGTTATGCTCCACAAATAATTGAAACTATATGATACTTGACTCTCTCTGCTTGACTTATTTCACTCAGCATAATCTCTTCCAGTCCTGTCCACGTTGCTACAAAAGTTGGGTATTCGTCCTTTCTGATGGAGGCATAATACTCCATAGTGTATATGGAACACATCTTCCTTATCCATTCATCCGTTGAAGGGCATCTTGGTTCTTCCCACAGTTTGGCGACCGTGGCCATTGCTGCTATAAACATTGGGGCACAGATGGCCCTTCTTTTCACTACATCTGTATCTTTGGGGTAAATACCCAGTACTGCAATTGCAGGGTCATAGGGAAGCTCTATTTTTAATTCCTTGAGGAATCTCCACACTGTTCTCCAAAGTGGCCGCACCAACTTGCATTCCCACCAACAGTGCAAGAGGGTTCCCCTTTCTCCACATCCTTTCCAACACACGTTGTTTCCTGTCTTGCTAATTTTGGCCATTCTAACTGGTGTAAGGTGGTATCTCAATGTGGTTTTAATTTGAGTCTCCCTGATGGCTAGTGATGATGAACATTTTTTCATGTGTCTGATAGCCATTTGTATGTCTTCATTGGAGAAGCGTCTGTTCATATCTTCTGCCCATTTTTTAATATGATTGTCTGTTTTGTGTGTGTTGAGTTTGAGGAGTTCTTTATAGATCCTGGATATCAACCTTTTGTCTGTACTGTCATTTGCAAATATCTTATCCCATTCCGTGGGTTGTCCCTTTGTTTTGTTGACTGTTTCCTTCGCTGTGCAGAAGCTTTTGATCTTGATGAAATCCCAAAAGTTTATTTTTGCTTTTGTTTCCTTTGTCTTTGGAGACATATCTTGAAAGAAGTTGCTGTGGCTGATATCGAAGAGATTACTGCTTATGTTCTCCTCGAGGATTCTGATGGATTCCTGTCTCACATTGAGGTCTTTTATCCATTTCGAGTTTATCTTTGTGTATGGAGTAAGAGAATGGTCGAGTTTCATTTTTCTACATATAGCTGTCCATTTTTCCCAGCACCATTTATTGAAGAGACTGTCTTTTATTCCAAAGATTTTGAACATTTGTGTTTTCATTTTCATTAGTATTTTGTTTAATTATCATATGGCTTCACTCATATGTGGTACATAAGGAATAGTGTGGAAGAACATAGAGGAAGGGAGGGAAAACTGAAAAGGAAGAAATCAAAGAGGGAAACAGTTGTGTTTTCACTTTCATTTGTTTTCATGAATTTTTAAAATTCTTCTTTTTTTAAAGATTTTATTTATTTATTTTACAGACAGAGATCACAAGTAGGCAGAGAGCAGGCAGAGAGAGAGAGAGGGAAAGCAGGCTCCCTGCTGAGCGGGGAACCCAATGTAGGGCTCGATCCCAAGACCCCGGGATCATGACCTGAGCCGAAGACAGAGGCCTTAACCCACTGAGCCCCCCAGGCACCCCTAAAATTCTTCTTTAATTTTCTAGCCAACCCACTCATTCTTTATTAGGATGCTCATTAACCTCCAGGTGTTTCAGTTCCTTCCAAGTTTCCTCTGGTGACTTATTTTAAGCATCAAGCATTGCAGTCTGAAAATATGCAGGGAATAATCCCAATCTTTTGGTACTGGTCAAGACCTACTTTATGACTTAATGTGTGATCTATTCTGGAGAATTTCCTATGTGTACTTGAGAAGAATGTATATTCTTTTGTTTTAGGTTGGAATGCTCTGTATATATCTATGAAGTCCATCTGGTTCAGTGTGTCGTTCAAAGCCCTTGTTTCCTTGTTGATTTTCTGTTTAGATGATATATCCATTTCAGTGAGGGGAGTTTTAAAGTCCCCTATTATTTAATTATTATCAATGTCTTTATTTTATTTTATTATTAATTGGTTGATATAATTGACTGCTCCCAAGTTCAGGGAATGAATATTTATGATTTTTAGATCTTCTTGTTTGGATAGACCCTTTAAGATGTAGATGGATATCTACATCTATTATTATAGTCTTTGGTTTAAAATTTAGTTTATCTAATGTAAGCATTGCTACCTCAGCTTTCTTTTGATGTTCATTAGCAAGATAAGTCATTCTACCCCTCTCCTCACTTTCAATCTGTTGGTGTATTTGGGTCTAATATGAGCTCTTGTAGACAGCCAATCAATGGGTCTTGCTTTTTCTTCATTGCATCTGTCAACATAGATATTCTATCTGATCTTTTATTTGCTTATCTTCTCCATCACTGAACTGTGCAGACACTCGTTTCTCGACATCTATTATCTTTTCCTGAAGGTTAATCAGTACTCAAGATTTTTCCTTAAACATGCAGCATAATTTCTCATTAAAAGTATAGAATACTGCTTCAATCTTCTTACTGGTTATGGGTCTGTTCAGGTTTTCTATTTCTTCCTGGTACAGTTGTGGTAGTTTATATATCTCTAGGAATGCATCCATTTCTTCCAGATTGTCAAATATGCTGTTGTTTAGTTGCTCATAATATGTTCTTATAATTGTTTGTATTTCTTTGGTGTTTGTTGTGATCTCTCATCTTTCATTCATGATTTTATTAATTTGGGTCATTTTCTTTTTTCTGGCTAGGGGTTTAACAATCTTACTAATTCTTTCAAAGAACCAGCTCCTAGTTTCATCGATCTGTTCTCCTGTTCTTTTGGTTTCTATTTCATTGATTTCTGCTCTGATCTTTATCATAGCTCTTCTTCAGATGGGTTTAGATTTTCTTTGCTGTTCTTTCTCCAGCTCCTTTAGGTGTAGGGTTAGGTTGTGTATTTGAGACCTTTCTTGTTTCTTGAGAAAGGCTTGTATTGCTATATACTTTCCTCTTAGGACTGCCTTTGCTTCATCTCAAAGGTTTTGAACAGTTGTGTTTTCATTTTAATTTGTTTCCATGAATTTTTTACAATTCTTTTTTAATTTCCTGGTTGACCCATTCAGTTTTTAGTGGGATGCTCTTTGGCCTCCACATATTTAATTTCTTTCCCACTTTACTTGTGATTGAGCTCTAGTTTCAAAGCATTGTGGTCTGATAATATGCAGGTAATGATCCCAAACTTTTGGTACCAGTTGAGACCTGATTTGTGACCCAGGATGTGATCTATTATGGAGTGTTCCATGTGCACTCAAGAAGAATGTGTTTTCTGTTGCTTTGGGATCGAATATTCTGAATATATCTGTGATGTCAAATGGTCCAGTGTGTCACTTAAAGCCTGTATTTCCTTGTTGATCTTTTGCTTAGATGATCTGTCCATTTCAAGGAGGGGGGTGTTAAAGTCCCCTACTATTATTGTACTATTGTCGATGTGTTTCTTTGATTTTGTTATTAATTGTTTTATATAGTTGGCTGCTCCCATGTTATGGGGATAGATATTTAAAATTGGTAGATCTTCTTGTTGGACAGACCCTTTGAGTATGATATAGTGTCCTTCCTCTTCTCTTATTATAGTCTTTGGCTTAAAATCTAATTGATCTGATATAAGGATTGCCACCCCAACTTTGGATGCCCATTATCATGGTAAATTGTTTTCCACCCCTCACTTTAAATCTGGAGGTGTCTTTGGGTCAAAATAAGTTTCTTGCAGACAGCATATTGATGGGTCTTATTTTTTTAATCCATTCTGATACCCTGTGTCTTTTTATTGGGGCATTTAGCCCATTTACATTCAAGGTAATTATTGAAAGATATGAATTTAGTGCCATTGTATTGTCTGTAAGGTGACTTACTGTATATTCTCTCCGTTCCTCTCTGGTCTGTTACTTTGAGGCTCCCTCTTTGCTTATAGGAGCCCTTTCAATATTTCCTGTTGGGCTGGCTTGGTGTTTGTAAGTTCTTTTAGTTTTTGTTTGTTCTGGAAGCTTTTTATTTCTCCTGTTTTCAATGACAGCTTAACTGGATATAGTATTCTTGGCTGCATTTTTTTCTCCTTTCTTCCTAGAAACATTGCCAAAGGCAAGGGAAGCAAGAGCAAAAATGAACTATTGGGACTTCATCAAGATCAAAAGCTTTTGCACAGCAAAGGAAACAGTCAACAAAACCAAAAGACAACTGACAGAATGGGAGAAGATATTTGCAAATGACATATCAGATAGAGGGCTAGTATCCAAAAATCTTTAAATAACGTATCAAACTCAACACCCAAGGAAGAAATAATGCAATCAAGAAATGGGCAGAAGACATGAACACATTTCTCCAAAGAAGGCATCCAAATGACCAGCAGACACATGAAAAAGTGCTCAACATCACTGAACATCAGGGAAATACAAATAAAAACCACAATGATAAACCATATCACACCAGCCAGAATGGCTACAATTAACCAGTCAGGAAGTGACAGGTGTTGGCGAACTTGCAGAGAAAGGGCAACCTCCCTACGTTCTTGGTGGAATGCAAGCTGGTGCATTCACTCTGGAAAACAGTATGGAGGTTCCTCAAATTTGAAAATAGAATTACCTTACGACCTAGAAATTGCACTACTGATTATTTACCCTAACGATACAAATGTAGTGATCCATGGGGGCAAGTGCACCCCAATGTTTTTAGCAGCAATATCCACAATAGCTAAACTATGGAAATAGGCTAATTGTCCCTCAACAGATGAATGGATAAAGAAGATACGGCATATATAAAAAATGGAATACTATGTAGCCATCAGAAAAACTGAAATCTTGCCATTTCCAATGACGTGGATGAAACTAGAGGGTATTATGCTAAGTGAAATAAGTTAATCAGAGACAATTTTCATTTGCTCTCACTGATATGAGGAATTTGAGAAGCAAGACAGAGTATCATAGGGGAAGGGAGGGAAAAATGAAACAAGAAAGAACCAGAGAGGGTGTCAAATCTTAAGAAACTCAATATCAGGAAACAAACTGAGAGTTGCTGGAGGTGAGGGAGGTGGGAAGGATGGTTTGGCTGGGTGATGGACACTGGGGAGGGTATGTGCTATGGTATTGCTGTGAATCGTATTAGACTGGTGAATCACAGGCCTATACCCCTGAAATAAATAATACATTATATGTTAATGAAAAAAAGAGTGTAGAACATATTAATACTTGGGGGAAGGGCCAAGTGTGGGATTGCATTCCTTTTCAGGCTGGCTTATGGGGTCCAAAGGAGACACATTCCATATTAAAACTATGGATATTGAATATTTGAATGTAAAATAAAAATTATAGAACTTCAATGATATTTGTAGTTTTCATTATTGAGAAAATCAGTCATGTTATTTTTTGTTCCCTGATAGTCACCTTCACCACATGGAACCAAGAAATGATACACAAATTTCAGAATTTCTTCTTCTGGGATTATCAGAGGAACCAGAACTGCAGCTCTTCATTTTTGGGCTTTTTCTCTCCATGTACCTGGTCACTGTGTTAGGAAACCTTTTCATCATCCTGGCCGTTAGCTCTGACTCCCACCTCCACACCCCCATGTACTTCTTCTTGGCCAACCTGTCCTTTGTAGACATCTGTTTCACCTCCACTACTATCCCCAAGATGCTGTGGAACATCCAGACAGAGAGCAAAGTCATAACTTTTGAAGATTGCCTAACCCAGATGTATTTTTTCACACTCTTTGCTGTATTGGATGTCTTTCTCTTGGCTGTGATGGCCTATGACCGGTTTGTGGCCATCTGCCACCCCCTGCACTACCCGGTAATCATGAGTCCTCAGCTCTGTGGACTGCTAGTTCTTCTGTCTTGGATCACATGTATCCTGAATTCCTTCTTACAAAGCCTAATGATGTTGCAGCTTTCCTTCTGTATACAATTGCATATTCCTCACTATTTTTGTGAACTCAATGAAATAGTCCAACTTGCCTGTTCTGATAAATTTCTTAATAACTTGTTGATGTATTTTGCAATTGTAGTGCTGGGTGGTGGTGCTTTTACTGGGGTCCTTTACTCTTACTCTAAGATAGTTTCCACCATATGTGGAATGTCATCAGCTCAGGGTAAGTATAAAGCATTTTCCACCTGTGCATCTCACCTCTCAGTTGTCTCCTTATTTTTTTGTACAAGCCTAGGAGTGTACCTTTGTTCTGCTGCTCCCCAGAACTCCCATGCAAGTGCAGTGGCCTCAGTGATGTACACAGTGGTCACACCCATGCTGAACCCCTTCATCTATAGCCTGAGGAACAGAGACATAAAGAGGGTCCTGAAGAGAATCATTGGGGTTCCAGTGATGTAAAGGTAAATCATCCTGTGGTTGAAGAAATGCCCAATGATTGCAATGCTCACAGCCTCAGAGGCAGGAACTGCTCTTCTTCAATCAGGCCATGGAAATAGAATCTTCTATTTATTCCCTAGAATTTTCATTTGTTTGAATTCAACATCTCCATACATTTAAGTAACTCGCTTTATTAACTTTTTGCTCTGTTGGATATGCAGACAGTTTCCCGTTGTTCCATTTTCCCTGTTCTTAATATTTTACCCAACTTTGGATCACAAATGCCTGGACATTTCTGTATCTTACATGGAACATATTGGATGTCTTTCTTCTGTTATGTTATGTTAGTTATGTTATGTTATGTTAGTCACCATAGAGTACCTTATTAGTTTTTGATGTAATGTTGCATATTGGATTTTTTAAAACTCATTTCATTTCAAATGATTCCATACCATGTAAATTTTCCCTCAAATTTCCAAAGAATAATCACGAGTTGTGTTCTTTATATGGGAGAAATTACACTTGGCCACTAAGCCCTTCACAGAAGTTTATCATTGATGAAAATAAGAACCCCAGTTTTCACCTAGAGACTATCAATCTTTTTACATTGCTATCATCACTCCTCTTCCTGATAATGTGGACTCTAACACTGTTACCTTTACATCTCAGGCTACTGACATGGATGCTTAGGCTAGGAAAGCATGAGCACTCCCTTGTGGCCATGTGCTTGTGGACATTCTCAAAGATGCTTCCCTGACCAGATCCTCTGCTGTGGCTCCACAAGAACTTGGGTTCTTATTGTGATCATAAGACATGCCTCAGAAACACCCATCAGAATTGCTCTAGCTAGGACCTGCAGTACTATGTTGGATAGGAGCAGTGAGAGTGGACACCCTTGTCTTGTTCTGATCTCAGAGGAAAAGTTTTCTAGCCTTTCACATTGAATATGATGTTTTTGTGCTCTTGTCATATATGGTCTTCTTTAATAATGTTCTTTCTATACTCAGTTTGTTGAAGGGTTTATTTATTTATTTTTTAATCATGAAAGGATGTTGCATTTTGTGAAAAGTTTTTTCTGCATGTATTGTGATGATCATATGATTGTTGTATTTCATTCTTTCATTAGGATATATCACATTTATTGATTTGTTTGTGTTCAACCATCCTTGTATTCCATGGCATATAATTCCTTCAATGTGCTGTTTAATTCAGTTTGTTAATATTTTTCTGAAAACTATTGTGTCTCTGATCATCAAGGATATTGTTCTATGGTTTTCTTTCTTTCTTTCTTTTTGTATTGATCTTTCCTGAATTTGGTGTCAGGGTAGTGTTGGTTTTGTAAAATTTAGGTTGAGAATGTGCCCTCCTCCATAAGTTTCTGGAATGGTTTGAGAAGGATTGTCATTAATTCTTCTGTAAAGGATTAGTAGAATTCACCTGTGAAGCTCTCTGGTTCTGGGCTTTTCTTTTGGTGATTTTTGACTATTGATTTAATAGCCTTACTCATTATTGTTTTGTTCATATTTCCTATTTCTTCCTGATTTTGTCATAGTAGGTTTTACATTTCTAAGGATTTAACCTTGTCTTTGAGGTTGTCCAATTTGTTTGAGTGAAAGTCTTCATAGTGGTCTCCTATGATTCTTTTTGTTTTATGGTATTGGTTGTACGGTATCATCTTTTGCTGCAGATTTTATTTATTTGTGTCTTCTCCCCCACTGCTTTCCTTTTCTCTAAGAAAAGCTTTGTCAGTTTTGCTTAGCTTTCCAAAAAATTGGACCCAGCTTTGTTAGTCTTTTCTATTGTTTTTCTGGTCTATATATCATGTGTATTTCCTTTGATATTTGTTATTTCTTTTTCTCTGGTGCTTTGGGCTTAGTTTGTTATTATTTTTTTGGCATTTGAATAATAAAGTGAGGTTATTTACTTAAAGTCTTTTATTTTTCTTATTGAAGGTATTTATTGCTCTAAATTTTCCTCTGTTTTTGGAACATTTCATAAGTTTAGATAGGCTGTGTTTCCATTTTCATTTGAGTTAAGATTTTATTTTATTATTTATATTTATATGTTTATATTTATTATATAAACATATAATAGTATATATTCATTATAATATATAATTTATATTTTAATTTATTTTTCTTTTTTAAAATTTAATTTAATTTAATTTTATTATGTTAGTCGCCATAGAGTACATCATTAGTTTTTGATGTAGTATCCCATGATTCATTGTTTGTGTATAACACGCAGTGCTCCATGCAATAAGTTCCCTCCTTAATACCCATCACCAGGCTAATCCATCCCTCCACCCCCATCCCCTCTGAAACCCTCAGTTTGTTTCCTGGTGTCCATAGTCTTTCATAGTTCATCTCCCCCTCTGATTTACCCCCTTCATTTTTCCCTTCCTTCTCCTAATGTCCTCCATGCCATTCCTTATGCACCACAAATAAGTGAAACCATATGATAATTGTCTTTCTGTGCTTGGCTTATTTCACATAGCATAATCTCCTCCAGTTTCATCCATGTCGATGCAAATGGTGGGTGTTCATCCTTTCAGATGGCTAAGTAAAAAATAGAAACATGAAAACTTCAGTAGTCGTTCTATGAGGCCAGCATCACCTAGATCCCAAAACCAGGCAAAGACCCCATCAAAAAGGAGAATTACAGGGGCACCTGGGTGGATCAGTGGGTTAAAGCCTCTGCCTTCAGCTCAGGTCATGATCCCAGGATCCTGGGATCGAGCCCCACGTCTGGCTCTCTGCTCCGCAGGGAGGCTGCTTCCTCCCCTCTCTCTCTGACTGCTTCTCTGCCTCCTTGTGATCTCTCTCTCTCTGTCAAATAAATAAATAAAAATCTTAAAAAAAGGAGAATTACAGATGAATATCCTTGATAAATATGGATGCCAAAATTCTCAACAAGATTCTAGCTAATAGGATTCAATAGTACATTAAAAGGATTATTATCATCATGATCAGGTGGGATTTATTTCTGGGATGTATGGGTGTTTCAACATTTGCAAATCAGTCAATGTGATAGAACACATTAATAAGAGAAGAGACAAGAACCATATGGTCCTCTCAATTGATGCAGAAAAAGCATTTGACAAAATATATCATCCTTTCCTGATTCAGACCCTTCAGCATGTAGGGCTAGAAGGAACTTTCCTCAATTTTATAAAAAAATCTATGAAAAGCCCACAGCAAGTAACATTCTCAGTGGGGAAAAGCTGATTCAAGATTTTAAAATTAGCTTTTTGGTTTCTTCTTTCGCCCATCAGCCTTTCATTGTTGGCATGTTTTAAAGTCTGACATACTTGAAAATATCTCAGATATCTGTGCCCTTCAATTCATTGCAGCATTATTCACAAGAGCCAAACATGGAAACAGCCCACTATCCATCGACAGATTAATATTATTAATTAATTAATTAATTTATTATTATTAATTAATATTATTATTAATATTAATTATTAATCAATTAATAATGATGACTTATCTGTGAAATGGAATTCAGCAAAAAAAGGAAGACTTTCTGTCCATTGCTCAAACATGAATGGCCCCCGAGGGCATTATGCTAGGTGAAATAATCAAACAGAGAAAGACAATTAGTGTATGATCTCACTTATACATGAAATACAAAAATATGAGCTCATAAAAACAGAGAGTAAGTTGATGTTTGCCAGTGGCTGGGGTTTGGGAAAATAAGAAGATACTTCTGAAAGCCTATAAAAATTCAGTTACAAGGTGAATGAGTTCTGGGAACGTAATGTACAACATGCTCATCATGTTTACCTATAACGTGTTGAAGACTTGAGTGTTGCTAAGAGTACATAGTAAATGTTCTGACAATAACAAAAAAATGGTAACTATGTGAAGTGATGGATGTATTTACTAAACTATCATGGTGATCATTTCACTATGTATATGTATATGTATATGTATATGAAATCACCAAGTTGTATGCTTAAACTTTCACAATTTTATACGCTAATTATATTTCAATAAAACTGGAAAAATGAAGAAAAAATATTCTTATATCTCTGACTTTTATTTGCATTTCAAATGTCACCTCCTTCCAGCAGAACTCTTCCCATTAAAAAAATTAGAAACACACTACCAGGATGAAAACCATTATGAATATATCACTGGAAAGATCAATCAATAGGAAAACAGTATCTACATAAGGAGCCATGAAGATAGCATTAGTGATGCAACAGTTCTTATTTCCATTAATCACTGAGTTACATACAAGGAACCTGCTCTCTGCAGCATCTTGAAAGAAAATATTTTATTTTTTGATCTTTTCTTAGACTAAGAATGGTGATCATTAAGCGAGGCATGGGAAGAAATATTTACCTTTGGAGGAAAACCTGACCCCAAGGAGTAGAATTTCCATAACTGTGCAGTAGGCACATAATTCAGTCTCACTGTCTTCTATGAGATCATTCCACTGCTGAAGGAAATGGAAATGAAAGCATTCAAATTGAAATTTACACCAGTGGTAGACTGTTTGCAGAGATGGCCAAAATCCCCATCTTTCTCCATAGTCATGTCTCTGGCGATGTGTGCAGCACCTTCCTTCAGGTGGTGGAGACACTTTCTCCACCTTTGATCTGGGCTGGATTAGGATTTTTTATTTGCTGTGTCCAGGAGGATACAATGGGAATGACAGTGGACCCTAGAGCATTGCTGCATTTCTCTGTTCTGTCTTGGAACTCGGCTTCCAAAAAGTGAATAAAACCAGGTGGGCTGCCAGAGGAAGTGAGCACATGTGGATCAGTGCCCAGTTTTCCAAGCCAAGGCCACCCTGGATCATCCATAGCTAGCTAGCAAAACCCCAATTATATTAGAATACCTTAAATAGATCAGCAGATCCCCCTAAGCAGACACACTGCTGACTCAGGGCTTTTTAGGAGATCAACAGAGATTAGAAGAACTCATCACCATACAATTTCACTTGATTCTAAAGACATTATGCCAAGTCATTTGCTTTCATGATGGCTTGCTATGCAGCAACATTTTGATCACTCTGTTATTCAATTTTCTTTGAATAAGTGTTAAGAAGCGACTCAATGGGCACCTGGGTTGCTGTCAGTTGAGCGTCCACTCTTGGTTTTGACTCAGGTCATGATCTCAGGTTTGTGGGTTTAAGCCTGGATGTTCCATGATCAGCCAGGAATATGCTCGAGATTTTCTCTCCCTCTCCCTCTGCCTCTCCTCCTCCCCCCAACTCTTGTTCTTTCTCTCTCAAATAAATAAATAAATCTTAAACAACAACCAAAAAGGGACTATAATGGGGATCTTATTCAGGTACCAAGTAGAGTATAAAAAGACAGGCGTTTATGTGGAGAAGAAAGTTTGACCACAATCATGTAACTAGGCATGAACTCATGCTCTCTGTTTCCTGCACAGACATCTTTTTTTTTTTTTTTTTTTTTTAGACCAATGAGACTCATTTTCAGCTTTGACCTCCAGGATGGGAAGAGTGTAAATTTGCTTCTTTTAAACCTTCAGTGTGTAAATTGGGAACAGCAGCAATAAGAAAGTGACAAAACATTTCTCCAATAAAATTTTCTTTGAAGAAACTTAATTTAAGCCTCTCAAATCATTCACTTAGTTTCCTTGGGTAAGGACATTTTGTGTTGAAACCCTACTTTAAGTAGAAGAAAAATGCAATGTCAGTTTGGAGTTATTCAGCCCATTTAGTTGGTACAGACAAGTTTTCCTTGCAGAAATGTCAGTGTGGTTTGAGGCCTCTGGGCATTAAAATGGGAAAACCAATTAGTTGCTAAAATTAAGACCACCTGTTCTACTCTAATTTTTTTTTGTCTAAATTTCTACATTCCTAGAATTTCATGTGAATGCAACTGTTCATTCTTTTCACTTCTTTATCCTCCAAGTTTCTCTCAAGTTTTCTTTCAACATATAGTTTATAATGAGTTATAATGAGGGTTATGAGTCTTGTGACAGTACACATATGTATATGAGTATGTTTGTTTGAAAGAAAATATATATAACTGCAGATACATTTACATACACACAATTCTCAATCTTGAACATTCTTTGACCCAACAAAGGATTTCCACACATTTCATCTTTCCTCACAGCATCACTGAAGTTATATTTATGATTCTACATTTCCTTCAGAAAAAAATGAAGGCCAAAGGGTTTCTCCCCAACATTCGCATAAATAAACAGAACTTACCATGGGCCCTCTGGAGTTCTATGGAAATGGAACCAGGCAGTGTGTACCCATATTTTCTGATGACTCAAGTCTTAAAGTTGTATACTTTAAGTATGTACAGTATATCACATGTAGCAGTGTTCCAACAAAATAAATAGAATATTTATTTACAATAAATATTTATTATAGTTAATTAATTAAATTTAAATTGAATATAATATATGAAATGAAATTAATTAACTGTAATAAATATTTATAATAAAATAAATAGAATTTTAAAATTCTATTAAATTCTATTGCATGATTCAGGGTCAGATCTGGAGCACAGTTAGCTGAGTCACACATAAAGTGGTGGGAGAGCTCTCTTCCAATTGTGGAAAACCAAGTGTTCACATGTGGATATTAAAATAATTGAATTAAACTAAGACAATTCATATTTGATAAGATCATTTTTGTACACTAGAATATTAGCCTACATATATCAAAGGAGTAAAATGACATAAATTGTTTCAAGACAAAAGAACACTACAGCCATGTACCTCACAAATGAGCCTCAGAAACACAATGTAGAGATTTTCTTATGACTGAGGACTCACAAGGAGCTCTGCTGACATCAGAACAACTACCTATCATACAATCCCTTCAATAATAAAGACATTATACTAATCCATTTTATTTTAGGATGCTTTCTATGCAGCAATAGCTAACTGGTACAGTAATCGAATCAGGCAGAAAAGACAGCATTTGTAATAATACTGATCCTTTTATTCTAGGCATTCATTCTGATAATTGAAGGTAGCCTACATGAATACTCTTTTCATGAATTTCATTTCATGTGACTGTATAAAAAATGACTCCATTGGATGTGCCTGGGTGGCTCAGAGAGTTAAGCACCTGCCTGCAGCTAAAGTCATGATCTCCAGATCCTGGGATCAAGCCCCACATTGGGCTCCCCACTCAGTGGGAAGTCTACTTCTCCCTCTCCTTCTGCCTTTCCCCCTTCTTGTGCTCTTTCTCTCTCAAATTAATAAATAAAATCTTTTAAAAAATGACTCCATTGAGACACTTTTGCAGTAATATGGAAGGGTGGGAAGGACATGTATGTGTGTCCATAATCTGTGACTCTGAATCAAATAGCTGGACAGGATACCAAGCTTGCTGGTGAGTCATTCTGTGATTATAAAGATCATACATAGTGGATTATACTGATATAGTTCATTCACTACCCCTTTAATGGTTATGGAAAAATTTCAAAGATTGGGAGATATTTCATTTTGAGAAATGGAAGGAATCATATTTGTATGTAGCACTGGAAATTTTCAATCAGAAATGAGAATAATTTAATTAAACTACAAATATGCCTTCAGTCTTTCACCTTAGTGAAAAGATACCTTACAAACGGACCCTGATATTCCATAATTCAGTGAGTAGATGGAGTGTCTGAGAAAGAAATATTTTGCATAGAAACAAACATATGATTTAATATCTTGCTTCATCATCCTTAAAATCAAGTGAGAGTCTAAGACCTTATTAGGTCAATCAGTATTTTCCATATTTGTCTTTCTGTGTAGATTCCCCTTGGATACATGTATTCTATTGTTATTTCTTCAACCAGAGACTATGGTAGGCATGGTGGATACAAGCTGTGTAACAACAGGATCCTAATATGTAGAAAAATCTCCACGATCAGCTACAACCACGACTATGTTAAAGTCTGCATTCTCAGGAAGAGCAGTTAATGTAGAGATGTGCAAAGGAATGATGTTCACGGAAGTGAAGCCAAGCAGTTTCAGATTTTTCTCTGTTATAATCTTACATAAATAACTGTGGTGGCCAAGAGTAGATTTCCCATAGGAGTAGTATGTCAAACAAAATAAATAATACTCACTATGATGTATTTTATTTAAGAAGAAATTACCTTAACACATCCATATAGTCCTTTGAATAAGTGAGAATTTCCAAATATTTCAAATCCAAAGTTAGGATTACCATTGAGAGTAAGAAAATGACAAAGGAAAATCTCTTGGATATCAGAGATACCACAAAACTTAATAAAGTAAGTTACATAAATTATAGAGGTGGCAAAATAAAAAAAAAGAAATTCCCAGAAAAAAAGAGAAGGCATGTTCCACTTCCAGAATCTGATTTTTTTTTGTCTTTTTATGCCTTTTTAAAAATGATTTATTTCTTTTCAATGTAACAGTATTCATTGTTTTTTCACCACACCCAGTGCTCCATGCAATCCGTGCCCTCCCCAGTACCCACCACCTGGTTCCCCCAACCTCCCACCGCCCGCCCCTTTGAAACCCTCAGGTTGTTTTTCAGAGTCCATAGTCTCTCATGGTTCACCTCCCCTTCCAATTTCCCTCAACTCCCATCTTCTCTCCATCTACCCTTGTCCTCCATATTGTTTGCTATGCTTCACAAACAAGTGAAACCATATGATACTTGACTCTCTCTGCTTGACTTATTTCACTCAGCATAATCTCTTCCAGTCCTGTCCATGTTGATACAAAAGTTGGGTATTCGTCCTTTCTGATGGAGGCATAATACTCCATGGTGTATATAGACCACATCTTCCTTATCCATTCATCCGTTGAAGGGCATCTTGGTTCTTTCCACAGTTTGGCGACCATGGCCATGGCTGCTATAAACATTGGGGTACAGATGGCCCTTCTTTTCACTACATCTGTATCTTTGGGGTAAATAACCAGTAGTGCAATTTCAGGGTCATAGGGGAGCTCTATTTTTAATTTCTTGAGGAATCTCCACACTGTTCTCCAAAGTGGCTGCACCAACTTGCATTCCCACCAACAGTGCAAGAGGGTTCCCCTTTCTCCACATCCTTTCCAACACACGTTGTTTCCTGTCTTGCTAATTTTGGCCATTCTAACTGGTGTAAGGTGGTATCTCAATGTGGTTTTAATTTGAAACTCCTTGATGGCTAGTGGTGATGAACATTTTTTCATGTGTCCTATAGTCATTTGTATGTCTTCATTGGAGAAGTGTCTGTTCATATCTTCTGCCCATTTTTTAATATGATTTTTTGTTTTGTGTGTGTTGAGTTTGAGGAGTTCTTTATAGATCCTGGATATCAACCTTTTGTCTGTACTGTCATTTGCAAATATCTTCTCCCATTCCGTGGGTTGCCTCTTTGTTTTGTTGACTGTTTCTTTCGCTGTGCAGAAGCTTTTGATCTTGATGAAGTCCCAAAAGTTCATTTTCGCTTTTGTTTCCATCGCCTTTGGAGACATATCTACCCCTATAGGTAAACCAATTTTTAATCCCCTTTTATCCAGAGTCTGATTTTTAAAAAATGTCAACACTTGGCTCAGGCTATGTGCTTGGTGATTCTGCACACTTTTTCATACCCAGGACAATTGTTCCTTTTAGACCTGCCCTCCCAGAGAATCTCATCAGAGCCTCCTTTATGTCTTTGTTCCTCAGGCTGTAGATGAAGGGGTTCAGCATGGGCATGGCCACAGTGTACATGACTGAGGCTACTACACTTGAGTGGGATCCCTGGTTAGCAGCAGAGCTAAGGTATACTCCTAGGCTTGTACAATAAAATAAAGAGACAACTGAGAGGTGAGATACACAGGTGGAAAATGCTTTATACTTGCCCTGAGATGATGAGATCCCATATATGGAGGAAATTATCTTACAGTAAGAGTAAATGATCCCAGCAAAGGGAATAACAGCCAGCAACATAACTGCAAAATACGTTACCATGTTATTGAGAAATGTGTCAGAACATGCAAGTTGTATCATCTGTTTGAGTTCACAGAAAAAGTGGGGGATTTTTAAGACTCCACAGAAGGACAGCTGCAACACCATTGAGGTTTGTAACATGGAATGCAAGACACTCAGGAACCAGGACACCAGAACCAGCAGTCCACAGAGCCAGGAGTTCATGATGCTCATGTAGTTTAGTGGATGACAGATGGCCACAAAGCGGTCATAAGCCATCACAGTCAAGAGAAAGTTGTCTAATCCTACAAAGAGAGTGAAAAAAATACATCTGGCTGAGGCAGCCTTCATAAGTGATCACTTTGCTCTGAGTCTAGATGTTCCACAGCATCTTGGGGATGGTGGTGGAGGTGAAACAGATGTCAGAGAAGGACAGGTTGGAGAGGAAGAAGTACATGGGAGTGTGGAGGTGGGAGTCAGAGTTGACATACAGAATGATGAGCAGGTTTCCAAACACAGTGATTAGGTACATGAAGAGGAAAAGCCCAAAAATGAGGGGCTACAGTTCTGGTTCCTCTGATAATCCCAAAAGAAGAAACTCTGAAATTCCTGTGTAGTTTCCTGGATCCATTTTGTGGAGGTGACTACCATCAAAGGGGAAAAGAAAAGGACAAATTTTCACACAAATGCACTTTGCTCAGATTCTGGAAATGCTACAATGTATATTTTCCAGTCAAGAATCTAATTTCAATATTTTTAATGGATCCAGTTTCTTTGAGGGGATCCCCATGTCCTCTCTGATTAGCAATTTCCATCCCAACAACATATATATCCCCAAAAGGTCAGTTATTGTACAGTTTGAATAAGAAGTTATTTTATGCATTCTGGAATTTATAGAGTGTTGACCCTTTTTGGAAATTCTTAGTGATGAAGTAGAGGGTGCTGAAGAGCAAAAGTTCCTACAATTCAATGATGGTAATAGAATAGAAGCAGGTATAAAGATTAAATAATCCCAAGATCGGGAGAGATTCTATGAAGAAACAGAAACAACTTAAAAGAGAGTGGGTGGGGTGTTAGGTTGTGTGTTCAGTCAAGGTTGGATAATAAGGTATCATTTGAACAAAGACCTCAAGGAAGAGAGGGTGAAAGACAGGAAGTGTTCCTGGCAGAACGAACAGCTGGTGCAAAGCCCATGAGGATGACCTCTGTCAGAAAATCAAGGCTCAGAAGGAAGCCAGTGTGTTAAGGGGAATGAACAAGAAGGAGAGTGATGAGAAGTGGTGGCAGCGAATTTCTTAGAACCATGTGGCTTCACAGCTGCTTAAAGTTCAAGACACAGGGAGTTCTTTGCACTATGTAACTCTTGCACTTTATGAATCTCATTGTAATAGGGTCCAGTCAATTGAACATTCCTCCTTAGTATCATCTGTTGGTTGAATTTGGGCTGTGTATTATGAGGGTCATCTTGAAATAGAGGGGCCTAAGGAAGACACTTATTGCATGAAGCACTGGGTGTGGTGCATAAACAATGAATCTTGGAACACTGAAAAAAAAAAAGAAATAGAGGTGCCTGTGTATCCCTGCTCTGAGGACTGCTCTCACCCATCAAGGTGCGTGCTCACACAGACACACAGACACACAGACACACACACAAAGAGTCATATACAGAAAACACAGCATACCATGTCCTTTGGTGTGTGTTACTCTATGTCCTTCTCACCTACCCCCAGCCTGCTCAATGCACTATTTAGGACATGAATACATACACATCACATTACTTTTCCTATAAGAAATGTAAAAATAGCACCCAGAAATCCCTATTGGTAGCTTCCCAAAGATAATCTTGTGGTTCCACTTTGCAATGGCCATTTTCTAACCTGTGTGTAAGGAAACATAAACAGTTGTATTCAATAAGTGAAGAGAGATAGAGAGAGAGAGAGAGAGAGAGAGAGAGAGAGGGAGAGAAAGAAAGGAGAGAGAGAGGGAGAGGGAGAAATGAGATGTACATAAAGAGTAAAATGATCTAATAAGCTTAGTCGTCCTGAGAGACTGAGGAATGAAAGCTTCCTTGGTGCTGGTGGCATGCAATCCCGGTTTTATCCCACTTGTACCCAGAAAAATTAATAAAAGAGCAAAAATAAATTGTCCAAAAGACAAAAGTAGTGATATCTTTATGATGTAAAACACCTTACAGATTGAACATCACAAGAAAAAAAGAGTAAAGAGAATAAACCAACACTTCACAAAATTTGGTGTTTTATTATCAGAAAGCAGACAACTTGTTTTCCTATGCCTATTCCATGATTATTTGATGAGTTGGTTTTTGTTTGGTCCAATAGAGCATGAGGAGAGCCCTTTTATTACTTTCCTTAAATGACACCATTTGTTGTTGTTGTTGTTTATTTGTCATTATTAGCCTTTGAGTTTTAGTCATTTTCTTGACAATTCCAATGAGCACAACTACTCATGGTTCTGTTCCTTGTCCACCATGCAAAGGCCTCCCCAGACTCTGAAATCCTACACACACCTTGAAAATCTATTCTCTTATTGTGAATACTCTTCATGTGACTTACTGAAGGACATTATCTTGGACTCACATTCATCTCACTGTGCTTTTGTCCATTCTGATGTAAGGATCAAAGGAACAGGGACTTCATCTGTACTGCTCATCTTTTTCTTTATGGGTGTGAATGTATATGCACTTATATAGAAACAAATTCAAGAAAATCAGACATTATGGAATGCAAAGAATGTCAGAGGAGATAAAACCAGGTTAAAGAGAGCAGTTTCAGTACAACTGTATTCAATAACGCTGAAGGGAGTTTAGAGAAATAACTGAAACTTTATCTACAGAAGCAGTAATCCCACAAAATCAACATGGACAAATAATAAAATTCCCCAAGATCTTGAAATGAAAGGGTATAATATGTAAAGTTCTATGGAAAGAGCCAAGATGGCCTTCAGCAGATGAATGGATAAAGAATATATAGTCCATATATACAATGGAATATTATGCCTCCATCAGAAAGGAAAAATACTCAACTTTTATATCAACATGGATGGGATTGGAGGAGATTATGCTGAGTGAAATAAGTCTAAAAGAGAGAGTCAATTATCATATGGTTTCACTTACTTGTGGACCATAAGGAATAACATGGAGGACATTAGGAGAAGGAGAGGAAAAGTGAATTGGGGGAAGTTGGAGGGGGAGACGAAGCATGAGAGACTGTGGACTCTGAGAAACAAACTGAAGGTATTGGAAAGGAGGGGGTGAGGAGATGGGTGAGCCTGGTGGTGGGTATTAAGGAGGGCACGTATTGCATGGAGCAGTGGGCATGGTGCATAAACAATGAATCTTGAAACACTGAAAAAATAAAATAAAACATATAAAAAAATAAATTTCTGGCACGAAGAAGATGCTCCTTTAGTATGCCTCATTATATAATTAGGTCTCATTATATGTGGATATTTACTTTTATTTACTGATTTTTTTACTCTTTTTAAAAAATATATTTTCTTTTTTAATTTAAATTCGATTAGCCAACATATGGCACATCATACTTTTTGATATAATATTAAATGATTCATTAGGTGCATATAACACCCAGTGCTCATCACATCATGTGCCCTCCTTAATGCCCATCACCTGGTTACCCCATCTCCCCACCCAATTCCCCTTCTTCAACCCTCAGTTTGTTTCCTGGAGTCAAATCTCATATGGTTTGTCTCCCTCTCTGATTTCTTCCCCTTTAGTTTTCCTCCCTTCCCCTGCTGTCCTCTGTAGTATTCCCTACGTCCCACACATGAGTGAAAACATATGATAATGGTCTTTCTCTGACTGACTTATTTCACTTAGCATAATACCCTCTAGCTCTATCCATGTCGATGTTAGTGATATATATTCATCTTTTCTGATGGCTTAGTAATATTCCATTGTATATATGAACATCTTTATCCACTTATCTGTTGAAGGGCATCTTGGCTTTTTCCACATTTTTTTAAAGATTTTATTTATTTCACACACACACACACACACACACACACACACACACACACACAGAAAGAATAAGCAGGCAGAGTGACAGGCAGAGGGAGGGAGAAGCCAGCTGCCTGCTAAGCAAGGAGCCTGATGTGGGACTCAATCCCAGGACCCTGGGATCATGACCTGAGCTGAAGACATTAACTTAGCTGACTGAGCTACCCAGGCTCCTCTTTTTCCAGTTTAACTATTGTGGACATTGCTGCTATGAACATTGGTGTGTTAGTTCCCCTTCTTTTCACTACGTCTGTATCTTTGGGGTCAATACCTGATACTGCAATTACTGGGTCATAGGGTAGTTCTATTTTTAACATCTGGAGGAACCTCCATACTGCTTTTCAGATTCCCTGTACCAACTTGCATTTGCAATCATGGTGTATATATGGATATTTAACATATGACAAATTTGCATTTCAATTTAATTGGAAAAGATTGAATTGTTGATGGAAGTTGGCACAAATTGTTTTCCATGTGGAAGGGAGTGAAGAGGTTCCTTATCTCACATATCTCACAAAAATCAAGAGGAATAAACTCTTAGTTTAGGAGTAACCATTCCATTTTAGATACACATCTAGAAACCCACATTTAAAACCCAGTGGTGGGCCAGCCACCATTATTAAGGCTGAAACCTTAGAAGTAAGATGATAGATATATTTAACTAAAGAAAATTTAAAACTATTTTATGGTAAAAAAATATCTAACTAAAAGTCATTAGAGAAACTGATTCACAACAATTATTTGGGATGCTGATAACTACAGACAAATAAGCACATACTATATGAACATATCATAGTAATAGTAGGCTAATAGACATGGTGATCAAATATAGGAATCTTCACTTGAGCTCACTAATAGTTTAAAAATTCAGCAAGAAATTTCTATTACACTCATTACTCTGGGAAAACACTCAAAGGGCTGTCACATTGATTGGGGTTGGAACTTTTAACAAATGGCAAAGGGATACTTTCTAATTTTGCTGTCAGAATTGTGAAGTGTTACAATATCTTGGTGTGGCTCTGAAGACAGTTGCAAATATTAAAAATATAGATGCTCTTTGGGGAGACTGGCTGGCTCAGTAGATTATGGGGCTCTTGAACTTGGGATTATGAGTTCAAGCCCCATGATGTGTATAGAGATTACTTTAAAAAATAAAATATTTTAAAAATACAGATATTCTTTAGCTCCTTGTTGCTCAATCTGCACTATTGACATTCTGGGCTAGAAATTTCTCTGTGGCGAGCTGTGTCCTGAGCCTTTTGGGATGTTTACATCACCCCTGGCCTACATGCACCCCTCCCAGGGTGACATCCCAAAATGTCTTCAAACATTGCTCAATGTTTCCTGGAGACAAAATCATCTTTGGTAGTGAAACATAGTTTTAACTATTTGAAGATTTTTGTACCATTGACATAATCATAATTTAATAAGAAAAGAAAAAAATCATCAGAAGTTTAAATGACACAGCCACACCATTTAATGTCATGCAGGCATTGAAATAATGAATGAGGATTACACCGGTTGAGTAGAGGGATGTGTAGTCAGTACTCCTGAGTCAGAAGGACTGGGGGAGAAAAGGTAGAAAAAAGGTTGTGCTAGAACATAATGAGTACTTACAATATGCATAGGTGCCTTTTCACACAGCCAGTTGAAAGTGCACGACTGTGTAAGCGTGTATAGCACAGAATAATTTATTTTTTATTTTTTAAAAGATTTTATTTATTTATTTGTTGGGGGGGGGGAGAGCACAAGCAGGGGAGCTGCAGGCAGAGGGAGAAGCAGACTCCTGGCTGAGCAGGAGTCCAATGTGGGACTCGATCCCAGGACCCCGGGATCATGACCTGAGCCAAAGGCAGACGCTCAACCAACTGAGCCACCCAGGTGTCCCTAGCAAAGAACAGTTTTAAAAGAAATGAAACCTTTTGAAATAAAGAACAGTAAAAATGCATTTAGTTTAAGCAGAGTGGCACAAAACAACTGTCTGAAAAGAAATTGAGATTATGCTGAGTGAAATAAGTCAAACAGAGAGGGTCAATTATCATATGGTTTCACTTATTTGTGGAGCATAAGGAATAACATGGATGGCATTGGGAGAAGGAGAGGAGGAGGGAGTTGTTGGAAATTGGAGGGGGAGATGAACCATGAAAGACTGTAGACCCTGAGAAACAAAGTGAGGGTTTTGGAGGGGAGGGGAATGGGGGGATTGGTGTGCCTGGTGGTGGGTATTAAAGAGGGCATGTATTATACGGAGCACTGGGCATGGTGCATAAAACAATGAATCTTGGAACACTGAAAAAATAAAATAAAGTTTAAATTAAAAAAAAAGAATATGCTTATCATGATAGAAATGTATAGAATTGTTGGATCACTATATTGTACACCTGAAACTATTATGTGGTATGTTAATTATACTAAAATAAAAAAAAATCCAAAGAAAAAGAAAGAAATTGAAAGAAGACCCAAAACCTGATTCTGAACAAAAAGATTGAAAAGAGTAATAATTTAATGAAATTGACATGGATCAAAATACAAATTAGATTGCCAAAGACTTGGGAATAAAATAATTTGAAAGTCTTTTAATGTGGAGAAAAGCTCAATCTAAAGTTTTAGTATCATCTCACATAGAGATATATGGGGAAACTATGTTTATGGAAAGTAAAGGTGGTTCTTGGCCAAGTGTAAAGAAGAATACCTTCATGTGATGTCATATCTATTTTAGAAATAGATTCAATAATAAAAGGTCACAATAGGGAATACAGAGACATGAACACTAGTTGAGATATGTACAGTTGGTGATTTGTAAACAATAAGTACGAGGAAGGACACTCACTTCCATTTCTTGGAAAGCAGGTATTCACAAGTGAAGAGTATTAAGGTGACAGTCAATTCTAGAAAAGTAGTGGATGGAATATATTATTACTAATGCACAGATTTTACCACAGAAACTCATACACTCTCGCACATTCTGCACAAATATGTCTACACAAACATAAAAAAGGAAAATGGCAAGTGGCTAAATTGGTGAAATAAACAGAAATTCTTTGTTTGAAAGAATATAATTTTTAAAAAACGGGAATAAAACCACTCTGACCCCACTCTACAAATCCCAAGGACTCCCACAGATAAATTTCAACAGAGAAAGTGAGTGGCTAGCCAAGCCAGACCATATTCAGGCTCACAGGTAATCAGGTAGTAGGAAAGGAAGTTCATTAGCATCCCCCTTTTCCCACAATATATATATGTGTGTGTGTATATATATATATATATGTATATATACATATACATATTTAAAGATTTTATTTATTTATTTGACAGACAGAGATCACAAGAAGGCAGAGAGGCAGACAGAGAAGAAGAAAGGAAGCAGGCTCTCTGCTGGGCAGAGAGCCCAATGTGGGGCTCGATCCCAGGACCCTGGGATCATGACCTGAGCCGAAGGCAGAGGTTTTAACCCACTGAGCCACCCAGGCACCCCAACTTTTTTTTTTAAGAGAGATTGATTGTTGGAGCTAGAAGGAGGGGCAGAGAGGGAGAGAGTAATCTTAAGAAAACTTCATGCCAGTTCGTAAGCCTGATGATTCACAGACCTGTACCCCTGAGGCTAGTAGTACATTATAAGTCAATTTAAAAAATAAAATAAGTAAGTAAGTAAGTAAATATATAAATAAAAATAGGAAAAAAAAAGAAAACTTCATGCCAGTTGTGATGGTTCAATCTCAGGTTCAATCTCAGGACACTGAGATCATGACCTGAGTGCAAATCAAGAGTCAGATGTTTAACTGCCTAGGCCACCCAGGTACCCTGCAAAAGACTTTCTAGTATGCAGAATAAGAGCCACCCGAAGTTATCCACATTCTAATCCCTAGAAACTTTGAATATGTAATTATTTTAATAGGAAGAGTGGTTTAAGGTAGTCTGCTAATCAGCAAACCTTACACCAAGATTGGCCAAAATAATGCACTTGGAACTAATGTAATCATCATGGTCCTCTGAATGTGGGACAGGAAGGCAGAATAGTTGGATCAGAGAGACATGAAGATGTCACATTGCTGGCTTTGAAGATGAAGAAAGCGTAATGAGCCAAAGAATGCTTGTTATCACTAGAAACTACAATAGAAAGGAAAGCAGAGATTTCTTGGAGCATCCAGAAGGAACCAGGCCCTGCAGACATCTTGATTTTAGCCCACTGAGACTTATTTCAGTCTTCCCATCTCCAAAACTGTAAGAGCAAAAATTTGCTTTTTGAAGCCAATAGTGTGGTAATTTGCTACAGCAGAAATAAGAATGAAATACAGATATTTATCCATTAAAATTCTTTTGGAGGAAAGCAAACTTTGGTCTCTGAATTAATTCATTTCTCTCCTCTTTGGTAAGGACATTTTGTGTTGAAATTCAAGCTTAACTGAAAACAACAACAGCAAAAACAAAATAAATTCAGTTTGAGCTTCTGCTCCATTGCTTAAGGGGAATGGTAAAAGTGAATTCTCCGTTGCTAAAATATGAATGTGACTTATTTATTTATTTGTTCATTTGTTTATTTAATAAGCAATCTCTATGTCCAATGTAAATTTTACACCTTGAGATTAAAAATTGCATGCTCCACTGACTGAGCCAGCCAGGGGCCCTGTGACTTCAGATTAAATAAAAATTCTGACTTTGAGCACTTTGTGCATTCACATTAGAAAAAGGGATTTATTACTAAACTTACAATCACTGGGCGACTGAGTGGTGAAGTGGGTTAAGCATCAGACTCTTGGTTTTGGCTCAGATCATAATCTCAGGTGATGGGATTGAGCCCCACATAGGATTTTGTGCAGCGGGGCATCTTCTTAAGGTTCTCTCTCCCTCTCCTTCTGCCCCATACCATTAGTGCTTTCTCTCTCTCTCTCTCAAATAAATCAAAAAATCTTTAAAAAATTAAATTGTTAGGCCATTCTTCTTTAAGTCTTTCTGTCTAAATTTCTACATCCTTTCAATTCATGCTAATTTAAATACTCACCCTTGATTTCTATCCTATCCAAATTTCTTTCAAATGTCCTTTCAACATAAAGGATGGTATTATTGAGTGTGTGTTGTACATAAATGTGTAAAAGTGTATTTGTATGAAATAATGTACAAATGCACACGTACATGTATGTACATGCCCTCCTCACCCATGAAAGACTTAGTAGACTCACCAACTATTTACAAACACTGTATTTATTCCCAGCAACACCCACCTGAATTAGGTCTATTAACCCACATCACCATCAGAAAGAAGGAAACAGAAGATTCTAGTTTATGACATTTTTTACAATTATGTAACAAAATTTTAAAACTTTTGTGCACTTTCTTGACCTATATACAAATAGGCTGAAGGAGTATGCACTCTTAATTTTTGCATAATTCCTTGAATCCAGAAAATTTGCATTTTAAATCTGTTTAGTTTATATTTTGTAATTGTATTTCAAGAAATTGTTTAAAAGAAAAAAATCTGTTGTAATTAATCAATGAATGCTGTAGGTCATAAAGTCAATATATAAAAATTGGCTGCATATCCATACACTAATAACAAATAATCAGAAAGAAAAATCAAGAAAACAATCCCATTTACCACTACAACAACTAGAATAAAATACCTAAAAATAAATTTAACAAAAAACACAGGACACAAAACCTGAAAACTATTAGATATTGATGGAAAAAACTGAAGATGGCACAAGTAAGTAGAAAGTTATGACATGCTCATTGATTGGAAGAATTAATATATTAAAATGCCCATCGTACCTAAAGCGATCTGTGGATTCAATGCATTCCTTATCAAAATTCTAATGTCACTTTTACAGAAATAGAACAAAAACTCCACAATGTTTAGGGAATCACAAAAACTCCAAAGAATCAAAGCAATCATAGAAAGAAGAGAAAAGCTGGAGGCACGATACCCCTTGATTTCACAGTATATTATAAAGCTATGGTAATCAAAAGAGTATGATAATAGCACAAAAACTCACAAATCAATGTAACAGAATAGAGAACCCAGAAATAAACTGACAAATATGTGGTTTATTAGTTTACAACAAAAGAGGCAAGGATATACAACAAGGAAAGAATAGTCTCTTCAATAAATGGTATTGAGTAAACTGGACAGCCATATGCAAAAGAATGAAACAGGACCAGTATATTATATCAGAGGCAAAACTAACTCAAAATGGATTAAAGACTTGAATGTAGGACCTGAAGCCATAAAAGGCTGGAAGAAACCATATTGGTCTTGACAACGAGTTTTAGAATATCCCACCAAAAGCAAGGGAGCAAAAGCAAAAATAAATAGGTCTACCTCAAACTAAAGACTTCCGCGCACCAAAGGAAACCATCAACAAAATGAAAAGTCAACTTCCTAAATGGCAGAGAATATTTGAAAATCATATATCTGATAAGGGGTAAATATTCCAAATATATAAAGAACTAATATAACTCAATAGCAACAAAAAAACCCCATACGAACAATCTGATTAAACAATGGGCAGATGATCTGAATAGACATTTTGCCAAAGAAGACATACAGATGGTCAACAGGAACATGAAAAGATTCTCAATATCACTACTCACCAGGGAAATGCAAATCAGAACCACAATGAGATATCACCTCACTCCTCTTGAAATGGTCAGTATCAAAGAGGAAACAAACAACAAGTGTTGGTGGAATGTGGAGAAAAGGGAACCCTGTGCTTTGCTGGTAAAAAAAATTACAGCCACTGTGGAAACAGTGTAGAAGTTTCTTGAAATGTTAAAAATAGAACTACCATATGATATATCAATTCCACTTGGGTGCATTTATCTGAAGAAAACAATAACCCACGTTCAAAAAGATATGCACACCTCCATGTCATGGCAGCATGCTTATAATAGCCCAAACATGGGAACAACCCAGATGTTCATCAGTGGATGAATGGATAAAGTAATGTGCTGTACTAGGTGATGTACGGAAGTGTTGAATCACTATATTGTACACTCAAAAGTAATGTAACACTGTATGTTAACTATACTGGAATTAAAATAAAATAAAACAAAAAAATATGCTCTCTCTCTCTATAAAATATATGTAATGGTATATAATTTACCCATTCAAGTGAATAAAATATTGGCATTTGTGACAGCATGGATGGACCCTGAGGTCATTAGGCTCAACGAAATAAGTCAGACAGGAAGATAAGTACTATGATCTCACTTATATGTGGAATATTAAAAAAAGACAAAACCAAACCAAGCTTGTGGATATGTAGAACAGATTGGCAATAGATGGAGCTAGAGTGTGGGGAGTGGGTGAAATGGGCAAAAGTGTCAAAAGCTTCAAATTTCCAGTTATAAAATGAGTAAGTCATAGGGATGTCATGTCCAGCACGGTGACTCTAGCCAACAAAACAGTATTGTAGGTTTGAAAGTAGCTAGGAAAGGGAATCTTGACAATTGTCATCATGAAAGAAGTTCATAACTGTATATTGTGATGGATTTGACTGAACTTACTCTGATCACTTCGCAATATATACAAATATTGAAACATTCCTTTGTACACCAGAAATTAATGCAATGTGATGTCAGTTATGTGTTAACAACATCAACAACAACAATAATAAGAGTGACAAGGGACAGTTTATCCAGAACATCAGCTCAGGGCTAAGTCACAAGTACTGTATGCCCAGGTGAGTGTCACAGGCATTTTTTAAAAAAATTTCTTTTCAGCATAATAGAATTCATTGTTTTTGCACCACACTCAGTGCTCCATGTAATACATGTGAGCCTTAATACCCTCCACCTGGTTCCCCCAACCTCCCACCCCCCCACCCCTTCAAAACCCTCAGATTGTTTTTCAGAGTCCATAGTCTCTCATGGTTCACCACCCCTTCCAATTTTCCTCAACTCCCATCTTCACTCCATCTCCCCATGTTCTCCATGTTATTTGTTATGCTCCACAAATAAGTGAAACCATATGATAAGTGACTTTCTCTGCTTGACTTATTTCGCTCAGCATAATCTCTTCCAGTCCCATCCATGTTGCTACAAAAGTTGGGTATTCATCCTTTCTGGTGGAGGCATAATACTCCATAGTGTATGTGGACCACATCTTCCTTATCCATTCGTCCATTGAAGGGCATCTTGGTTCTTTCCACAGTTTGGCGACCATGGCCATTGCTGCTATGAACATTGGGGTACAGATGGCCCTTCTTTTCATTCCGTCTGTATCCTTGGGGTAAATACCCAGTAGTGCAATGGCAGGGTCATAGGGAAGCTCTATTTTTAATTTCTTGAGGAATCTCCACACTGTTCTCCAAAGTAGCTGCACCAACTTGCATTCCCACCAACAGTGGAAGAGGGTTCCCCTTTCTCCACATCCTTTCCAACACATGTTGTTTCCAGTCTTGCTAATTTTGGCCATTCTAACTGGTGTAAGGTGGTATCTCAATGTGGTTTTGATTTGAATCTCCCTGATGGCTAGTGATGATGAACATTTTTTCATGTGTCTGGTAGCCATTTGTATGTCTTCATTGGAGAAGTGTCTGTTCATATCTTCTGCCCATTTTGTCACAGGCATTCTTAGCCAATACCATCACTATCTACTGGCTGAGGCTTAAAGAGGATGATGATATAGTCTATGTAATTGGAAGAGCAGTTGAGGAATAAAAAGAATGACAACAGACTCAACATGAAAACTGTGATTTTGCGTTTTCCTCTATAATGAAATTATATAAATGTCTTTAGATGCCAAGTGTAGTCTTACCTATACGAGTAAGACAACTCATGATTATTCTTCAGGAAGACATAGGGAAATGTTACGTGGCATGATATATGTCATTTGAAAAGAAATCATTTTTGAGGTATCGAAGTGGTCCTGTAAATGATATGGAAGTTTTTAAATATTTCTGAATCAGGGTTGGGAAGAACTGTGGGAATGTATGAAAAGAAACAAAGGGAAAAACTGCATGTATATTGGACAACACAGAAAGCTTAGTAAACAGAGTTTTCTGAAATTGTATAGAAAAGCTGAATTCTTTTTTTAAAATTTTCTTTTATTTAAATTCAATTTAGTTAACATATAATGTATTATTGGTTTCAGAGGTAGAGGTCTGTGATTCATCAGTTGTATATAACACCCAGTGCTCATTATATCACAAACCCTCCTTAACGCCTATCACCCAGTTACCCCATCCCCCCACCCACCTCCACTCCAGCAACTCTCAGTGTTTCCTATAGTTAAGAGTCTCTCATGTATTGTCTTCCTCTCTGATTTCATCTTATTTTATTTTCTCTTCCTTCATCTATGATCCTCTCTTTTGTTTCTTAAATTCTACATATGAGTGAAATCATATGACAATGGTCTTTAGTGAAGTTGAATTGCAAGAAATGGAAATTTCTGGAAATACATAAGAATGGAGTCTATTTCATAGTAATCAAAGAATCACATTTTACATGAAAGATTTATAGCAGCTATGTTTTGGTTTTGAACAGGAACGAAGGACACCTGGGTGACTCAGTTGGTTAAGCATTTGTCTTTGGCTCAGGTCATGCTCCTAGGATCCTGGGGTTGAGCTTGCATCAGGATCCTTGCTCAGCAGGGAGTCTGCTTCTCCCTCTCCCTCAGCCCTGCGCCCCCTACTCTTGTGCTCTCTCACTCAAATAAGTGAATAAAACCATGAAAGACTATGGACTCTGAAAAACAACCTGAGGGTTTCGAAGGGGCGGGGGGTGAGAGGTCGGGGGAACTCGGTGGTGGGTACTAGGGAGGGCACGGATTGCATGGAGCACTGGGTGTGGTGAAAAAACAATGAATATTGTTACGCTGAAAAGAAATAAATCATTAAAAAAAAAGAAAAAAAAGAGAAGCTTAAAAAAATCTTTAAAAAAATAAAAGGGAAGGAAACTTTATTATTACTATGTAAAATAACAGAGACAGGAGAAGAAAAGAATCTACACACAGATAAAGGTAATAGTAGGCAATAAATGAGAATAAGGCAAAGTTACATTAAACCCTGTATTTATTTATTTATTTATTTATTTATTTATTTATTTATATATTTATTCTGTTTCTTTTTTTTATTTTTAAATTTTTTATTTTTTGTTATTTTTAAAATTTATTTTATTATTTATTTGACAGAGATCACAAGTAGGCAGAGAGGCAGGCAGAGAGAGAGAGGGGGAAGCAAGCTCCCTGCTGAGCAGAGAATCAGATGTGGGGCTCGATCCCAGGACCCTGGGAACATGACCTGAACCAAAGGCAGAGGCTTTAACACACTGAGCCACCCAGGCACCCCTAAATTTTTTATTATTTAAATTTCTTTTCGGCGTACCATAATTCATTTTTTATGCACCACACCCAGTGCTCCATGCAATATGTGCCCTCCATAATACCCACCACCTGACTCCCCCATCCTCCCACCCCACGCACCTTCAAAACCCTCAGATTGTTTTTCAGAGTCCATAGTCTCTCATGGTTCCTCCCCACTTCCAATTTCCCTCAACTCCCTTCTCCTCTCCATCTCTCCATGTCCTCCATGTTATTTATTAAGCTCCACAAATAAGTGAAACCATATGATACCTGACTCTCTCTGCTTGATTTATTTCACTCAGCATAATCTCTTCCAGTACCATCCGTGTCGATACAAAACTTGGGTATTCATCCTTTCTGATGGAGGCATAATACTCCAAAGTATATATGGACCACATCTTCCTTATCCATTCATCTGTTGAGGGCATCTTGGTTCTTTCCACTGTGGCCATTGCTGCTATGAACATTGGAGTACAGATGGCCCTTCTTTTCACCCCATCTGTATCTTTGGGGTAAATTCCCAGTAGTGCAATGGCAGGGTCATAGGGAAGCTCTATTTTTAATTTATTAAGAAATATCCACACTCTTCTTCAAAGTGGCTGCACCAACTTGCATTCCCACCAACAGTGGAAGAGGGTTCCCCTTTCTCCACATCCTCTCCAACACACATTGTTTCCTGTCTTGCTAATTTTGGCCATTCTAAATGTGCAAGGTGGTATCTCAATGTGGTTTTGATTTGAATCTCCCTGATGGCTAGTGGTGACAAACATTTTCTCACGTGTCTGATAGCCATTTGTATGTCTTCATTGGAGAAGTGTCTGTTCATGTCATCTGCCCATTTTTTTGACGCAGTTATCTTGTGTGTGTGTTGAGTTTGAGAAGTTCTTTATAGATCCCGGATATCAGCCTTTTGTCTGTAGTGTCATTTGCAAATATCTTCTCCCATTCCGTGGGTGGCCTCTTTGTTTTGTTGACTCTTTCGTTTGCTGTGCATAAGCTTTTGATCTTGACGAAGTCCCAAAAATTCATTTTTGCTTTTGTTTCCTTTGGCTGTGGAGACATATCTTGAAAGAAGTTACTGTGGCTGATAACGAAGAGTTTACTGCCTATGTTCTCCTCTAGGATTCTGATGGATTCTTGTCTCATGTTGAGGTCTTTTATCCATTTTGAGTTTATCTATGTGTATGGTGTAAGAGAATGGTCGATTTTCATTCTTCTACATATAGTTGCCCATTTTTCCCAGCACCATTTATTGAAGAGACTGTCTTTTTTCCACTGGATATTCTTTCCTGCTTTGTCGAAGATTATTTGACCATAGAGTTGAGGGTCCATATCTGGGCTCTCTACTCTGTTCCCCTGGTCTCTGTGTCTGTTTTTATGCCAGTACCACGCTGTCTTGCTGATCACAGCTTTGTAGTAAAGCTTAAAATCAGGCAATGTGATGCCCCAGTTTTTTTTTTTTTTCTTTTTCAACATTTCCTTAGCAAATCGGGGTCTTCTGATTCCATACAAATTTTATGGTTCTTTGCTCCAGCTCTTTGAAAAATACCAGTGGAATTTTGATTGGAATGGCATTGAAAGTATAGATTGCTCTAGGCAGTATACACATTTTAACAATATTTATTCTTCTGATCCAGAAGCATGGAATGATCATCCATCTTTTTGTGTCTTCTTTGATTTCTTTCGTGAGTGTTCCGTAGTTCCTCGAATACAGATCCTTTACCTCTTTGGTTAGGTTTATTCTGAGGTATCTTATGGTTCTTGGTGCTATAGTAAATGGAATCGATTCTCTAATTTCCCTTTCTGTATTTTCCATGTTAGTGTATAAGAAAGCCACCGATTTCTGTACATTGACTTTGTATCCTGCCACATTACTGAATTGCTGTATGAGTTCTAGTAGTTTGGTGGTGGAGTCCTTTGGGTTTTCCATATAAAGTATCATGTCATCTGTGAAGAGAGAGAGTTTGACTTCTTCATTATCAGTTTGGATACCTTTTATTTCTTTTTGTTGTCTGCTGTTGCTAGGACTTCTAATACTATGTTGAACAAGAGTGCTGAGAGTGGGCATCCTTGTCATGTTCCTGATCTCAACGAGAAGGCTGTGAGCTTTTTCCCATTGAGGATGATATTCTCTGTGGGTTTTTCGTAGATAGATTTTATGACGTTCAGGAATGTTCCCTCTATCCCTATACTTTGAAGCGTTTTAATCAGGAACAGATGCTGGATTTTGTCAAATGCTTTTTCTGCATCAATTGAGAGGACCATCTAGCTCTTCTATCTTCTCTTATTGATTTGTTCTAAAACATTGATTGATTTGCGAATGTCGAACCATCCTTGTAACCCAGGGATGAATCCCACCTGGTCATGGTGGATAATCTTTTTAATATCCTGTTGGATCCTATTAGCTAGGATCTTGTTGAGAATCTTGGCATCCATATTCATCAGTGATATTGGTCTGAAATTCTCCTTTTTGATGGGGTCTTTGCCTGGTTTGGGGATCAGGTTAATTCTGGCTTCATAAAAAGAGTCTGGAAGTTTTCCTTCTGCTTTAATTTTTCGAAACAGCTTCAGGAGAATAGGTGTCATTTCTCCTTTGAATGTTTTGCAGGATTCTTCAGGGAAACCTTCAGGTCCTGGGCTCTTGTTTTTTGGGAGGTTTTTGATCACTGCTTCAATCTCGTTACTAGATATCGGTCTATTCAGAATGTCAATTTCTTCCTGGTTCAATTTTGGGAGTTTATATTTTTCCAGGAATGCATCCATTTCATCTAGGTTGCTTAACTTATTGGCATATAACTGTTGATAATAACTTCTGATGATTGTTTATACTTCCTTGGTGTTATTTGTGATCTCTCCCTTTTCATTCATAATTTTATTAATTTGGGCCTTCTCTCTTTTCTTTTGGATTAGTGTGGCCAATGGTTTCTCGATCTTATTGATTCTTTTGAAAAGCTACCTTCTCGTTTTGTTGATGTGTTCTACTGTATCTCTAGCTTCTATCTCTTTGATTTCTGCTCTAATCTTGATTATTTCCCTTCTTGTGTGTGGAGTTGGCTTACTTTGTTGTGATTCTCCAGTTCTTTAAGGTGTAGAGACAGCTGGTGTATTCTGGATTTTTCAATTTTTTTGAGGAAGGCTTGATGGCTATGTATTTCCCCCTTAGGACCAACTTTGCTGTATTCCATAGGTTTTGGACCAATTTGTCTTCATTCTCACTGGTTTCCCTGAATTGTTGAAGTTCTTCTTTGATCTCCTGGTTGATCCAAGCATTCTTAAGCAAGGTGGTCTTTAGCTTCCAGATGTTTGACTTCCTTCCAAACTTTTTCTTGTGGTGAGATCCAGTTTCAAGGCATTGTGATCTGAGAATATGCAGGGAATAATCTCAGTGTTTTGGTATTGGTTGAGCCCTGATTTGTGACCCAGTATGTGGTCCATTCTGGAGAAGGTTCCATGTGCACTTGAGAAGAATGAGTATTCTGTTGTTTTAGGGTGGAATGTTCTGTGTATATCTATGAAGTCCATCTGGTCCAATGTGTCATTCAGTGCTCTTGTTTATTTATTGATTTTCTGCTTCGATGATCTGTCTATCACTGAGAGAGGCATGTTAAGATCTCCTACTATTAATGTATTCATATCAATATGACTCTTTATCTTGATTAACAGTCGTCTTATGTAATTGGCTCCTCCTATATTGGGGGCATAAATACTTAGAATTGTTAGATCTTCTTGTTGGGTAGTTACTTTATGAATTCTGTAGTATCCTTCTGTAACCCTGACGACAGTCTTTAGTTTAATATCTAATTTATCTGATATGAGAATCGATACCCCAGACTTCTTTTAAGCCTCATTGGCATGAAAGATGCTTCTCCATCCCTTCACTTTCAGTCTGGATGCATTCTTAGGTTCGAAATTGGTCTCTTGTAGACAACATACGAATGGGTCCTGTCATTTTTTCCAATCTGCAACCCCGTGCCATTTTATGGGCACATTTCGACCATTCACATTTAGAGTGATTATTGAGAGATATGTTTTTATTGACATAGTGTTACCTGTGAAGTCTCTGTTTCATAGATTGTCTCCATATATTTCTGTTCATTGATATTCTTAGGATTTTCCCTCTTTTATAGAACCCCCCTTAATATTTCCTGCAGTGTTGGCTTGCTGGTCACACACTCTTTTAAACCTTGTGGTTCTTGAAAGCTCTTTATCTCTCCATCCAGTTTGAATGTCATTCTTGCTGGATAAATCATTGTTGCCTGCATGCTCTTCTCATTTAGTGCCCTGAATTCATCTTGCCAGCCCTTTCTGGCTTGCCAGGTTTCTGTGGACAGGTCTGACATTATTTTGAAGGGCTTTCCTCTGTACGTAAGGAATTTCTTCACCCTAGCTACTTTCAAGAGCTCCTGTGTATAATTATGATTCATCATTTTCACAATCACATGTCTCGAGGTTTTTCTAGATTCTATGATCTTGGGGGGAGACCTTTCTGACTCTAGTACACGAACGCTGGTTTCATTCACCAGACTGGGAAAATTTTCATGGAGAATTTTTCAACTGTATCTTTTGGTCTTCTTTCCTTCTGCCCCCCCCTCAGGAATTCCAATAATTCTGACATTGGAATATTTCATGGCGTCATTTATTTCCCTAATTCTGTTTTCATGGCTTCTAAGCTGTTTGTTCCAGGCTTCCTCCTAATCCTTTTTATCTATATGTTTGTCCTCCAGATCACTAATTCTATCTTCTGCCTCAGTTACCCTAGCTTTTAGAGAATTTAGATTAGATTGGAACTCATTGAGAGCATTGTGAATATTATCCCTAGTGGCTTTCACTTCTGCCCTAATCAATTGCATTTGTCATCAAAGCCTTTCCCCAATCTAGCTATTGCCTGGAAAATCGTTAGCCTGAATTCTCTTTCCGACATACTGTCTATGTCCATATCCAAACCCTGATGAAGAGGGCCCAGTCTCTGATTTTTTCTTCTGTTGTGCATTCCTCCTCCTAGACATTTTGGTGAGAGATGGCTGAATGGATGTGTAGCTGAATGTATCAATCGTGGTGCTAATAATGTGCACCCTGGAATGCTACTGTCAATGGAGGGTCCCCACAAAAAAGAAAGAAAAAAGAAAAAAAGAGAGAGAGAGAGAGAGAGAGATACAGGAAAAAAAGAAAGATACAATAAAAGAGAAGGCCCAGCCCAAGTTGGGCCCAAGGTAAGATTTATGAAGTATACAAACAAAAATAGATAAAGAGAAAGACCGATAAAAGTAGATAACAAGAGAAAAATTAAATAAGTAAGTAAAAAATAGAGAACCTCGTCAATAAGAACCCCAAGTATAAGATTTATATAGTACCAGGACAAAAACAAATACACAGAAACACTGATAGAAGAAAAAGATGGCAGAGTGTTTCTAAATTCTCAGTGTGGGTGAAGAAGTTTATTTTGATTCTTCCTGGATGTATCTTGATATCTTTGTTAAAGAACTCAACTTTCCTGAGATAAAGGGGGATTCAAACTGGTTTACCTATAGGGGTAGCATTGATTGGGGAAAGGGAATTACCTTGAAGCTTATCTCTATTAGAATATTAAAAAAATAAAATAAAATAAAACAAAGTAAAATAAATTAAATTAAAAAATAGAAAAAAGAAAAACACAGGCATATGTATCAGAAAAGTTCAGGTTAAAAGTTAATTATAGAATTTGATGTAATGAACATCTCATTGTGATGGTAAATAGGTTAAAAAGTTATATATATATATCTTTTCTATATATATGGAATTTATAGATATCTCTATCTATATCTCTATCTATCTATCTATCTTTATATATCTACCTATATATCTACCTATCTATATATCTATATAAATATATCTATATATATCTATATATCTATCTATATCTATATCTATATCTATATCTATATCTATCTATATCTATATATAAAGAACCACAATAGTTGGAAGGAATTAAAAATAAAAGTTTTACGTATGAAGTAGTGGTGGTTATCCTCTTGTCTTTTTTTTCTTTTTTCTTTTTTTGGCTGGCTTTCTGGGTGGGGGGGCCTGCTGCGTGGGTTTTCAGGCAGTGTTGCAAAAGTCCTCCTGCCCCCAAAAAGGGGCTGGGCTCTGAGGAAACTGGTTTTTCAGGCTTTTTTCTCTGGAGGTATTTTTGTTTTTTTGTTTATTTGTTTTCCCTCCACTTGGCGGCTTTTGGTGGTTTTTGGAGGTTTAAAGGAAAGCAAACTGCACCCAGACCTCCCCCTCAGAGAGAAGCCTCAGTTTCTTCCCCTCTGGGTGCTCTAGAGCACATAAAGTCCCCCTTTGCCACTGGCAGAGCACGTTCCCCATCAAGGTCTCTGGGATCACAGGAACTCTCGCTTGTACCCAAAGCAATGAGAAATACTAGCCACAGCTCTCTGGGTAGCTGGAGACTGCCAGAGAGGTCCCAAGCAGAGATAGAGCACTGATATTTTCATGCTGACCCAGGCTGGGAGTGCTAAGACTCTCTGGGTCCTAGAGAGTGCAGGGTGGCACCTGCAGGCACCTCTCTCAGGGAAGGGTGTAGGGTGTGACTCAGACTCTGGTCGTACAGTGCAGGTGCAGAGTGCAAAAGGCTGTGGTTCTGCTGGCTGGCGAGACTCCCTCACCCTTATGGGTGCTGCCACCCAGATGCTCTCAGGCATGCTGGCAGCTCAGGGACCAAGACCTGGCTTCTTCGCCACACTCTCTCTGGCTCAGTGCCAGTGGTGGCTGTCTTGGGTCAGTGGTCTTTAGCCCATGTCCCTAACCGCCCAATTCCCCCAATTTCCCCCTATGCTCCTTTGCTCTTTTTGAGTGCTTTCAACCAGACTCCAAGTTAATGCTGGTCCCCAATCACAAGGCACTCTCATATTGGGGTATTACTTTCTAATGGGTCGCTTCTGGTGGCTCCCTCCCCCTTTTGTTTATCTTCTGCTATTAGTCAGATGTTCCCACTCTGCTTTACCTGCCCACTGGTGTCTTCCACCCATGTAGAGATCCAGAAGTGTAAAATTCTAATCTCAGGCTGATTTCATGGGTGATCAGAGTTCTTTGGTAGGTACTTAGCTCACTTTAGGGAACAGGTTGAAATGGTGCCTCCTCCTACTTCTCTGCCATCTTGTCTCTCCCTAAACTCAATATTTATAAATACAACCTCATCATCTGGGGAGGGCCCCGGAAATAGCCAAGTTGGAGTCCTGACTGAGAGGCTTGGACAGAGCCCAGGTGAGCCTTTCAACTGACCATCCTCATAAAGGCCACATTCATAGGGCAAGTAATAGGGCTTGAAATTAAACATCTTAATTGTCTACATGCTGTTTGGAACAAGCTACATTTCCATGTTACCATGTTTCCTTATTTTCAAAGAGCCTGGGCTATGTATGTCTGCCTTCCCTCTTGGATTGCATTTTTGGGGGTCAGCCCAGCCTGGAGCAGTAGGAAGTGAGAAACAAGATTTGTAGCTCTTGGCATCCAAACCAGGAGGTCAGTTCTGACCTGGAAGCCAGGTAGTATACTTTAAACAACTAGGCTCCCAATGTTATTCGCACAGCAGGAATCTCACAAACAGCAGTCCTTAGCCTGTCTGTGTACATGCAGGTCCAGGTGGTCTGTTATGTGGGACAAGACACAAATACATTTATTCATACAGAACACATAGCTTTGAGACCTGCAATCAAGGGCACTTCTTCACCACTAGGACAAATGTGCCTTTTATAGTTGCTTGCTTAAAGAATCTTATCAGAGCCCCTTTTATGTCTTTGTTCCTCAGACTGTAGATGAAGGAGTTCAGCATGGGTGTGACCATGGTTTACATTACCAAGGCTACTGCACTTGAGTGGTAGCTCTGGGTTGGTGCAGAGCTAAGGTACACTCCCAGGACTGTGCAATAAAATAAGGAGACAACTGAGAGGTGAGATGCACAGGCGGAAAATGCTTTATAGTTGTCCTGAGCTGATGAGATTTTATGTATGGAGAAAATAATCTTAGAGTAGGAGTAAAGGATTCCAGCAAAGGGACACAGCAGCAGCACAGTTGAAACATAGCACTGTCATTAAGAAAAGTATCAGAACAGGCAAGTTGGATCATATGACGGAGTTCACAAAAATAGAGGGGGATTTCTACTTCTGAACAGAAGGACAGCCACAACACAATTTTGTAACAAGTAATTCAAGACACTCATGATCCAGGACATCAGAACCAGCAGTCCACAGAGGTGGGGGTTCATGATGACTGTGTAGTGCAGGGAGTGACAGATGGCCACGAACCTGTTGTAGGCCATCACAGCCAGGAGAAAGTCATCACAATCTGCAAAGAGTGTGGAAAAACAGATCTGGCTGGTGCATCCTGTATAGGTTATAACTTTGTTCTGTGTCTGTATACTCACCAGCATCTTTGGGATCATGGTAATGATGACACAGATGTCTAGAAAGGACAGGTTGACCAGGAAGAAGTACATGGGGATGTGGAGGTGGGAGTGAGAGCTGACAGCAAGTGTGATGAGCAAGATTCCAAATATAGTGATCAGGTACATGGTGAGGAAAAGACCAAATATGAGAGGCTGCAGTTCTGGATCATTTGATAATCCCAGAAGAAGAAATCCTGAAATTTGGGTATCATTGCCTGGTCCCATGTGATTGTTGTGACGACTAGAAATTAGGAAAAAATGATTAATTTTAATACGAGTAGGCATTCATAACATGGCAAAAATGCTATACTTACAATGAGATGTGAGGGGGAAAAGCAGACATAAAAGAAAGTGAATGGGTTTTATCTTTCCTGGGAGCTCTGAAAGACCTAAAACAAGGTGACATTTGAAGAGGGACTTCAGGCAAGACTGCACAAGAAACTTGTGTTTATCTGGGGACATATGTGTTCTGCAGGAGAAAGAGACAGTGCAAAGGCCCTGAGCAAGGCAGCAGATATCCAGGACTTACAATGAAGCCAGTGTGGTCAGGAGAACAGCAGAAGGGAGTGAGATGAGAGGTGGTGTCAGGGAAGGTTGAGGAATGACGTAGCCTCTCCAGTGCAGGTGAGACTTCAAGACACTGGGAGTCCTTCATCCACACAGTTGTTCCTGGCACTTCATTAATTTGTTTCCAAGGAGTACTGTCAATAGAAATTTCCTTATTTCCAAATGTTGGTTAACATCCTGGAGTCTGTATTTTAAGGGTCCCATATTGGCACACAACAGACTCCTGGGGCCATGTGACTACCAGGTGTTTCTCACCCCCTAGCTGCAATACCTAGAAAAGAAATAATACTAGTTAAGTTCTGAAGATCATATTATCATTACCCTAACAAATATAGAAAAGTACACAAATTCCCATTGATAAGACTTCCATGAACATATAACTCCATGCTCTATTTTAATATGGCCATTTTGCCCTGTATTTATAGAAGTATAAAAAACTCAAAAGGAAGAGAAAAGGCGGGGGGGGGGGAGTTCTTGTAAGCCCATTGGTCTCAGAGAGTTTGTGATGACAAGAAAGCTTCCGTGGTTCTGGCTGCAGTCCAACCCTAAATATATCCCTTCAGGGCCCAGAAGACCTAATACAGCAGCAAAAACCAATTTCTCCAAAAGAAAAAAGAGTGACATATTTATGATATCAAGACACCTTAATGTATGAACATCTGCTAGAAATATGAGTGAAAGGACTAAATGCACAAGTGACCAAAGGAAATGCATGATTTATAAAAATAGCAAGGATTTATAAAGATGAAATGGTAAAAGGCATCTTTAAATGATATTAAATGTAAAATTTTGGAATCAGTGGATGAGTTTTGAACTTGGACCTACCACACATGAACTGTCTGAATTTGAGAAGATAAGCAATTCATTTTAAAATGTTAATATTCTTTTTTTTTTTAAATGTTAATATTCTCACTGGGATGGTGGGGGGTAGTGGTATCCGTCCTCCTAAGGTGGTTGACAGATTGAGTCCGTATATGTAAAAATTTGAAGATAGTTCCTTCCTGTTAGTATATAAATGGTTATTCTCTTTGTTCAGTCATGCTTGTATGTGTGTGTACATACATGTGGATTTATATGTTTGATGATAATGTAAAAGGCATGTTTATTGTGGACAGAAAAATAATTGGATCCACAGCAGTAAAGGAAGAAAATGGTTTAATATAAGGCCAGTGGCTGCTAATGAATGAGGAGTTTATCAAAGGATCAGATTGCAGAAGAAAAAGCAGTCCATGTGGGTGCTGATGTGATATCAGACTCCAGTGAGATCTTGAAAGAAGTTGCTGTGGCTGATACCGAAGAGGTTACTGCCTATGTTCTCCTCTAGGATTTTGATGGATTCCTGCCTCACATTGAGGTCTTTTATCCATTTCGAGTTTATCTTTGTGTACGGTGTAAGAGAATGGTTGAGTTTCATTCTTCTACATATAGCTGTCCAGTTTTCCCAGCACCATTTATCGAAGAGACTGTCTTTTTTCCACTGGATATTTTTTCCTGCTTTGTCGAAGATTATTTGACCATAGAGTTGAGGGTCCATATCAGGGCTCTTTACTCTGTTCCACTGGTCTAATGTGTCTGTTTTTATGCCAGTACCATGCTGTCTTGGTGATCACAGCTTTGTAGTAAAGCTTGAAATCAGGTAACGTGATGCCGCCAGTTTTATCTTTGTTTTTCAACATTTCCTTAGTGATTCAGTGTCTCTTCTGATTCCATACAAAATTTCCCAGCACCATTTATTGAAGAGACTGTCTTTTTTCCACTGGATATTTTTTCTTGCTTTATTGAAGATTATTTGACCACAGAGTTGAGGGTCCATATCTGGGCTCTCTACTCTGTTCCACTGGTCTATGTGTCTGTTTTTATGCTGGTACCATGCTGTCTTGGTGATCACAGCTTTGCAGTAAAGCTTGAAATCAGGCAACGTGATGCCGCCAGTTATGTTTTTCTTTTTCAACCTTTCCATAGCCATTCGGGTCTCTTCTGATTCCATACAAATTTTAGGATTGTTTGCTCCAGCTCTTTGATAAATGCCAGTGGAATTTTGATCAGAATGGCATTGAAAGTATAGATTGCTCTAGGCAGTATAGACATTTTGACAATGTTCATTCTGACGATCCATGAGCACGGAATGGTCTTCCACCGCTCTGTTGTCTTCGTTGATTTCTTTCATGAGTGTTCTGTAGTTCCTTGAGTACAGATCCTTTACCTCTTTGGTTAGGTTTATTCCCAGGTATCTTATGGTTCTTGGTGCTATAGTAAATGGAACTGATTCTCTAATTTCCCTTTCTGTATTTTCCTTGTTATTGTATAAGAAAGCAACTGACTTCTGTACATTGACTTTGTATCCTGCCACATTACTGAGCTGCTGTGTGAATTCTAGTAGTTTGAGTCTTTTGGCTTTTCCATATAAAGTATCCTGTCATCTGTGAAGAGAAAGAGTTTGCCTTCTTCATTGCCAATTTGAATACATTGTATTTCTCTTTGTTGTCTGATTGCTATCACTAGGATTTCTAATACTATGTTGAACAAGAGTGGTGAGAGTGGGTAACCTTGTCATGTTCCTGATCTCAACAAAGGCTGTGAGCTTTTTCCCATTGAGGATGATATTTGCTGTAGGTTTTTCATAGAGAGACTTTATGAAGTTAAAGAATATTCCCTCTATCCCTATACTTTGAAGCATATTAATTAGAAATGGATGCTTCAATATCAGCTACAGCAACTTCTTTCAAGATATGTCTCCAAAGGCAAAGGAAACAAAAGCAAAAATGAACTTTTGGGACTTCATCGAGATCAAAAGCTTCTGCATGGCAAAGGAAACAGTCAACAAACAAAGAGGCAAGCCACGGAAAGGGAGAAGATATTTGCAAATGACACTACAGACAAAAGGATGTTATCCAGTATCTATAAAGACCTTCAAAACTCAACACACACAAAACAGATAATCATGTTAAAAAATGGGCAGAAGACATGAACAGACACTTCTCCAATGAAGACATACAAATGGCAATCAGACACATGAAAAAATGTTCATCATCACTAGCCATCAAGGAGACGCAAATCAAAACCACATTGAGATACCACCTTACATCAGTTAGAATGGCCAAAATTAACAAGACAGGAAACAACGTGTGTTGGAGAGGATGTGGAGAAAGGGGAACCCACTTCCACTGTTGGTGAGAATGCAAGTTGGTGTGGCCACTTTGGAAAACAGTGTGGAGATTCCTTAAGAAATTAAAAATAGAGCTTCCCTATGACCCTGCAATTGCACTACTGGGTATTTACCCCAGAGATACAGATGGAGTGAAAAGAAAGGCTATCTGTACCCCAATGTTAATAGCAGCAAAGGCCACAGTCGCCAAACTGTGGAAAGAACCAAGATGCCCTTTGATGGATGAATGGATAAGGAAGATGTGGTCCATATACACCGTGGAGTATTATGCCTCCATCAGAAAGGATGAATACCCAACTTTTGTAGCAACATGGACAGGACTGGAAGAGATTATGCTGAGTGAAATAAGTCAAGCAGAGAGAGTCAAGTATCATATGGTTTCACTTATTTGTGGAGCATAACAAATAACATGGAGAACATGGGGAGATGGAGAGGAGAAGGGAATTGAGGGAAATTGGAAGGGGAGGTGAACCAAGAGAGACTATGGACTCTGAAAAACAACCTGAGGGTTTTCAAGGGGCGGGGCGGGGTGGAAGGTTGGGGGAACCAGGTGGTGCGTATTAGGGAGGGCTCGGATTGCATGGAGCACTGGGTGTGGTGCAAAAACAATGAATACTGTTATGCTGAAAAGAAACAAAAAAAAAAAAAAAGAAAAAAGAAAGGCAAGTAACCACTCAGAAGTGAAATAGGAAAGGGAGTGAATTTTCCTCTGGAGTGTCCAGAAGTATCAAAGCCATTAAGATCTCTTAATTTAGCCCCAAAGGACTCATTTCAGGCTTCTGCCCTTCTAGAAACTTAGGATAAATCTTTGTTTTAAGCCACTCATGTGGTCATTTAGTTACAGCAGGAATAGTAATCAACATGGATTGAACTGGGGGGCGGGGGGGATTATGCTAAGTGAAATAAGTCAAGCAAAGAAAGACAATCATTATATGGTTTCACTCATATGTGGAATGCAAGGAATAGCAGAGAGGAAAAGAGGGGAAGGAAGGGAAAACTGAATAGGAAGAAATCAGAGAGGGAGACAAACCACGAAAGACTCCGGACTCTGGGAAACAAACTGAGGGTTACAGAAGTTAGGAGGTGGGGTGATGGGGGTAACCAGGTGATGGTTATTAAGGAAGGCACATGTTGTCATGAGCACTGGGTGTTATACACAACTAGTGAATCGTTGAACACTATATAAAAAACTAATGATATACTATATGTTAGCAAACCGAAAATAATAAAAAAAATAAAAAAAGAAAAAAAAAGAATGAATAGGAATCAAATACAGACATTTTTAAAGAAAATTATTGTTTGTACGAATAGGGTTTGAGCCCTTTATCACTTTCATTGACTTCCCTCGGGCAAAGGCATTTGGTATTGAAATCCTACCTTAACTTAAGGGAGAATATTAGTTTTAGTTTGCAGATCGTTCTGCCTCATTAGCTGAAGAGTGATTTCCTCTGCATAAATGTAAATGTGGTTTTGACTCTGAGGCTTTTGTAAAAAAACAAACAAACAAACAAAAATTGGGAAAGGAAATAAGGAAATATTTATGCCAAAATTCTACCTTCTTTCTGTTTTATGTTGATTCAAATGTTTATTCTTTTCATTTGTATCCCATCCAACACTCAGGTTTTTTTTTTTCAACACAATAGATGGGATTTAAATAAGTCTCTGTGTGTCTACATAAACATGTGTGAATGTGCCTATTTGAGAGAAAGATGTAACAAATGTACACATACATGTAGATATTCACACTCTTAACCTGGAACATTTCCTTTGGACTCAACAAAATGCTTCTACAGGTCCATTTCTGATGACTGTAATAAAGACAGTCTTAGTTAGGGTTCCTTCCAGGTAACCAAGAAAGATTGGAAGGACATGACTCTTTACACAAAAGATGTGACTTGAATCCCATGACTGGATAGGAATTCAGTCTCTCTAATGAGTCATCCTCTGATACTGAGAACATATATGGATGGTATAAGGGATGATATTGATGTTCAATCATTGCCCATTTCATAGTTATGACAAAATTTAGAAAAGAGAAGGTATTTCATGTAGGGGAAAGAGTAATATTTCTGTGCAGCAGAAAGAGATTATGATTCTATAAAAACATCATAAACATGCCAACCAATTCTTCATCCCAACGGGAAAAAGAACAACTCTTAAACAGGGATACAAAACTCCATACTGTAATGAGTAGCTGGAGAGCATAAAATGAAATATTTTGCTTGGTAATACAAAGTATACCTTCAATTTTTCTTCATGATATTTAAGATCTTCCCTGTCTCAGAAGCCATATAAAGTTAGCGTATTTATTCTAATACATGTATGTGTGTAGAATCCACTCTGAATGTACTTGGCAATCATTTTTCCAATAATACATAGGGGGACATGATCATAATAAGGAGAATGAAACTCAGTGATACCTATAGGACAAACCATAAATTAGTCTACATTGTCAGGATGAGAAGTGAAGGCAATGATCTATAAAGTATTGATGAGCACAAAAGTGAATAATTGGGGTCTCATACTTTCTTTCATTGTAAAATTACATAAATGGCTTTGGCTACCAAAAGTAGTTTTTCTATATGAATAATATGACTCATGGCTATCCTTTTAGTAAAACAAGAGAACAAGTACTTGGGATATGTGTTGTTTGAATAGAAAATATTCCTAAGAAATCCATGGTACCCCATGACATATATGGGAATTGCCAAATATATTTGATCAATGCTAGGGAAAATTTTGAAACGGTAGGAAATGGACGAAGGGGAAAACTGTATATCAGAGCAGAAGCTCAAGAAAGTGAGTTACTTAAATTTATGGAGAAACTGAATACAAACAAATGGAAATTCCAGGAAATAAATATAAGGAGCTGATTCTATTTCAATAATCTGATTAAAAAAACAACAGTTACTGGCTATTCAAACAAAACTGAGCCCTTCAAACATGGGAGGAACTAGGAAACTAGGAAGAAATACATTTGGCTGAGGCAGCCTGCACAGTTAATGACCTTACTGTGAGTCTGGATATTCCACAGGATCTTAGGGACGGTGGTAGAGGTGAAAGAGATGTCTACTAAGGACAGGTTGGAGAGGAAGAAGTACATGGGCATGTGGAGTTGGGAGCCAGAACTGACAGCTAGGATGATTAGAAGGTTTCCAAACACAGTGTTCAGGTACATGGAGAGGAAAAGCCCAAATATGAGGGGTTGTAGTTCTGGGTCCTCTGAAAATCCTTGAAGAAGAAACTCTGAAATTTGTACATATCATTATGTAGTACCATGTGGTGGAGTTAAACACTAGGAAAGAAAAAAATAACGATAAATTTTCAAGCAAATGGACTTTATTTATTTATTATTTATTTACTCTTTACTCTTTTTTTTTAATTTCTCAGAAATCTTCATTTTATTTCAATTTCTAATATGATTCACAGACTTTCACAGTTACTATTTGTAACTCTTCGTAATCTATACTTGCCCAGTAAGAAGGAAACTTTTGTATGATTGTTTCAGTTAGTCAGAGGAAAAAGCTTGTTGCCTTTTTTGATTTTGCTAGCTGCTTTTGTTTGTTCTTACTGAAAGTAGATAATGAGAAATTAAAAGATAAATAATATATTTCCAGCAGTAGAATGACCCCAATGCCTCCCTTTTGCGTTAAAATGTTTTCTTGTCTTTTTTTTTTCCCCCTCGAAAGAGTAGTAGTCTCCTTGCCTTTTTCCTCCTCCTAACATATTCTTTTCTCATTTTTGTGTCTAGTGGTTTTCTGGGTAATTAGTCCAGTGTGAGATCTTTTTGAAACTAAAGTTAATATAAGTTCAAATAAAATCTGCATATACCAAAATTTCAAAAAATTTAAATGGAATATTTAATAGGATTAATGAGCATTATTTTTTTTGGATAGGTAATGTGTTCATGTGGTTCATAATACTAAAAGATACAAAAACTTGAGTTTTCTCCTCTCTCCTCTCTGTTGGGCACACTTTTCCCCTCCCTACTTTTTTTTTATTTTAATAAACATATAATGTATTTTTATCCCCAGGGGTACAGGTCTGTGAATTGCCAGGTTTGCACATTTCACAGCACTGATCATAGCACATACCCTCCCCAATGTCCATATCCCCACTACCTTCTCCCGTCCCCCCTCGCCCAGCAACCCTCAGTCTGTTTTTTGAGATTGAGTCTTTGATGGTTTGTATCTCTCCCAATCCCATCTTTTCATTTTTTCTTTTCCTACCTCCCCCCAACCTCCCCCCATATTGCATCTCCACTTCCTCATATCAAAGAGATCATATGATAGTTATCGTTCTCCGACTGACTTATTTCACTAAGCATAATACCCTCTAGTTCCATCCACGTTGTCCCAAATGGCAAGATTTCATTTATTTTGATGGCTGCATAGTATTCCATTGTATATATATACCACATCTTCTTTATCCATTCATCTGTTGATGGACATCTAGGTTCTTTCCACAGTTTGGCTACTGTGCACATTGCTGCTATAAACATTCGGGTGCACATGCCCCTTCGGAGCACCACGTTTGTATCTTTAGGATATATACCCAGTAGTGCAATCGCTGGGTCATAGGGTAGCTCTCTTTTCAGTTTTTTGAGGAACCTCCACACTGTTTTCCAGAGTGGTTGCACCAGCTTGCATGCCCACCAGCAGTGTAGGAGGGTACCCCTCTCTCCGCAACCTCGTCGGCATCTGTCATTTCTTGACTTGTTAATTTTAGCCATTCTGAATGGTGTGAGGTGGTATCTCATGGTGGTTTTGATTTGTATTTCCCTGATGCCAAGTGATGTGGAGCACTTTTTCATGTGTCTGTCGGCCATCTGGATGTCTTCTTTGCAGAAATGTCTGTTCATGTCCTCTGCCCATTTCTTGACTGGATTATTTGTTCTTTGGGTGTTGAGTTTGATAAGCTCTTTATAGATTTTGGATACTAGCCCTTTATCTGATATGTCGTTTGCAAATATCTTCTCCCATTCTGTCAGTTGTCTTCTGGTTTTGTTAACTGTTTCCTTTGCTGTGCAAAAGCTTTTGATCTTGATGAAATTCCAATAGTTCATTTTTGCCCTTGCTTCTGTTGCCTTTGGCGATGTTCCTAGGAAGAAGTTGCTGCGGTCGAGGTCAAAGAGGTTGCTGCCTGCATTTTCCTCAAGGATTTTGATGGATTCCTTTCTCACATTGAGGTCCTTCATCCATTTTGAGTCTATTTTCGTGTGTGGTGTAAGGAAATAGTCCAATTTCATTTTTCTGCATGTGGCTGTCCAATTTTCGCAGCACCATTTGTTGAAGAGGCTGTCTTTTTTCCATTGGACATTCTTTCCTGCTTTGTTGAAGATTAGTTGACCATAGAGTTGAGGGTCTATTTCTGGGCTCTCTATTCTGTTCCATTGATCTATATGTCTGTTTTTGTGCCAGTACCATACTGTCTTGATGATGACAGCTTTGTAATAGAGCTTGAAGTCTGGAATTGTGATGCCACCGACGTTGGCTTTCTTTTTCAATATTCCTTTGGCTATTCGAGGTCTTTTCTGGTTCCATATAAATTTTAGGATTATTTGTTCTATTTCTTTAAAAAAAAGTGGATGGGATTTTGATAGGGATTGCATTAAATTTGCAGATTGCTTTAGGTAGAATAGACATTTTCACAATATTTGTTCTTCCAATCCATGAGCATGGAATATTTTTCCATTTCTTTGTGTCTTCCTCAATTTCTTTCATGAGTACTTTATAGTTTTCTGAGTATAGATTCTTT
>JAHRIG010000044.1:49577686-49639863 GCA_020311275.1 Eira barbara | reverse complement strand
TTGTATTTCTTTGGTGTTGGTTGTGATCTCTCCTCATTCATTCATGATTTTATTTATTTGGGCCCTTTCTCTTTTCTTTTTGGTAAGTCTGTCCAGGGGTTTGTCAATCTTATTAATTCTTTCAAAGAACTGGCTCTTAGTTTTGTTGATTTGTTCTATTGTTTTTTTAGTTTCTATTTCATTGATTTCTGCTCTGATCTTTATGATTTCTCTTCTCCTGCTGGGTTTAGGCTTTCTTTGTTGTTCCTTCTCCAGCTCCTTTAGGTGTAGGGTTAGGTTGTGTATTTGAGACCTTTCTTGTTTCTTGAGAAAGTCTTGTACTGCTATATATTTTCCTCTCAGGACTGCCTTTGTTGCGTCCCACAGATTTTGAACCGTTGTGTTTTCATTATCATTTGTTTCCATGAATTTTTTCAATTCTTCTTTAATTTCCTGGTTGACCCATTCATTTTTTAGAAGGATGCTGTTTAGTCTCCATGTATTTGTGTTCTTTTCAAATTTCCTCTTGTGATTGAGTTCTAGCTTCAGAGCATTGTGGTCTGTAAATATGCAGGGAATGATCCCAATCTTTTGATACCGGTTGAGACCTGATTTATGACCCAGGATGTGGTCTATTCTGGAGAATGTTCCATGTGCACTAGAGAAGAATGTATATTCTGTTGCTTTGGGATGGAATGTTCTGAATATATCTGTGATGTCCATCTGGTCCAGTGTGTCATTTAAGGCCTTTATTTCCTTGTTGATCTTTTGCTTAGATGATCTGTCCATTTCAGTGAAGGGAGTGTTAAAGTTCCCTGCTACTGTTGTATTACTGCTGATGTAGTTCTTTGATTTTGTTATTAATTGGTTTATATAGTCAGCTGCTCCCATGTTAGGGGCATAGATATTTAAGATTGTTAGGTTTTCTTGTTGGACAGACCCTTTGAGTAGGATATAGTGTCCTTCCTCATCTCTTATTATAGTCTTTGGCTTAAAATCCAATTGATCTGATATAAGGATTGCCACCCCAGCTTTCTTCTGATGTCCATTAGCATGGTACATTGTTTTCCACCCCCTCACTTTAAATATGGAGGTGTCTTCGGGTCTAAAATGAGTTTCTTGTAGGCAGCATATTGATGGGTTTTGTTTTTTAATCCATTCTGATACCCTGTGTCTTTTGATTGGGGCATTTAGCCCATTAACATTCAGGGTAACTATTGAGAGATATGAATTTAGTGCCATTGTATTGCCTGTAAGGTGACTGTTACTGTATATTGTCTCTGTTTCTTTCCGATCTACTACTTTTAGGGTCTCTCTTGGCTTAGAGGACCCCTTTCAATATTTCCTGTAGTGCTGGTTTGGTGTTTGCATATTTTTTCAGGTTTTGTTTGTCCTTGAAGCTCTTTATCTCTCCTTCTATTTTCAATGATAGCCTAGATGGATATAGTTTTCTTGGCTGCATGTTTTTCTCGTTTAGTGCTCTGAATATATCATGTCAGTTCTTCCTGGCCTGCCAGCTCTTTGTGGATAGGTCCGCTGCCAATCTAATGTTTTTACCCTTGTATGTTACAGACTTCTTTTCCCGGGCTGCTTTCAGGATTTTCTCTTTGTCGCTAAGACTTGTAAATTTTACTATCATGTGACGAGGTGTGGACCTATTTTTATTGATTTTGAGGGCCGTTCTTAGCATCTCCTGGATTTTGATGTTTGTTCCCTTTGCCATAGTAGGGAAATTCTCTCCAATAATTGTCTCCAATATACCTTCTGCTCCCCTCTCTCTTTCTTCTTCTTCTGGAATCCCAATTATTCTAATTTGTGTCATCTTATGGTTTCGCTTATCTCTCGAATTCTCTCCTCGTGGTCCAGTATTTGTTTGTCTCTCTTTTGCTCAGCTTCTTTATTCTCTGTCATTTGGTCTTCTATGTCACTAATTCTTTCTTCTGCCTCATTTATCCTAGCAGTGAGAGCTTCCATCTTTGATTGCACCTCATTAATAGCTTTTTTTATTTCAACTTGGTTAGATTTTAGTTCTTTTCTTTCCCCAGAAAAGGCTTTTATCTCTCCGGAGAGGGTTTCTCTAATATCTTCTATGCCTTTTTGAGCCCGGCTAGAACCTTGAGAATCATCATTCTGAACTGTAGATCTGTCATGTTACCAATGTCCGTATTGATTAGGTCTCCAGCCTTCGGTACTGCCTCTTGTTCTTTTTTTGTGGTGAGATTTTCCACCTTATCATTTTGTCCAGATAAGATTTGCTTTCTCCTGCTGTGGAATTCCGCTGTTCTTGGTGAGCGAAGTTGGTCTTGGCTGGGTTTCTTGTTGATCTTCTGGGGGAGGGGCGTGTTGTGGTGATTCTCAAGTGTCTTTGCTGCAGGCGGAATTGCACCACCTTTGCCAGGAGCTGGGCTAAGTAATCCGCTTGGGTTTGCTTTCGGAGCTTTTGTTCCCTGAGCGCTTTCCATAGAGTTCCAGAGGATGGGATTGAAGATGGCGGCCTTCCAATCTCTCGGCCTGGAGGAGCTGAGAGCTTGAGGTCCTGCTCCTCAGTGTGCCCTCAGAGAAAAGCGCCCAACCGCCCCGCCTCCCTGGCCTGCAGTCGTGCCGGTAGGAAAGTGGTCAATTGCTTGCACTTGGAGAAATGCTCCCTGTCCCTTCCATCTCTGTGGCCTCTGGCTGCGCTCCAAGCCCACCCAGCCTGCAACCGGCACAAGGTAACCCCGGGCTGAGAGCTCACTCCTCTGCTTTGTGGCTGTAGCCGGCTTCCCTGATTTAATACCTGTGAGCTCTGCAGCACTCAGATGACCCTGGTCTTTCTGTGACCCCGTGGGACCTGGGGTTACGCTGACCCCACCTGGGTTTCCCCCCGGTTTAGCCTCTGGAGGGATGTCCCTCCATGGAGCAGACTTTTAAAAGTCCCGATTTTGTGTCTGTTGCTCCGCCGCTTGCCGGGAGCCAGCCCCTCCCCCCGCGGTCTGTCTTCCCGTCGCTTTGGATTCACTTCTCCGCAGGTCCTACCTTTCAGAAAGTGGTCGATTTTCTGTTTCTAGAATTGTTGCTCTTCTTCTCTTCGATTTCCCGTTGGTTTTGTAGGTGTTCACAATGGTTAGATAATCTGTCTAGCTGATCTCCTGCTACCTGATTTCACCTCAGCCTGCTACTTCTCCGCCATCTTGACTCCTCCTCTACTCTTTACTCTTTACTTTGTTCACTTTTTTAAAAAAATTATTTTATTTTTTCAGTGTTCCAAGATGCATTGTTTATGCACCACACCCAGTGCTCCATGCAATATGTGCCCTCCTTAATACTAACCACCAGGCTCACCCATTATTACTTTTTAACGTTTTTACTTAAAAAAACAGTTAATTCTTTTTATGTTCAGTTAGCCAATATATAGTACACCATTAGTTTTTGATGTAGTGTTCTAATGATTCATTAGTCTCATGTAGCACTCAGTACTTATCACAACACGTGGCCTCCCTAATACTGATCACCCAGCTACCCACCCCCACTCCCCTCTTCTGAAACCCTCAGTTTGTTTCCCAGAGTCCAGAGTCTCTCAGGGTTTATCTCCCTCACTGATTTCTTCCCTTTCAGTTTTCCCTACAGTGTAATATTGGTTTCTGGTGACCATATAGGAATTTAACGCTTTCGTACAGTGTCCAGTTCTCATCATAGCAACTGTACTCCTTCATCCCCGTCACCTCTTTCACCCATCACCTCACCCACCTCCCTTCCGGTAACCATTAATTTGTTCTGTGTAATGAAGTACCTGTTCTTGGTTTCCTCTTTATCTCTTCCCTCCCCCTAGGTTTCTTTGATTTGTTTCTTTTTTTTCTTTTCTTGACAAAATATTTATTTATTTTAAAATTAATATTATATGCAGGGAATAATCTCAGTCTTTTGGTATTGGTTGAGTCCTGATTTGTGACCCAGTATGTGGTCTATTCTGGAGAAGGTTCCATGTGCACTTGAGAAGAATGAGTATTCTGTTGTTTTAGGGTGGAATGTTCTGTATATATCTATGAGGTCCATCTGGCCCAATGTGTCATTCAATGCTCTTATTTCTTTATTGATTTTCTGCTTCGATGATCTGTCTATTACTGAGAGAGGCGTGTTAAGATCTCCTACTATTGTTGTGTTCATATCAACGTGACTCTTTATCTTGATTAATAGTTTTCTTATGTAATTGGCTGCTCCCATATTGGGGGCATAGATATTTACAATTGTTAGATCCTCTTGGTGGATAGTCCCTTTAAGAATGATGTAGTGTCCTTCTGTATCTCTAACTACCGTCTTTAGTTAAAATCTAATTTATCTGATATGAGAATCACTACCCCAGCCTTCTTTTGAGGCTCCTTGGCATGAAAGATGCTTCTCCATCCCTTCACTTTCAGTCTGGGTGTATCCTTAGGTTCAAAATGGGTCTCTTGTAGGCAACATATGGATGGGTCCTGTCGTTTTATCCAATCTGCAACCCTGTGTCATTTTATGGGCACATTTAGGCCATTCACATTGAGAGTGACTATTGAGAGATACGTTTTTATTGACATCATGTTACCTTTGAAGTCTTTCTTTCCGTAGATTGTCTCTATATTTCTGTTCAATGATATTCTTAGGATTTTTTTCTTTTGTATAGAACCCCCCTTAATATTTCCTGCAGTGTCACCTTGGTGGTTGCATAGTCTTTTAAGCCTTGCCAGTCTTGGAAACTCTTTATCTCTCCATCCATTTTGAATGTCAGTCTTGCTGGATAAAGTATTCTTGGCTTCATGTTCTTCTCATTGAGTGCCCTGAATGTATCTTGCCTGCCCTTTCTGGCTTGCCAGGTTTCTGTGGACAGGTCTGATGTTAATCTGATGGGCTTTCCTTTGTACGTAAGGAGCTTCTTTGTCCTAGCTGCCTTCAAGAGGGCCTGCCTACAATTATAATTATTCATTCTTACTATTAGGTGTCTTGAGGACTTTTGAGAATCTATAATCTTTGGGGGAAACAGTTCTGCCTCTAGTACATGAACGCTAGTTCCATTCGCGAGATTGGGAAAATTTTCATGGAGAACTTGTTCCACTATATCTTCTAGATTTTTTTCTTTCTCCTCCCCTTTAGGGATTCCAATAATTCTGAAGTTGGAACGTTTCATGGCATCATTTATTTCCCTGATTCTGTTTTCGTGGCTTCTAAGCTGTTTGTTCCAGGCTTCCTCCTGATCCTTTCTCTCTATCTGTTTTTCCTCCAGATCACTAATTCTATCTTCTGTCTCAGTTACCCTAGCTTTTAGAGAATTTAGATTAGATTGGAACACATTGAGAGCATTGTGAACATCATCCCTCGTGGCTTTCAGTTCTGCCCTAATACATTATAAAAATAACTTTTTTCTAAACCAATATATGAACTGCAATGTTTTTTAAATTTATTTCCAGTGTTCCAGAATTCATTGTTTATGCACCACACCTAGTGCTCCAAGCAATACGTGTTCTCCGTAATACCCACCACCAGGCTCACCCAACTTCCCACCACCTTCCCCTCCAAGACCCTCAGTTTGTTTCTCAGAGTCCACAGTCTCTCATGGTTCATCTCCCCCTCCAATTTCCCCCAAATCACTTCTCCTCTCCATCTCCCCAAGTTAATTTATTTTATTTCATTTTAATGATTTTTTCCCTTAATTTCCACACATGTATGAATCCATATGGTGTTTTTGTTTTTCTAACCAACTTATTTCACTTAGCAGAATGATCTTTAGCTCCATGTTGTTATAAATGGCAAGATTTCATTTCTTTGATGGCTGAATGATATTCCATATATATATATATATATATATATATATATATACTTATATATACTTCTTTATCTATTAATCAGTCTATAGACATTGGGTTGTTTGCAGTTTGGCTATTGCGGATGACGCTGCTATAAATCTTGGAGAGCATGTGTCTTTTTGTATTCTTTTTTTTTTTTTTAATTTCCTGGGTAAATACATAGTAGTGCAATTGCTGGACTGTAGGGTCATTCTATTTTCAACATTTTGAGGAACCTCCTTACTGTTTTCCAGAGCACCTGCACCAGATTGCATTCCCACCAACAGGGCAAGAGGGTTCCTCTTTCTCCACATCCTCACCAACATCTGTTGTTTCTTGTCTTGTTAATTTTAGACATTCTGACAAATCGATGTGATACTTCATTGTAGTTTTGATTTGTAGCAAATAGTCATTATTAACAGAGTGACATGCTACCATTTATATTTTGCAATTATGGAAAAAACTATATATATATATTTTTTGTATAATTCTGATCCTATGTAAGCGATGTTACCTGAATCCATGACTAGGAATTCCTGTGCATTCAGCCTTTTCCCTAAGAGGGCATGTATTATAGTTTTAATGAGAACTGCTTTCCTGCATGTGAGGAATAATGTTGAGTGTGACATCTTCTATACAAAGAGCATAGGGTACTGAGATAGAAAATTGAATACATCCTTTGGTTAAATACCTAAGAATGCAATTTTTGGATCATAGGGTAGTTCTATTTTTAACTTTTTTAGCAACCACCATATTGTTTTTCAGAGTGCCTCCACCAGTTTGCATTCCCACCAACACTCTGTGAGGGTTCCCCTTTCTCTGCATCCTTGACAACACCCATTGTTTCCTGTGTTGTTAATTTTAGCCATTCTGACTAGTGTGAGGTGCTATCTCACTGTAGATTTGATTTGTATTTCCCTGATGATGAGTATGTTGAGCATCTTTTCAGGCGTCTATTAACCATGTATTCTTTGGAAAAGTGTCTATTCATGTCTTCTGCCCATTTCTTAATTGGATTATTTATTTTTGCGGTGTTGAGTTTGATAAGTTCTTTATAAATTTTGGATACTAATCCTTTATCATGTCATTTGTGAATATCTTCTCACATTCAATAGATTGTACTGTGATGTACTTACCCAAGGATACAAAAATACTAATTCAAAAGGATACATGTACCATAAAGTTTATAGCAGCAATATCTACAATAGCCAAACTTTGGAGAGTTCCCAAATGTCCACTGAATGATGAATGGATAAAGAAGATGTGGTGTATACACACATATATTATAACATAATATAACATAATTGAATGTTACTAAGCAATAAAAAGGAATGAAATTTTGCCAATTATGTGGATGGTGTCAGCGTGTGTTATGCTAAGTGAAATAAGTCATTCACAGAAAGACAAATACCACGATTTCACTCACGTGGGGAGAAAAAAAGAAAGGCAAAGCAAGAAACAAACTCTTATTTATACAGAACAAACTGAGGCTTGTTGGAGGAAGGGTGGTGGGGGAAGGGTGAAAATAATGATGGAGATGAAGGAGGGCACTTGTGGTTATGAGCACCTGGTGTTGTATCTAAGAGTTGAATACCTAAATTCTACATCTAAAACCAATATTGCTCTGTATGTTAACAAACTGGAATTTAAATAAGGACTTGGAGAAGGAAAGTCCATAGAATCCAATGATGGGGAAAGAATATATATTTAAAAATATTAAAAAATAATCATACACCATGTCAGATAGCAACAGGTGCCAAAAAAAAAGTCAGAATAAAAAGGAGTGGATGGGGAGGGTGCTAAGTTTTAATAGGAGTTCAGGAGGACCTGTAAAGAAAGTGACATTTTAACAGAGGTTTTGAGAAAGACAAAGGAGGAGGCAGGAGAATATCTGGGGGAGGTGTGTGCCCTGTAAGGAAAACATTGTAAAGGTCCTGCAGAAGGCACTTACTTCAGATATAGAAATCTCAAAATGAAGTCAGTGTGTTGAGAGAATGAGCAGGAGGGAGAGAGATGAAAGGTGGCAGCAGAGAATGTTGAGGGTAGAAGTGACTTTCTTGCAACTGATGGGACATCAAGACACTGGGAGTCCTTTCTTCACATGGTGTTCTTTGCATCTTACTAATTGTGTTTCAAAGGATTCTGTGAATAGAGATAGATCTCTCCCTTATTTCCATTTGCTGGTTGACATTCTGCATTTAAGGGTCACATATTGGAGTATATGTAATTGGATACTATTGCCCTGAGGACTGCTCATGCCTCACAACACACACACACACACACACACACACACACACACACACACACACAGAGTGCACTCCGACCTCCTGGCACTATGTTACTAACATGCATTGTTCACTCCAGCCACAATAACGTTGAAAGAAAACATACAAGGCAAGCTGTCAACATCAGATTACCTTTATCCCGAGGAATGTGTAAATCTTTTTTTTTCTTCCTTTTTTCTTTTTTTAAAATGTTTTATTTCTTTTCAGTGTAACAGTATTCATTGTTTTTTCACCACACCCAGTGCTCCATGCAATCCGTGCCCTCCCCAGTACCCACCACCTGGTTCCCCCAACCTCTGCCCCCCGCGCCTTTGAAACCCTCAGGTTCTTTTTCAGAGTCCATAGTCTCTCATGGTTCACTTCCCCTTCCAATTTTCCTCAACTCCCTTCTCCTCTCCATCTACCCTTGTCCTCCATATTGTTTGTTACGCTCCACAAATAAGTGAAACCATATGATACTTGACTCTCTCTGCTTGACTTATTTCACTCAGCATAATCTCTTCCAGTCCCGTCCATGTTGCTACAAAAGTTGGGTATTCGTCCTTTCTGATGGAGGCATAATACTCCATGGTGTATATGGACCACATCTTCCTCATCCATTCATCCGTTGAAGGGCATCTTGGTTCTTTCCACAGTTTGGCGACCGTGGCCATTGCTGCTAAAAACATTGGGGTACAGATGGCCCTTCTTTTCACTCCGTCTGTATCCTTGGGGTAAATACCCAGTAGTGCAATTGCAGGGTCATAGGGGAGCTCTATTTTAAATTTCTTGAGGAATCTCCACACCTTTCTCCAAAGTGGCTGCACCAACTTGCATTGCCACCAAGAGTGAAAGACGGTTCCCCTTTCTCCACATCCTCTCCAACACACGTTGTTTCCTGTCTTGCTAATTTTGGCCATTCTAACTGGTGTAAGGTGGTATCTCAATGTGGTTTTAATTTGAATCTCCCTGATGGCTAGTGATGATGAACATTTTTTCATGTGTCTGATAGCCATTTGTATGTCTTCATTGGAGAAGTGTCTGTTCATATCTTCTGCCCATTTTTTTAATATGATTGTCTGTTTTGTGTATGTTGAGTTTGAGGAGTTCTTTACAGATCCTGGATATCAACCTTTTGTCTGTACTGTCATTTGCAAATATCTTCTCCCATTCCGTGGGTTGCCTCTTTGTTTTGTTGACTGTTTCCTTTGCTGTGCAGAAGATTTTGATCTTGATGAAATCCCAAAAGTTCATTTTCGCTTTTGTTTCTATCGCCTTTGGAGACATATCTTGAAAGAAGTTGCTGTGGCTGATATCGAAGAGGTTACTGCCAAAGTTCTCCTCCATGATTCTAATGGATTCCTGTCTCACGTTGAGATCTTTTATCCATTTTGATTTTATCTTTCTGTACGGTGTAAGAGAATGATCAAGTTACATTCTGCTATGTATAGCTCTCCAATTTACACAGCACCATTTATTGAAGAGACTGTCTTTTTTCCACTGGATATTTTTTCCTGCTGTGTCGAAGATGATTTGACCATAAAGTCGAGGGTCCATATCTGGGCTCTCTACTCTGTTCCACTGGTCTATGCATCTGTTTTTGTGCCAGTACCACGCTGTCTTGGTGATCACAGGTTTGTAGTAAAGCTTGAAATCAGGTAACGTGATGCTCCCAGTTTTGTTTTTCTTTTTCAACATTTCCTTAGCAATTCAGGGTCTCTTCTGATTCCATACAAATTTTAGGATTGTTTGCTCCAGCTCTTTGAAAAATACCGGTGGAATTCTGATCGGAATGGCATTAAAAGTATAGATTGCTCTAGGCAGTATAGACATTTTAACAATGTTTATTCTTCTGATCCAAGAGCATGGATTGGTCTTCCATCTTTTTGTGTCTTCTTCAATTTCTTTAATGAGCGTTCTGTAGTTCCTCAAGTACAGATCCTTTACCTCTTTGGTTAGGTTTATTCCGGGGTATCTTAGGGTTCTTGGTGCTATAGTAAATGGAATTGATTCTCTAATTTCCCTTTCTGTGTTTTCCTTGTTAGTGAATAAGAAAGCCACTGAATTCTGTACATTGACTTTGTATCCTGCCACATTACTGAATTGCTGTATGAGTTCTAGTAGTTTGTACGTGGAGTCTTTTGGGTTTTCCATATAAAGTATCATGTCATCTGCGAAGAGAGAGAGTTTGACTTCTTCATTGCCAATTTGGATACCTTTTATTACTCTTTGTTGTCTGATTGCTGGTTTTTTGAAAGAATCAATAATATTCATTAAACCATTGGCCAAAGTAATCCGAAAGAAAAGAGAGAAGGCCCAAATTAATAAAATTATGAATGAAAAGGGAGAGATCACAACTAATATCAAGGAAATAGAAACAATCATCAGAAATTTTCATCAACAGTTATATACCAATAAGTTAAGCAACCTAGATGAAATGGATACATTCCTGGAAAACTATAAACTCCCAAAATTGAACCAGGAAGAAATTGACAACCTGAATAGACCAATATCTAGTAACGAGATTGAAGCAGTGGTCAAAAACCTCCAAAAAAACAAGAGCCCAGGACCTGATGTATTTCCTGGGGAATTCTACCAAACTTTCAAAGAAGAAATAACACCTATTCTCCTGAAGCTGTAGAAATTCAGAGATAAAAGTTGACGGACTGAAAGCCACAGATATTCTAGACATTCTCTCCTCAGTCATGAATGAGCAGGGGAAACCCCTGTGATCTTAACACAATGTAGATTCTGATTCAGCAAGTCTGAATGTGGCCTGAGACTCCATTTGAAGAAGGTCTGAGCAGTGTTGCTCCCGCTGTTCCATGGACCACGCTCTGAGTAGCCAGACTATAAGGGTCACAACTGCTTTGTAAGTAGGACTACATTTCCAGATGACAGTGGCAACAGAGGGAAAGATGAAAATATTTCAATTTCCCCAACCATGGCAATTATGACAAGGTAATACTTTACTAATCCATTCACTGGAAATGAAAGACAATCACATTTCTGTGCTGTCAAGAGATGGCCATGTGATGCTGATTTTTTTTTTTTTATCTTTCCTCCTAGTTATTTCATCCACACAGAACCAAGAAATCAAATATATGAATCAGAATTTCTTCTCCTGGGATTTTGAGTGAAGTCGGAGATTCAGTTCAAACTCTTAGAGCTGTTCCTGTCCATATATTTCGTCACCTTCACTGGGAACCTGCTCATCCTCCTGGCCATATGTTCAGACTCCCACCTCCACACACCCATGAACTTCTTCCTGTCCTCTGTTGACATCTGTTTCACCCCACCACCATACCCAGATGCTGCTGAACATCCAGACTCAGAGTAAAACTGTAACATATGAAGAATGCCTTAGCTACGTTTTTTTTTTTCGTTGTATTTGGATGCCTGGACAATTTACTCCTGACCATGAGGGCCTATGATCACTTACTTGCTGGCCATATGTCACCTCCTGCACTACTCAATTTTCATGAACCCCCAGCTCTGTGGGATGCTGGCTTTGGGGTCCTTGTACTCAGTGTCATGGGCTCAACTGTCATGCTCAAGACCTTGTGTCTTGAGCTCAAGTGTAATGCTCAAGACCAAATGTCATGATCAAGACCATGACACTTTTGAGGGTGTCCTTCTGCACAAACATGGAAATGCCACACCTTTTTTTGTGATCTTCCTGACATTCTGAAGGTTCCCTGGATGTTCTTACACCTTTATCAATAACATAATGTTGTATTCTGCAACTGCTCTTCTGGCTGTGGTTTCTTTCCATGGAATTTTGTCTTACTATCAAATTCTTCCTTCATACTCAGCATTCCTCAGCTGCAGGCAAGTACAATGTGTGTACTTCCACATATATGTCTCGCCTCTTGGTGGTCTCCTTGGTGGCACTGGCCATGAGGTGACCTCAGTTCTGCAGCAACTTTATCATTCAGGATGAGTCTGGTGCCCTTGGTGATGTACATCATTGTCCCCCCCATGCTGAACCCCTTGATCTACAGCTTGAGGAATAGGGACATGAAAGAGGTGCAGAGTCAGCGCCTCAACAGAGTGGTGCCTCTCACTGTCAGAATCATTACAGGACTCTCCTGAGTAGCTGTGGGGTTATTATATTATATATCATATATGTAATATATGATATATGATATATTATATATATATTACATATAATATATAATATATAATTAATATATATATATATGTATATATATATATATATGTTTTTTTTTCTTTCTTTAAAATTTTAGGAGGTAATTTCTTCTAAGAGACCAAAATACTTCCAAATTACGTGGGTGGCTCTGTTCTATTCACCAGTCTAATATATATTTTTCTTTTTTTCCTTTTTTTTTTTAATTTTTGAACTTCTTTTTATCCTCTTTCTTCCCCCAATGATTGGGGTCTCTTCTGATTTGGTTAACACACATTTTTCTGGGGTTTTTGCCACCCTTTTAGTATTTTATTCTCTTATTCATATACTCTTATCTGGATAAAATGAGAAGGCAGAAAAACTCACAACAAAAAAAGAATAAGAGGCAGTACCAAAGGCTAGGGACCTAATCAATACAGATGTTGGTAATAAATCCAGCAGGAGAAGAGAAATAATAAAGAGCATAACAGAAATCAATGAAATAGAAACCCAAAAATCAATAGAACAAATCGACAAAGCTAGTAGCTGGTTCTTTGAAAGAATTAATAAGACCGATAAAACCCTGGCCATACTTATCAAAAAGAAAAGAGAAAGAACCCAAATAAATAAAATCATGAATGAAGAGGAGAGATCATAACCAACACCAAATAAATACAAACCATCTAAGAACATATTATGAGCAACGCTATTGCAGCAAATTTGACAATCTGGAAGAAATGAATGCATTCCTAGGGACATATAATCTACCACAACTGAACCAGAAAGAAATAGAAAACCTGAACAGACCCATAACAAGTAAGGAGATTGAAGCAGTCATCAAAAATCTCCCAACAAACAAGAGCCCAGGACCAGATGGCTTCCTGGGGGAATTCTACCAAACATTTAACGAAGAGATCATTCCTATTCTCCAGAAAATGTTCCAAAAAATCGAAATGGAAGGAAATGTTAAAACTCACTTTATGAGGCCAGCATGACCTTGATCCCAAAACCCAACAAGGATCCCATCAAAAAAGAGAATTACAGACCAGTATCCTTGATGAACACAGATGTGAAAATTCTCACCAAAATACTAGCCCATAGGATCCAATTCACCACGACCAAGTGGGATTTATTCCAGGGCTGCAAGGTTGGTTCAACATCCGCAAATCAATCAATGTGATACAATACATTAATAAAAGAAAGAATGAGAACCATATGATACTCTCAACAGATGCTAGAAAGGCATTTGACAAAGTACAGCATCCTTTCCTGATCAAAACTCTTAAAAGTGTAGGGATAGAGGGCACAAACCTCAATATCACCAAAGCCATCTATGAAAAACCCACCGCAAATATCATTCTCAATGGAGAAAAACTGAGAGCTTTTCCGCTAAGGTCAGGAACACGGAAGGGATGCCCATTATCACCACTGCTATTCAACATAGTACTAGAAGTCCTAGCCTCAGCAATCAGACAACAAAAAGAAATGAAAGGCATCCAAATCTGCAAAGAAGAAGTCAAACTATCACTATTTGCAGATGATATGATACTTTATGTGGAAAACCCAAAAGACTCCACTCGAAATATGCTAGAACCTGTACAGGAATTCAGTAAAGTGTCAGGATACACAATCAGTGCACAGAAATCAGTTGCATTTCTATACACCAACAACAAGACAGAAGAAAGAGCAATTAAAGAGTCAATCCCATTTACAATTGCACCTAAAACTGTAAGATACCTAGGAATAAACCTAACCAAAGAGGCCAAGAATCTATACTCAGAAACCTGTGAAGTACTCATGAAAGAAATTGAGGAAGACACAAAGAAATGGGAAAATGTTCCATGCTCATGGATTGGAAGAACAAATATTGTGAAAATGTCTATGCTACCTAAAGCAATCTACACATTTAATGCAATCCCTATCAAAATCCCATCCATTTTTTTCAAAGAAATGGAACAAATAATCCTAAAATTTATATGGAACCAGAAAAGGCCCCAAATAGCCAGAGGAATGTTGAAAAAGAAAGCCAAAGTTGGTGGCATCACAATTCCAGACTTCAAGCTCTATTACAAAGCTGTCATCATCAAGACAGTATGGTCCTGGCACAAAAACAGACGCATAGATCAATGAAACAGAATAGAGAGCCCAGAAATAGACCCTCAACTCTATGCTCAACTTATCTTCAACAAAGCAGGAAAGCATGTCCAATGGAAAAAAGACAGTCTTTTCAACAAATGGTGTTGGGAAATTTGGACAGCCACATGCAGAAAAATGAAACTGGACCATTTCCTTACACCACACACAAAAAGAGACTCAAAATGGATGAAGAACCTCAGTGTGAGAAAGGAATCCATCAAAATCCTTGAGGAGAATGCAGGCAGCAACCTCTTTGACCTCAACCGCATCAACTTCTTCCTAGGAACATCTCCAAAGGCAACAGAAGCAAGGGCAAAAATGAACAATTGAAACTTCATCAAGATCAAAAGCTTTTGCACAGCAAAGGAAACAGTCAACAAAACCAAAATACCACTGACAGAATGGGAGAAGTTATTTGCAAACAACATATCAGATAAAGGGCTAGTATCCAAAATCTATAAAGAACTTATCAAACTCAACACCCAAAGAACAAATAATCCAATTAAGAAATGGGCAGAGGACATGAACAGACATTTCTGCAAAGAAGTCATCCAGATGGCCAATAGACACATGAAAAAGTGCTCCACATCACTCGACATCAGGGAAATACGAATAAAAAGCACAATGAGATACCACCTCACACCAGTCAGAATGGCTAAAATTAACAAGTCAGGAAATGACAGATGCTAGCGAGGATGTGGAGAAAGGGAAACCCTCCTCCAGTGTTGGTGGGAATGCAAGCTGGTGCAGCCACTCTGGAAGACAGCATGGAGGTTCCTCAAAAAGTTGAAAATAGAGCTACCCTACGACCCAGCAATCACACTACTTGGTATTTACCCTAAAGATATAAATGTAGTGATCCTAAGGGGCACGTGCTCCTGAATGTTTATAGTAGCATTGTCCATAATAGCCAAACTATGGAAAGAACCTAGATGTCCATCAACAGATGAATGGATAAAGAAGAAGTGGTACATATATACAATGGAATACTATGCAGCCATCAAAAGAAATGTAATTTTGCCATTTGCAACAATGTGGATGGAACTAGAAGGTATTACGCTGAGTGAAATAAGTCAATCAGAGAAAAATAATTATCATATGATCTCCCTGATATGAGGAAGTTGGGATGCAAGTGGGGGTTTGCGGGGGTAGGAAAAGAATAAATGAAACAAGATGGGATCAGGAAGGAGACAAACCATAAGAGATTCTTAATCTCACAAAACAGAGTGTTGCCAGGGGGAGAGGGGTAGGGATAGGGTGGTTGGGTAAAGACATTGGGGAAGATATGTGCTATGGTGAGGGCTATGAAGTGTGTAAGCCTGGTGATTCACAGACCTGGGGCTAATAATACATTATATGTTAATAAAAATTTTTTTTAAAGAAGAAAAACAAACTCTAATAAGTCTTTCATACTTTTTTGGTTGAAAACCTACCAGATATCTCCCTAATGGGGAGATTTCTACTTCTTTACAGTCTGAAATGCCCGCAGTGGCATTCTGCGGTGGCCCTCCACTCCCTCGTGTCTTAGTGCTTCCACACTGTGTGTTCATCCCTCCACCTCACCACCTTAAAGAGGGCAGAAGAGGACTCTATTGTGCCACTCTCTCCACTTTGAGGTCAGACAGAGTCCATTCCTGCTGATATTGCCTCATGATCTGTCCATGGCCTGTGGAGTTAGGGTCAAAGCTCTGCAAGGTCCAGTCTCTACCTAATTTACCAAGTTCATCTCCAGCCCTTTGTGCAGCCCTCTACCATCACTCTGCTTGACAGGATACGTGGAGTATTCCACATGGCCTGGTCAATCCTGTTCCTGAACCTTTCCATTTGCTCTGCCTCTAGTATTTTCACTGTCTGGTTCAACTCAGATGCCCCCTCTACCAGGAAGGCTTCTCTCACCTTCCCCTGGGTAAAGTGTAGCTTCCATATTGGGTTAAATTCTATTCCAGTCTTTACAGCAACTGTTTTCTTACTTCCCTCTCTTACTTATGTGGTGTCTGTTTGTTTCTTCATCACTTTGTACCCTTGAACCAAAACAGCGTCTAAAATATGGTGGTCCTGTGTTTGCTGAATGAAATCTCAAGTTAATGTACTTAAATCTCGAATCACTTGATATTCACTCCCTTTGATATGCAAACACTTACATCTAACTAGCTTCTGGAAGCCAAAAGTGTCAGGATTGATGAATGTACTAAGACAGATTCAGAAACTTGTTATTTAGTGGGGCGCCTGGGAGGCTCAGTGGGTTAAGCTTCTGCCTTTGGCTCAGGTTATTTCAGTGTCCTGAGATTGAGCTGCACATCAAGCCTCACATTCAGCCCCACATTGAGCTCTCTGCTCAGCAGGAATCCTGCTTCCCCCTCTCTTTCTGCCTGCTTTTCTGCCTACTTGTTATCTCTCTCTCTGTCAAATAAATAAATAAAATCTTTAGAATATATAGTTTGACTCTTGCAGTGAGCACAGCATAACATAAAGAGTTGAATCACTATGTTGTACACCTGAAACTAATGTAATATTGTGTATCAACTATACTTTAATGCAAATACTTTTTTATTTTTTTATTTTATTTTATTTTATTTTGCAAATACTTTTTTAAAATAAAGTGTACCATTTGCTGCATTGAAGGAGTCATACAAAATTTGGGAGCACATTCTGAATAATTCCTTTTGTATGCAATTCCAGAAAGCGCACAATAAGATTTAACTACTTCGTTCTGTAACTTATTAAAATGTTATGCCCCTGAGCCTCAGTTTTCTTATTTCTGAAGATAACATGGGATATTTTCATTTTATTTCCCTTGCCTTTGGAGACATGTCTTGAAAGAATTTGCTGTGGCTGATGTCAAAGAGGTTATTGCCCATGTTCTCCTCAGGATTTTGATGTATTCCTGTCTCAAATTGAGATCTTTCATACATTTTGTGTATTAACCCTTTGAAAAGGACTTAGAAAATAAATTCTAAACTACTTTGTTTCCTGAATACACATGAAAAACTAACCACCCCCCCAAAAAAAAAAAAACACACATGAAGAGGATCACATGGTTTAGTTATTAACATCTCCTCAAAGCTATAAATCACAATGTAACCTTTCAATTAAATGAAATCAATGTCAACTCAAGGTTAAGGTAAAGTACAAGGAGGTTAGACCTCTGGAAGGCAGTCAAGTTCATGAGAATGAGGAATACAAAACTGAATTCCCTTGATTTCTAATCTGTTCTCTTGGGAACAGAATCTCAGCAGGAGAAGTTTCTTTTTTGTCCACATCAGTGGCTCATGAGGAATGGAGTGCTCTGAGGTGGGAGTAACAGTGGAAACAGTGCCTAATGAGCAGACACACAGAGCTGTAAATATCTCCTCTGCTGCAGAATTTCGGCAAGTGAAACCTTGGATTGGCCAGGACATGGTTGTTATTTTGGGATTCCTAAGTTTGGCAGGGGGACACATGCCTCATTGCTTCCTTCCGTCCTGTCTAGAAACAGAACTTTGGTCTCCATCATCAACCATCCAAGAGAAATTCAGACCTCCACACGGAGACCTTCATCTTACAGACCCCAAACTGGTGAGCCTGAGAGCTCAGTAGGTATTTCAGGAAAGGATCAAAGAGAGTGGAATCTGAGAACTTTTACCTGAGGTCACCTGAGACTAGATAGACTCAATTATAAGTAACTTATGTAATGTGTTCAAAAGAGAAGTGCCCAAGACAGAGCAATACAGGCATCATTGTTAATGATATGTGGTGGGAATGGAAGTCCAGTTGGATAGGTCAGGGGAAGGAATGGGGGACCTAAGTGGTTCCATAGAGATTAGAACATATCCAAGGAGTTTGCAGTTAATGAGATTAGGAAGACACAGTATTAGACTTGGAGCATGTGCAGTGAACTGTTTAAGATGTGTTGGCTTTAAAAATGGGTCTGGAAGAGATCATGCTGAATGAAATAAGTCAAGCAGACAAAGTCAATTATCATATGGTTTCACTTACTTGTGGAGTATAAGGAATAACATGGAGGACATTAGGATAAGAAAAGGAAAAGTGAATTGGGATAAATCAGAGGGGGAGACTAAATATGAGAGACTGTGGACTCTGAGAAACAAACTGAAGGTTTTGGAGGGGAGGGGAGTGGGGGAATGGGTGAGCCTGGTGGTGGGTATTAAGGAGGGCAGTTATTGCATGGGGCACTGGGTGTGATTTATAAACAATGAATCTTGGAACACTGAAAAAATAAAATTAAATTAAAAAAAAAAAAGATTCAGTGGTTTCGAGCATGTTCTGCATTTATAGAAAACCCCAGACCCAGGCAGGCAACTATTCCCTTGCAACAGCAGTTCTTGAGACATACTTTTCTCAGCATCTTCTCTCACAGTGAGTATTCATATGAAAAATTGTATTTAATATGCAAATACATTTATTTTGTAATGTTTCCTTAACAGGAGGTGTGAAAATAATGGCAAGATTTGTGAGGTAGAAGAAAAACTCAGCCAAATCTTTTCACTGGTTATAATCACTCAGTCACAGGAAGGAGCTGTATTGTAAGATTTTTACAAATACTGATTAATGCCTTTAAAATCATTCAGAAAAGTCTTTTATTATTTCATCTTTAAAAATCCCCTTCTATTGTAATATATTGTAAATTTTTCTGTTGTAAATTGAGACTTATTCCCTTTGTGCATTTTTTCTAGAGGGATATTCAATCAGCAAAATGTCTTGACATCATAAAGATACCACTGCTTTATTGTTTAGATAAATTGTTATTTTCCTGCTTTGTTAATTATTCTGGGCATCAGGGAATGTGGACTGGGGATGGAATGCTGCCAGAACCAGGGAAGGTTTCTGCTCATCACAGCCTCCTAGGGACCACCTGCACTTATTATATCTCTTTTCCCCCTCATGTCCATTTCTTTCCTCTCTGTGTATTTGGAACTGCTTTCTTCTGTTTCTTTAAGTACAGGACACAATTAGTGATGGGAATTGTGGAGGGTATGTGATGTGATAGCACCGGGTGTTATATGCAACTGATAATTTGTTGAACACTAGATCTGAAACTAATGATATACTGTAAGTTGGCTAATTGAATTTAAATTTTAAAAATAAATACAGGCTACATGATGATCATATTGAAATGGAGCCCATGTTTTCATGTCCATTAGAGGCTTAGTCACTAGAATTTAAGTACTATTTACACAGTCTTCAGGACAAAAGTAACCTGATGTTGACAGGTTACCTTCTCTCACTTCTTTCAACATTATTGTGGTTAAAGGTAAGAAAAGTATGATAGTAACATAGTGCCAGGAGGCCATATTTCACTGTGTTCATGTGTGTGCCAATGATAGTGTGTGTGTGTGTCTGTGTAAGTGTGAGTGTGAGTGTGTGTGTTGTGAGTCATAGCAGTCCTCAGGGCAATAGTACCAGAGTTCATATACTCCAATATGTGAATTTTAAACGCCAGAATGTTAAAAAATGGATAGAAATAAGGAAAGGATCCATCTCTATTCACAGAATACATTGGGGCACAATTAATAAGATGCAAAGAACACCATGTGAAGGAAGGACTCCCCATCAGTGGCAGGAAGGCCACCTCTGTCCTCAACATTCTCTGTCACCACTTGTCACCACTCTCCCTCTGGCTCACTCCCTCACCACACTGACTTCATTTTGAGATCTGCATATCTGCCTTCTGCAGGGCCTTTGCTCTGTTTTCCCTTCAGGACACACACCTAACCCAGATTTCCTCCTTCCTCCTGCTTAGTGTTTTCTGGAAGCCTCTATTAAAATGTCACCTCCTTTGTAGGTCTTCTTGAACTCCTATTAAAACTTAACACTGTCTCATACACTCCTTTTTATACCATTTTTCCCCTTCACAGCACCTGTCACAATCTAATATGTTATATATATTTTTTTTATTTTATATATATATTATTTCTTCATCATTGGATTATATGGAGTTTTCTTTTTTTCTCCAAGTTTTTATTTAAATTCCAGTTAGTTAATATATAGTGCCATATTAGTTTCAGATGCAGAATTTAGTGACTCAAGAGTTCCTTTTTGAAAAATTTTTATTTTATTTTTTCAGTGTTCTAAGATTCATTGCTTATGCAACACACCCAATGCTTCATGCAATACATGCTCTCATTAATACCCACCACCAGGCTAACCCATTCCCCCACCTCCCTCCCCTCCAAAACACTCAGTTTGTTCCTCAGAGTTCACAGTCTCTCATACTTCGTCTTCCCTTCCAATTTACCCCAATTCACTTTTCCTTTCCTTCTCCTAATGTCCCCCACATTATTCTTTATGCACCAGAAGCAAGTGAAACCATTTGATAATTGACTTTCTCTGCTTGACTTATTTCACTCACATAATCTCCTCCAGTGCCATCCATGTTGGTACAAATGTTGGGTATTCATTCTTTCTGATGACTGAGTAATATTCAGCTGTATATATAGATCACACCTTTTGAAGGACATCTCTGCTCTTTCCACAGTTTGGCACTTGTGGCCATTGCTGCTATGAACACTGTGGTGCATATGGCCCTTCTTTTCACTACATCTGTATCTTTGGGGGTAAATACCCAGTTGTGCAATTGTTGGGTCATCGGGTAGCTCTGTTTTTAGTTTTTGAGGAACTTCCACACTGTTTTCCAAAGTGGTTGAACCAATTTGCATTCCCAACAACAGTGTAAGAGGATTCCCCTTTCTCCACATCTTCTCCAAAATATATTGTTTCTTGCCTTGTTAATTTTTGCCATCCTAACTGGTGTAAGCTGGTATCTGAATGTGGGTTCTATACCTCCATACAATATCTGGTGTTCATAAACACAAGTACCCTCTTTCTTCCCCATCATCTTTTTTACCCATCCCCCTTCCCGCCTCCCTCCAGCAACCCCTAGTTTATTCTCTACAGTTAAGAGTCCGTTTCTGGTTTGCCTCTCTCTCTCTTTTTATTATTGCTTATTTTTATTAACATATAATGTATTGTTTGCCCCAGGGGTACAGGTTTGTGAATCATCAGGCTTACACACTTCACAGCACTCCCCATATCACGTACCCTCCCCAATGTCCATAACCCAACCACATGAAACCATGAAATCTCCACATTACCACTCCCCCAAGCAACACTCAGTTTGTTTTGTGAGATTTAGAGTCCTGATCCCATCTTGTTTCATTTTTTCCTTCCCTATCCCCCAAAACCTCCACTCTGCTTCTCAAACTCCTCATATCAGGGAAATCATATGATAATTGTCTTTCTCTGATTGACTTATTTCGCTCAGTGTAATACCTTCTAGTTCCATCCACGTCATTGTAAATGGCAAGATTTCATTTCTTCTTATGGCTGCAATATATATATATATATATACATACCACATCTTCTTTATTCATTCCTCTGTTGATGGACACCTAGGCTCTTTCCATAGTTTGGCTATTGTGGACATTGCTGCTATAAACTTTTGGGTGCACGTGCCCCTTCAGATCACTACATTTGTATCTTTAGGGTAAATACCCACTAGTGTGATTGCTTGGTTGTAGGGTAGCTCTATTTTCAACTTTTTGAGGAAGCTCCATGCTGTTTTCCAGAATGTCTCTCTTTTTTAAACCACTATGTTTGCTTGCTTTGTTTTCCTAAATTCCACACAGGAGTGAAATCATATGGTGTTTGTCATTCTCTGAGTGACTTATTTTGCTTAGCATAATATACTGTAGCTTTATCCAGGTAATTGTAAATGGCAAAATTTCATTTATTTTAATGGCTGAGTAATATCCATTCATTAGTCAGTGGACATTAGACTCTCCCATAGTTTGGGTATTATTAATTATGCTGCTGTAATCATCAGGGTGCATGTACTTTTTCAAATTAGTATTTTTGTATCCTTTGAGTAAATATATAGTAGCACAACCTACAGAATATGGAAAATATTTGAAAATGAAATATCTATAAACAGTTAGTATCCAAAATCTATAACGAACTTACCAAATTCAACACCCCAAAAAACAAATAATAAAGTTAAGAAATGGACAGAAGACTTGAATAGACAATTTTTGAAAAAATACATACAGATAGCTAACAAACACATAAAAGATGCTCCACATAACTCCTCATCAGTGAAATACAAATCACTACATATGTACAACAAAAATGCATACTCCTAATACAAAAACTACAACGAGATAAAATTAACAACACATGAAACAGCAGGTGTTGGTGAGGATGCAGAGAAAGGGGACCCTTTTGTATTCTTGGTTTGGAATGCAAACTGTTGCAGCTACTCTGGAAAACAGTATGGATTTTCCTCAAAAACTTAAAAATAGAACTACCCTATGATCCAGCAATTGCACTCCTACATATTCACCCAAAAGATGTAGGGACTGTTCTTTCTCAGCACCCTGTGTTCTTTGTCTAGAAGATGGCAGCACTCAACATGTATTCCTCAAATGCAGGAAAACACTTCTCATTAAAATTGCAATATCTGCCCTCTTAGGGCAAAGGCTGAATGGATGGGAATTCCTATTTGGAGATGTCAGGTAACATCCATTAAATGGGATCAGATCTATAATATATATATATATATACATATATATATGTATATATATATATATATATATATATACATACATATATATGTATATATATATATATATATTTCTTACTAATGGCAAAATATAAATTACAGTATGTCACTTTGTTTATAATGCCCATTTTCTACAAGCTAAAACTGCCAGGTATCACCTCATACCTCTCAGAATGTCTAAAGTCAACAACACAAGAAATAACAGTGGTTGGTGAGTATGTGGAAAAGAGGAACACTCTTGACCTGCTTGTGGGAATGCGACCTGATGCAGCCACTTTGGAAAGCTGTAAGGAGGTCCTCAAAAAGTTAAATAGAATTTCCCTTTGATCCTGCAGTTGCAATGATGGGTATTTACTCAAAGAATACAAAAATACTAATTCAAAGGGATACATGTTCCCCAATGTTTATAGCAGCATTATCTACAATAGACAAACAGTGGGAACAACCCGAGCATCCATCAGTTGATGAATGGATAAGGAGTATGTGGTATATTTTATATGTATAATGGAATAAGAGTCAGACATAAAACATGATTCTTGCCATTTGCCTGACACAGATGGAGGTAAAGAGTATTACGTAAAGTGAAATAAGTCATGCAGAGAAAGATTAATACCTGATTTAACTCATGTGGAACTTAAGAAACAAAAGAAATGAGCAAAGGAAAAAAAGAGAGGGAGAGAGGGAAATAAAGAAACAGACTCTTAACTACAGAGAACTCACTGCTGGTTACCAGAGGAGAGATGGTGGTGGAGGATAGGGAAATAGTTGGTGGGAATTGAGGAGAACACTTCTGATGAGCACCAGGTGGTTTGCGGATGTGTTGAATCACTATATTGCACACCTTTAAGTAATATTATACTCCACGTCACCTAACTGGAATTTAAATAGAAACCTAAATAATGAAAGAAAAATAAAGGCTAATAAGTAAATAATAAATAAATAAATTAATTAATTAAGATCCATTTGTTGAAAATTATTATATTATTTTTTCTTCCCTGGTAGTCACGTCCACCAGATGGAACCAGGTAATGACACAGAAATTTCAGAGTTTGTTCTTCTGGGATTATCAGAGGAACCAGAAGTTCACCCCCTCATATTTGGGCTTTTCCTCTCCATGTACCTGATCACTGGGTTTGGAAATCTGCTCATCATCCTGGCTGTCAGCTCTGAATCCCACCTCCACACTCCCATGTACTTCTTCCTTGCCAATCTGTCCTTTGTAGATATCTGCTTCACCTCCACCACCATCCCTAAGATGCTGTGGAACATCCAGGTTCAGGGAAAAACCATAACATATGCAGGCTGTATCACCCAGATTTTTTTTTTCAATGTGTTTGGATTCCTGGAGAATTTATTCCTGACGGTAATGGCTTATGACCGTTTTCTGGCCATCTGTCACCCCCTGCACTACCCAGTCATCATGAATCCCCGGCTCTGTGGATTGCTGGTTATGGTGTCCTGGCTCATCAGTGTTCTGAATTCCTTGTTACGGAGCTTAATGTTGTTGTGGCTATCCTTCTGTACAGGCATGGAAATACCCCATTTCTTCTGTGAAATCAATCAGGTGGTTGGTCATGCTTGTTCTGACACCTTTCTTAATGACATGGTGATGTATTTCGGAACTGTGATTCTCGGTTGTCCTCCCGTGGCCGGAGTCCTTTACTCTTACTTTAAGATAGTTTCCTCCATATGTAGAATATCATCAGCTATTGGCAAGTATAAAGCATTTTCTACCTGTGCATCTCACCTCTCAGTTGTCTCCTTATTTTATTCTACAGTCCTGGGAGTATACCTTGGCTCTGCTGCTACCCAGAACTCCCACTCAGGTGCCATAGCCTCTGTGATGTACACAGTGGTTACACCCATGCTGAACCCCTTCATCTACAGCCTGAGGAACAGAGACATATATAGGACTCTGAAAAGAATCGTCGGGGTTCTAGTGTTGTATGTGCCAATAATCCTGGGGCTGAAGAAGTGCCCATGAATTCAGGGATCACAGACTCATAGCCAGGAACTGCCATTCTTCTATTGGGCTGTAGAATTAGAATCTGCTCCTTCTGCTTATTTCCTGGATTTCCACTTGTTTGAATTCAAATTCTCCATACATTTACATAACCCATTCTATTAAGCTTCTGCTCTCTCTGATATACAGTTTCCCCTTTATCTGTCCTAATAAAATTCCAATATTTTCCTCAACCTTGGTCATACATGCCTAGAAATTTCTATATCTTACACTGGACAAGTAGGATTTCTTAAAAATAATTTCATTTCAAATGATTTATACCATGCCAAGTAAATTTTCCCTAGATATCCCAAAAGTGTAATCATGAATTATATTTTTCATGTGGAAGAAACTATACTTGGCCATGAAGTCCTTCACATAATGTATTTGTAGATGAAAATACAAAACCATAGTTTTATCTTGAGTCTGTCAGGGTTTTTATATACCTATCCTCATTACTCTTTCTGTGGATGTTGAGTCTAACATTGCTCTGTTTAAGTCTCAGGCTACTGACATGAGTGCTCAGTCTAGGAGAGCCCAGGCACTCTCCCACATCTCTGTGCTTGTGGGCATTCCCACAGATGCTTCCCTGACCAGAGCCTCTGCTCTGGCTGCACCACCCCTTGGGTTCTTATTGCGACTGCAAGTCACACCTCAGCAACACCTATTAGAGAACTCTAACAAAACCAGGTTTATTACTCATAGGTCCTAGAGGGCATAGAGAGCCCAAAGACTATTCAGGGGAGTGTTAGAGGAGAGAGAGAGAGGTATTGAAAGGGAGAGAGTGGTGCTGAGGGACATGCCTTTATTGGTGAACATGGCCAGAGAGGTTAAAGATTTGTGGGTTTCACATTTTATAGGCCAATTTTTTATGAGTAGAATTTGGGTGCTGAAGGGGAAAGCAAGGCCATTCATGTGTCAGTTTGGAGGTTACCCAGGGCTTTCTAAAGAAGTATTTCATGGCATAGGAAGCCTCAGGGCTTACCTGGTAATAGTGTCCTACAGCTGACAATGTGTTTACTCAACACGGTTGCCTCTGAAATGGATGCCTCAGAAATCCAAAGCTTAATGCCAGCACTTACTCCATATACATGTGCTTCCTAACTGGTCTCCTGATTTTACTCTGTGATTCAGCTTAGTGTCCAGGAAGACTGTGGTAGCCACCACACTGATTAGTAAATATATCTCTCCAGGGGAGTCTACATGGAAAGGAAAATTTGAATAAACAGATTGACCTGACACGTTCTTAGTGTCAGGATGACCACAAATGTAATGAAACACAATTTTAAACATTCATTTTGTTACTAAACAAAATATTCCTTTTTGAATTTTTTCTTCTCTTACATTAGAGTTAATGCTGGGCATCTACTGATCGAAGCATGGAAGATTGGTGTCTACAGTTAAGGGAGCTTATTTATTTATTGAGTTGAAGGATCAGTTAGAGTCTTCTTTGTTTTATCACTGAATTATCTTCCTGTTTTTACTTGAAAACTTTCAGCGCTGCCTGCTTATATGATTCTTTCTATTGTTGCACAAAATATCACCCTTTTCCTAATATTTGTCACAGTTGCTAAGGGATGGCGAATGAACTGTATCAGTATCATCCATTTTGTGCCTCCTTCCTGCTCAGAAGTCTCTTCCCCCTGGATGATCAGAGGACTCCACAGGAGAGCCGGATGTCCCGCCAGTCGTGTGGTTCAGGGTCACCAGTTCTTCTGCACAAATGTGCACATCTTTCAAACTCCCTCAGTGAACAGGAACAGTCCAAATATAGTCACTTGTCTATAAAACATTGAAAAGAAACTTGAATAACAGAATGACTATGACTTCTCTCCTCATTGCTCAGATAATATGCCACAAATAAAATGCAGCAATTGCTCTAACTGCCTCAGATCTGTTTATTTGGATTATTGTATAAGTCACCTAATGCTGTATAACAAGCAGTCATTGTCAAATGGGATTCCATTTTTATACGGGTGGCCAAGTGCAAAGGTCAAGAGAGAATTCTTGAGACACTATACGGCGCAAAAAGGTGCTTTCACTTTACTACAAGGTTAGGACCCATGGGCAGAGAGAGGTGAACCAGGATTTTGAGCAATGACTGATTTAGTACATTGGAGTTTGTGGAGGGAGTGGGTGGTGATAACATAAATTTCTAAGGAATTTCTGTATATGAAGTTTACAGGACCTTGGAGTTTGGACTATTGTCAAGACAATGTTGCTTTTAGTCTCTGATAAAACTTCAACATTGTGGACACTGATGCTATGAACATTGGGGTGCATGGATGGGACTTGAAGAAATTATGCTGAGTGAAATAAGTCAATCAGAGAAAGTCAATTATCATATGGTTTCACTTATGTGGAGCATAAGGAATAACATGGAGGACATTGGGAGAAGGAGAGGAGAAGGGAGCTCAGGAAAATCGGAGGGAGAGATGAACAATGAGAGATTGTGGACCCTGAGAAACAAACTGAGGGTTTTGGAGGGGAGGGGAGAGGGGGGTTGGGAGATGATGATAGTGGGTATGAAGGAAGGCAAGTATTGCATAAAGCACTGGGTGTGGTGCATAAACAATGACTCTTGAACACTGAAAAAATAAAATAAAATTTAAAAAAAAGAAGGGAGTTGATGGAAATTGGAGGGGGAGATAAACCATGAGAGACTATGGACTCTGAAAAACAATCTGAGGGTTTTGAAGGGGAGGGGGGTGGGATGTTGGGGGAGCCAGGTGGTGGGTATTAGGGAGGGCATGTATTGCATGGAGCATTGATTGTGGTGCATAAGCAATGAATTCTGTTATGCTGAAAAGAAATTAAAAAAAAAGAATGAGTGAATATACTCTTTCTTCAAAATTTTGTGCAATGACAATATTTGGTGAAGAATGCCTAAAATTCCCTATACCTATCTCTCATGCAGGATCACAGTTTTGTTGATCAAAGAGTGGTCCACGCGCCAGTGTTACAGGATTTCTGTCCCTTTAGTTAACCACAGCTCTTGGTGACACTGCTTTGAAGAATGAAAAGGTAGACAAGACAAAGTGTGGTAGCAGCAAAGCAAAGTTTATTGAGGAACAGTATAAAACTCCCAAAGAGTGAAGAGGCCAAAGGGTGGGCCCCAGAGTTTTTAAGATTAGAAGGTTTTATGAGCTCCTTTGCAGAACTAACAAGTATTAAGGGTGTGGTGAGTCATGCCAATCAGGTCTTGGTCATGTAGCTGTCTACCTATTAGGTTATTATCTCTATGATGAGGGTCAGTTTTTTTAACATTCTATTTATTTATTTTTATTTTTTATTAACATAAATGTATTATTAGACCCAGAGGTACAGATCTGTGAATCGCCAGGTTTACACACTTCATAGCGCTCACCATAACACGTACCCACCCCAATGTCCATAACCCCAGCACCCTCTCCCTACCCCTCTCCCCTGGCAATCCTCAGTTTGTTTTGTGAGATTAAGAATTTCTTATGTTTGTCTCCCTCCCGATCCCATCTTGTTTCATATATTCTTTTCCTACCACCCAAACCCCACTTTGCATCTCCATTGCCTCATTTCAGGGAGATCATATGATAGTTGTCTTTCTATGATTGACTTATTTCACGCAGCATAATACCCTCTAGTTCCATCCACGTCACTGCAAATGGCAAAATTTCATTTCTTTGATGGCTGCATAGTATTCCATTGTGTGTATAGATATACACACAATGGAAGTAGTCCATTCATCTGTTTTTTGTTTTGTTTTCTGTTTTTTTTTATTGTTTTTTTAAATGATTTATTTCTTTTCAGTGTAACAGTATTCATTGTTTTTTCACCACACCCAGTGCTCCATGCAATCCGTGCCCTTCCTAGTACCCACCACCGGGTTCCCCCAACCTCCCAACCCCGCCCCTTCGAAACCCTCAGGTTGTATTTCAGAGTCCATAGTCTCTCATGGTTCACCTCCCCTTCCAATTTCCCTCAACTCCCTTCTCCTCTCCATCTACCCTTGTCCTCCATATTGTTTGTTACGCTCCACAAATAAGTGAAACCATATGATACTTGACTCTCTCTGCTTGACTTATTTCACTCAGCATAATCTCTTCCAGTCCCGTCCATGTTGCTACAAAAGTTGGGTATTCGTCCTTTCTGATGGAGGCATAATACTCCATCGTGTATATGGACCACATTTTCCTTATCCATTCATCCATTGAAGGGCAGCTTGGTTCTTTCCACAGTTTGGTGACTGTGGCCATGGCTGCTATAAACATTGAGGTACAGATGGCCCTTCTTTTCACTCCATCTGTATCCTTGGGGTAAATACCCAGTAGTGCAATTGCAGGGTCATAGGGGAGCTCTATTTTTAATTTCTTGAGGAATCTCCACACTGTTCTCCAAAGTGGCTGCAACAACTTGCATTGCGACCAACAGTGAAAGACGGTTCCCCTTTCTCCACATCCTCTCCAACACACATTGTTTCCTGTCTTGCTAATTTTGGCCATTCTAACTGGTGTAAGGTGGTATCTCAATGTGGTTTTAATTTGAATCTCCCTGATGGCTAGTGATGATGAACATTTTTTCATGTGTCTGATAGCCATTTGTATGTCTTCATTGGAGAAGTGTCTGTTCATAACTTCTGCCCATTTTTTAATATGATTGTCTGTTTTGTGTATGCTGAGTTTGAGGAGTTCTTTATAGATCCTGGATATCAACCTTTTGTCTGTACTGTCATTTGCAAATACCTTCTCCCATTCCGTGGGTTGCCTCTTTGTTTTGTTGACTGTTTCCTTTGCTGTGCAGAAGATTTTGATCCTGATGAAATCCCAAAAGTTCATTTTCGCTTTTGTTTCCATCGCCTTTGGAGACATATCTTGAAAGAAGTTGCTGTGGCTGATATCAAAGAGGTTATTGCCTATGTTCTCCTCGAGGATTCTGATGGATTCCTGTCTCACGTTGAGGTCTTTTATCCATTTTGAGTTTATCTTTCTGTATGGTGTAAGAGAATGGTCGAGTTTCATTTTTCTACATATAGCTGTCCAATTATCCCAGCACCATTTATTGAAGAGACTGTCTTTTTTCCACTGGATATTTTTTCCTGTTTTGTTGAAGATGATTTGACCATAGAGTTGAGGGTCCATATCTGGGCTCTCTACTCTGTTCCACTGGTCTATGTGTCTGTTTTTATGCCAGTACCACGCTGTCTTGGTGATCACAGCTTTGTAGTAAAGCTTGAAATCAGGTAATGTGATGCCACCAGTTTTGTTTTTGTTTTTCAACATTTCCTTAGCAATTCGGCATCTCTTCACATTCCATACAAATTTTAGGATTATTTGCTCCACCTCTTTGAAAAATACCGGTGGAGGGGCGCCTGGGTGTCTCAGTGGGTTAAGCCGCTACCTTTGGCTCAGGTCATGATCTCAGGGTCCTGGGATCGAGCCCGGCATCGGGCTCTCTGCTCAGCGGGGAGCCCGCTTCCATCTCTCTCTCTCTGCCTGCCTTTCTGCCTACTTGTGATCTCTCTGTCAAATAAATAAATAAAATCTTAAAAAAAAAAAGAAAAATACCGGTGGAATTTTGATTGGAATGGCATTAAAAGTATAGATTGCTCTAGGCAGTATAGACATTTTAACAATGTTTATTCTTCCGATCCAAGAGCATGGATTGGTCTTCCATCTTTTTGTGTCTTCTTCAATTTCTTTCATGAGTGTTCTGTAGTTCCTCGAGTACAGATCCTTAACCTCTTTGGTTAGGTTTATTCCGAGGTATCTTATGGTTTTTGGTGCTATAGTAAATGGAATCGATTCTCTAATTTGCCTTTCTGTATTTTCATTGTTAGTGGATAAGAAAGCCACTGATTTCTCTACATTGACTTTGTATCCTGCCACGTTACTGAATTTCTGTATGAGTTCTAGAAGCTTGGGGGTGGAGTCCTTCGGGTTTTCCACATAAAGAATCATGTCAGCTGCGAAGAGAGAGAGTTTGATTTCTTTCTTGCCAATATGGATACCTTTTATTTCTCTTTGTTGTCTGATTGCTGTTGCTAGGACTTCTAATACTATGTTGAACAAGAATGGTGAGAGTGGGCATTCTTGTGTTCCTGATCTCAACGGGAAGGCTGCAAGCTTTTTCCCATTGAGGATGATATTTGCTGTGGGTCTTTCATAGTTGATTTGATGAAGTTCAGGAATGTTCCCTCTATCCCTATACTTTGAAGCGTTTTAATCAGGAATGGATGCTGGATTTTGTCAAATGCTTTTTCTGCTTCAATTGAGAGGACCATATGGTTCTTCTCTCTTCTCTTATTGATTTGTTCTATCACACTGATTGATTTGCGAATGTTGAACCATCCTTGTAACCGAGGGATGAATCCCACCTGGTCATGGTGGATAATCTTTTTAATGTGCTGTTGGATCCTGTTTGCTAGGATCTTGTTGAGAATCTTAGCATCCATATTCATCAATGATATTGGTCTGTAATTCTCCTTTTTGGTAGGATCTTTACCTGGTTTGTGGATCAGGGTAAAGCTGGCTTCATAAAAAGAGTCTGGAAGTTTTCCTTCTGCTTCAATTTTTTGAAACAGCTTCAGGAAAATAGGTGTTATTTCTCTTTGAAAGTCTGGTAGAATTCCCCAGGGAATCCATCAGGTCCCGGGCACTTGTTTTTTGGGAGGCTTTTGATCACTGCTTCAATCTTGTTACTAGATATCAGTCTATTCAGGTTGTCAATTTCTTCCTGGTTCAATTTTGGGAGTTTATAGTTTTCCAGGAATGCATCCATTTCATCTAGGTTGCTTAGCTTATTGGCATATAACTGTTGATAATAACTTCTGATGATTGTTTCTACTTCCTTGGTGTTAGTTGTGATCTCTCCCTTTTCATTCATATTTTTATTATTTTGGGCTTTCTCTCTTTTCTTTTGGATTAGTGTGGCCAATGGTTTCTCAATCTTATTGATTCTTTAAAAAACCAGCTTCTAGTTTCATTGATACGTTCTACTGTATCTCTGGTTTCTACCTCATTGATCTCTGCTCTCATCTTGATTATTTCCCTTCTTACGTGTGGAGTTGGTTTGATTTGTTGTTGATTCTCCAGTTATTTAAGGTGTAGAGGCAGCTAGTGTATTCTGGATTTTTCCATTTTTGTTAGGGATGCTTGGATGGCTATGTATTTCCCCCTTAGGACCACCTTTGCAGTATCCCATAGGTTTTGGACCGAAGTGTCTTCATTCTCATTGGTTTCCATGAATTGTTGAAGTTCTTCTTTGATCTCCTGATTGATCCAAGCATTTTTAAGCAAGGTGGCCTTTAGCTTCCAGGTGTTTGTGTTCCTTCTGAACTTTTCCTTGTGATTGAGCTCCAGTTTCAAACATTGTGATCTTAGAATATACAGGGAATAATCTCAGTGTTTTGGTATCTGTTGAGCCCTGATTTGTGACCCAGTATGTGATCTATTCTGGAGAAGGTTCCATGTGCACTCGAGAAGAATGAGTATTCTGTTATTTTAGGGTGGAATTTTCTGTATATATCTATGAGGTCCATCTGGTCCAATGTGTCATTCAATGCTCTTATTTCTTTATTCATTTTTTGCTTCAATGATCTGTCTATTTCTGAGAGAGACATGTTAAGATCTCCTACTATTAATGTATTCATATCAATATGACTCTTTATCTTGATTAATAGTTTTCTTATGTAATTGGCTGCTCCCATATTGGGGGCATAGATATTTACAATTGTTAGATCATCTTGGTGGATAGTCCCTTTAAGAATGATGTAGTGTCCTTCTGTATCTCTGACTACCGTCTTTAGTTTAAAATCTAATTTATCTGATATGAGAATCACTACCCCGGCCTTCTTTTGAGGCCCATTGGCATGAAAGATGTTTCTCCATCCCTTCACTTTCAGTCTGGGTGTATATTTAGGTTCAGAATGGGTCTCTCGTAGACAACATATGGATGGGTCCTATCATTTTATCCAATCTGCAACCCCGTGTCATTCTATGGGCGCATTTAGTCCATTCACATTAAGAGTGATTATTGAGAGATACGTTTTTATTGACATTGTGTTATCTTCGAAGTCTTTCTTTCTGTCAATTGTCTCTATATTTCTGTTCAATGCTATTCTTGGGATTTTTCCTCTTTTATAGAACCTCCCTTAATATTTCCTGCAGCATTGGCTTGGTCATTGCATAATCTTTTAAGCCTTGCCTGCCTTGGAAACTCTTTATCTCTCCATCCATTTTGAATATCAGTCTTTTTTTTTTTAATTTATTTATTTGTTAGAGAGAGCGAGCGAGCGAGCACAGGCAGACAGAGTGGCAGGCAGAGGCAGAGGCAGAAGCAGGCTCACTGCCGAGCAAGGAGCCTGATGTGGGACTCGATCCCAGGACGCTGGGATCATGACCTGAGCTGAAGGCAGCCGCTTAACCAACTGAGCCACCCAGTTGTCCCTTGAATGTCAGTCTTGCTGGAGAAAGTATTCTTGGCTGCATGTTCTTCTCATTTAGTGCCCTCAATATATCTTGCCAGCCCTTTCTGCCTTTCCAGGTCTCTGTGGACAGGTCTGACGTTATTCTGATGGGCTTTCCTCTGTACGTAAGGAGCTTCTTTTTCCTAGCAGCTTTCAAGAGATTTTATCTACAATTATGATTTCTCAATCTTACTATCAGGTGCCTGGACTTTTTTTGGAATTTATAACCTTGGGAGAAGACCGTTCTGCCTCTAGTACATGAATGCTGGTTCCATTCGCGAGATTGGGAAAATTTTCATGAAGAACTTGTTCCACTATATCTTCTAGACTTCTTTCTTTCTCCTCCCCTTTAGGGATTCCAATAATTCTGACGTTGGAACGTTTCATGGCATCATTTGTTTCCCTGATTCTGTTTTCATGGCTTCTAAGCTGTTTGTTCCAGGCTTCCTCCTGATCCTTTCTCTCTATCTGTTTGTCCTCCAGATCACTAATTCTATCTTCTGTCTCAGTTAGCCTAGCCTAGAGAATTTAGATTAGATTGGAACTCATTGAGAGCATTGTGAACCTCATCCCTGGTGGTCTTCAGCTCTTCCCTAACATTGTGAACATCATCCCTGGTGGCTTTCAATTCTGCCTTAATCAATTCCATTTGGTCATCCATGGCTTTCTCCAACCTATCTATTGCCTGGATAATTGTTAGCCTGAATTCTCTTTCCGACATATTGTCTATGTTGATAGCCATTAGTTCTGTTGCAGAAGGCCAATCCTCTGTATTTTCCTTCTGTTGGGGATTCCTTCTCCTAGTCATTTTGGTGAGAGATGACTGAACAGATGTAGCTGGATGTATCGACCGTGGTGCAGTCAAGGTGCACCCTGGAACGCTTCTGAGCACTCAGGATTCCCCACCCAAACGAGAGAAAAAAGAAAAGAAAAAGAAAAATGTGTGTGAGAGAGAGAGAGAGAGAGAGACAGGAAAGAAAGGGAAGATAAAAGAGAAGGTTCAGCCCAAATGGGCCCCAAGGTAAGATTTATGAAGTATACAAACAAAAACAGACAAACAAAAAGACGGGTAAAAGTATATGACAAAAGCAAAAAAAGTAAGAACCTCGTCAAAAAGAACCCCAAGTATAAGATTTATATACTATCAGGACAAACACAAACACAAATACACAGAAACACTGGCGGAAGAAAAAGATGGGAGCGTGGTTATAGATTCTCAGTGTGGGCGAGGAAGGTTATTGTGATTCTTCCTGGATGTATCTTGGTATCTTTGTTAAAGGACTCAACTTTCCTAAGATAAAAGGGGATTAAAAATTGGTTTACCTATAGGGGTAGCATTGGTTGGAGAGAGGGGGTTACCTTGAAGTTTAATTCTATATGAATATTAGATAATAAATATAAAAAAGAAATAAACTGGACAAATTAAACTAAATTTTTTTAAAAAAATTTAAAAAAAATAGAAAAGCAAAAGAAAAACACAGGCGTATGTATCAAAAAGTTCAGGTTAGACGTTTATTATGGAATTTGATGCACTGGACATCTCACTGTGATGGTAAATAGGTTAAAAAATTATCTATATAAAAAAAGAAAAAAAAAAACGAACCAGAGTAGTGGGAATGAGTTAAAAATAAAAGTTGTATCTATGAAGTAATGGTGGTTGTTCTCTTGTGTCTTATTTTTTCCTTCCCTGGTTTGTTTTCTGGGGGAGGGGGCTGCCACGTGGGTTATATATAATATAATAACCCCACAGCTACTCAGGAGAGTCCTGTAATGATTCTGACAGTGAGAGGCACCACTCTGTTGAGGCGCTGACTCTGCACCTCTTTCATGTCCCTATTCCTCAAGCTGTAGATCAAGGGGTTCAGCATGGGGGGGACAATGATGTACATCACCAAGGGCACCAGACTCATCCTGAATGATAAAGTTGCTGCAGAACTGAGGTCACCCCATGGCCAGTGCCACCAAGGAGACCACCAAGAGGCGAGACATATATGTGGAAGTACACACATTGTACTTGCCTGCAGCTGAGGAATGCTGAGTATGAAGGAAGAATTTGATAGTAAGACAAAATTCCATGGAAAGAAACCACAGCCAGAAGAGCAGTTGCAGAATACAACATTATGTTATTGATAAAGGTGTAAGAACATCCAGGGAACCTTCAGAATGTCAGGAAGATCACAAAAAAGGTGTGGCATTTCCATGTTTGTGCAGAAGGACACCCTCAAAAGTGTCATGGTCTTGATCATGACACTTGGTCTTGAGCATGACACTTGAGCTCAAGACACAAGGTCTTGAGCATGACAGTTGAGCCCATGACACTGAGTACAAGGACCCCAAAGCCAGCATCCCACAGAGCTGGGGGTTCATGAAAATTGAGTAGTGCAGGAGGTGACATATGGCCAGCAAGTAAGTGATCATAGGCCCTCATGGTCAGGAGTAAATTGTCCAGGCATCCAAATACAATGAAAAAAAAAAAACGTAGCTAAGGCATTCTTCATATGTTACAGTTTTACTCTGAGTCTGGATGTTCAGCAGCATCTGGGTATGGTGGTGGGGTGAAACAGATGTCAACAGAGGACAGGAAGAAGTTCATGGGTGTGTGGAGGTGGGAGTCTGAACATATGGCCAGGAGGATGAGCAGGTTCCCAGTGAAGGTGACGAAATATATGGACAGGAACAGCTCTAAGAGTTTGAACTGAACCTCCGACTTCACTCAAAATCCCAGGAGGAGAAATTCTGAATCATATATTTGATTTCTTGGTTCTGTGTGGATGAAATAACTAGGAGGAAAGATAAAAAAAAAATCAGCATCACATGGCCATCTCTTGACAGCACAGAAATGTGATTGTCTTTCATTTCCAGTGAATGGATTAGTAAAGTATTACCTTGTCATAATTGCCATGGTTGGGGAAATTGAAATATTTTCATCTTTCCCTCTGTTGCCACTGTCATCTGGAAATGTAGTCCTACTTACAAAGCAGTTGTGACCCTTATAGTCTGGCTACTCAGAGCGTGGTCCATGGAACAGCGGGAGCAACACTGCTCAGACCTTCTTCAAATGGAGTCTCAGGCCACATTCAGACTTGCTGAATCAGAATCTACATTGTGTTAAGATCACAGGGGTTTCCCCTGCTCATTCATGACTGAGGAGAGAATGTCTAGAATATCTGTGGCTTTCAGTCCGTCAACTTTTATCTCTGAATTTCTACAGCTTCAGGAGAATAGGTGTTATTTCTTCTTTGAAAGTTTGGTAGAATTCCCCAGGAAATACATCAGGTCCTGGGCTCTTGTTTTTTTGGAGGTTTTTGATCACTGCTTCAATCTCGTTACTAGATATTGGTCTATTCAGGTTGTCAATTTCTTCCTGGTTCAATTTTGGGAGTTTATAGTTTTCCAGGAATGTATCCATTTCATCTAGGTTGCTTAACTTATTGGTATATAACTGTTGATGAAAATTTCTGATGATTGTTTCTATTTCCTTGATGTTAGTTGTGATCTCTCCCTTTTCATTCATAATTTTATTAATTTGGGCCTTCTCTCTTTTCTTTCGGATTACTTTGGCCAATGGTTTAATCAATATTATTGATTCTTTCAAAAAACCAGCAATCAGACAACAAAGAGTAATAAAAGGTATCCAAATTGGCAATGAAGAAGTCAAACTCTCTCTCTTCGCAGATGACATGATACTTTATATGGAAAACCCAAGAGACTCCACGTACAAACTACTAGAACTCATACAGCAATTCAGTAATGTGGCAGGATACAAAGTCAATGTACAGAATTCAGTGGCTTTCTTATTCACTAACAAGGAAAACACAGAAAGGGAAATTAGAGAATCAATTCCATTTACTATAGCACAGGGAACCCTAAGATACCCCGGAATAAACCTAACCAAAGAGGTTAAGGATCTGTACTTGAGGAACTACAGAACGCTCATTAAAGAAATTGAAGAAGACACAAAATGATGGAAGACCAATCCATGCTCTTGGATCAGAAGAATAAACATTGTTAAAATGTCTATACTGCCTAGAGCAATCTATACTTTTAATGCCATTCCGATCAGAATTCCACCGGTATTTTTCAAAGAGCTGGAGCAAACAATCCTAAAATTTGTATGGAATCAGAAGAGACCCTGAATTGCTAAGGAAATGTTGAAAAAGAAAAACAAAACTGGGAGCATCACGTTACCTGATTTCAAGCTTTACTACAAACCTGTGATCACCAAGACAGCGTGGTACTGGCACAAAAACAGATGCATAGACCAGTGGAACAGAGTAGAGAGCCCAGATATGGACCCTCGACTTTATGGTCAAATAATCTGCGACAAAGCAGGAAAAAATATCCAGTGGAAAAAAGACAGTCTCTTCAATAAATGGTGCTGTGTAAATTGGAGAGCTATACATAGCAGAATGTAACTTGATCATTCTCTTACACCGTACAGAAAGATAAAATCAAAATGGATAAAAGATCTCAACGTGAGACAGGAATCCATTAGAATCATGGAGGAGAACTTTGGCAGTAACCTCTTCGATATCAGCCACAGCAACTTCTTTCAAGGTATGTCTCCAGGGGCACCTGGGTGGCTCAGTGGTTTAAAGCCTCTGCCTTCAGCTCAGGTCATGATCCCAGGGTCCTGGGATTGAGTCCCACATCGGGCTCCCTGCTCAGAGGGAAGCCTGTTTCCCTCTCTCTCTCTGCCTGCTTCTCTGCCTACTTGTGATCTCTCTTTCAAATAAACAAATAAAATCTTAAAAAAAGGATATGTCTCCAAAGGCAAAGGAAACAAAACTGAAAATGAACTTTTGGGACTTCATCAAGATCTAAAGCTTCTGCACAGCAAAGGAAACAGTCAACAAAACAAAGAGGCAAGCCACGGAATGGGAGAAGATATTTGCAAATGGCAGTGCAGACAAAAGGTTGATATCCAGGATCTATAAAGAACTTTTCAAACTCAACACACAACAAAGTAGATAATCATGTCAAAAAATGGGCAGAAGACATGAACAGACAGTTCTCCAATGAAGACATACAAATGGCTATCAGACACTTGAAAAAATGTACATCATCACTAGCCATCAGGGAGATTCAAATTAAAACCATGTTTAGATACCACCTTATACCAGTTAGAATGGCCAAAATTAACAAGACAGTAAACAACATGTGCTGGAGAGGATGTGGAGGAAGGGGATCCCTCTTACACTGTTGGTGGGAATGCAAGTTGGTGCAGCCACTTTGGAGAACAGTGTGGAGATTCCTCAAGAAATTAAAAATAGAGCTTCCCTATGACCTTGCAATTGCACTACTGAGTATTTACCCCAAAGATACAGATGTAGTGAAAAGAAGGGCCATCTGTACCCCAGTGTGCATAGCAGCAATGGCCACAGTCGCCAAATTGTGGAAAGAACCAAGATGCCCTTCAACAGACGAATGGATAAGGAAGATGTGGTCCATATACACTATGGAGTATTATGCTTCCATCAGAAAGGATGAATATCCAACTTTTGTATCAACATGGACAGGACTGGAAGAGATTATGCTGAGTGAAATAAGTCAAGCAGAGAGAGTGAATTATCATATGGTTTTACTTATTTGTGGAGCATAAGAAATAACACAGAGGACATGGGGAGATGGAGAGGAGAAGGGAGTTGAGGGAAATTGGAGGGGGAGATGAACCATGAGAGACTATGGACTCTGAACAACAATCTCAGCATTTTGAAGGGGCAGGGCATGAGAGGTTGGGGGAGCCTTGTGGTGGGTATTGTGGAGGGCATGTATTACATGGAGCACTGGGTTTGGTGCATAAATAATGAATTCTAGTACACTGAAAATTAAGTAAAAAATAAAAAATAAAAAAAATCTAAACCTGTTATAAATGAGATCTTTATAATATAAGGACTTTCAATGAACGCTAAGAAAAGTTCCTATAATTATCTTTTTTTCTATTTAAATGCAATTGCCCCATATTGAGATGTCATTTGCCCAACTCATTAAGCACACTGAAAACTGCTATTAAGTTCATTTTTAATTAAGGTTTCTCAGCATGAGTAGATAAAGAGTTCAAGAAAAGCATATCTAGAGGAATTGTCTGATCATGATATTTAATACCAAATCACACATTTATTACTAGAATGAACAAAAAAGGACTAAATTCTAAAAAGTACAATTTAAACTATTAATATTATTGTAGCTTCCATCATCTTTCTCTCTTGAAATAATATATTATTTACATACTTCCTACTAAAGAAGCAATCCTGTTTTTTCAATTTGACTTACCTAGACATTGCAAACAATTAGTGTCTGGAAAAAACAACAATAGCAACAAGGAAAATCCCCATTATTTTAATGTTTAGAAACAACAATAATTTTAATAATAATTACAAAAGAAATAATTCATAATAGGTGTTAATTTTTTAAAAAATTTTTTATTTCTTTTCAGTGCAACAGTATTCATTGTTTTTTCACCACACCCAGTGCTCCATGAAATCCATGCCCTCCCTGATACCCACCACCTGGTTCCCCCAACCTTCCACACCCCGCCCCTTCAAAATAGGTGCTAAAATTTTATTTAAACTTTTTATCAATAAATGATCTCAATGCTTAAAAAGATTTTCTTAATATCGTAATTTCACTTCATTTGATTGTTACAAAATTTAGCACATTTTTGCATTTGCATATTTATTTCTATGTAGTCTTATATTTTTGGTTTGCATCACTAGATCCTTTATCATCTTAAGTGTTTTTGTTCGCTTTTCTTTAAAATAACTTTTTACATGTCTACAATTTATATTTTGCAATATCCAACGTATTCTAGGTATTTTCCCTAGTTTTACACTTATTTTTAAATTTCTTTATTGTTTTACCTATTGGTTCTCATAAGCTGAAATCCATCAATTATTGTTCTTAGTTCTTACTTCCAGCTGGTTTATGTTCAGAGGATTAATCTAATCTGTCTTCTAGAAATTCGTGCTATTTTATATTTTTTCTACAAGTTCATTTTAGTCATTTCACTTTCCTATAAGTTCATTCACTTTATGCCAGCAACTGGTTGGCATTGAGATAGAAATTTAATGTTATTTTGCATCTATCTAAGAACAAATTGTCCAGTACAGTTTATTTCCAACGTCTTGCTTTCCTAATTGGTTTTGATTCCACTTTTATAACATCTTTTTCTTTTATAAGATGTGTGTTTTCTTTTTATCCTGCCTTGACATCAATTTAGGCATAAGCCATTTTCACAATGTTTTGATAAATGGAAGATTATTACACATTTTAATCATGAGCAGAGGCCAGATTACTTTTCTAGTATGTGTTCTCTGCTTTTTCTATTGGCAGAACACTGATTTGAGAGGGGTGGCAATATACTCAAATTAAAACATCTACATAGGGTGATCTGTACCTTGGTTTACTATTGCTATGGTAACCAGTGACTGCAGACTTGGTGGCTTAACAAGAACACAAAGGTATTACCTTACAGTTACGCAGATCAGAAGTCCAAAATGTGTCTCCATGGAATATAAGTCAGCTTGTCTGCAGGGCTTCATTCCTTTGTAAAGACTCTAAGGGGTAATCCACTTTCTTGCTTCTCCAGCTTTTAGAGACTGCCAATATCTCCTGTCCAATGGCCCCACCCTCTGTCTTCAATGTATGCAGTGGCTGGCTGAATCTCTTCCATGCCTCATCTCTCAGACTCTTATTGCTGCCTCCTTTTTCCATTCATGGATCCTTGTGATGACACTGACTTTATCCAAATAACCCGAGATAAACTCTATTTTAATGTCAGGTGGTTAGCAATACTAATTCCTTCAATAACTATAATTCCTTTTCTCTTATAACCTAATATTTTCACAAATTCTGAGGGTGGGGATGCAGACATTTTTGGAAGGCTTCATTCTGCCTAACATATCATGTGACACAAATTTGCCCAAGGTTATGTGAACTGAAATCTGTTAGAGGAGCATCTAGGAAAACAGGTATTTTCCTAATGGAAAAAAAAAATCCTCAAAATGGTGAAATATGAGTTTTCTCACTTCTTTTCTCCAAGGGTACCACTTTTGAAAATAACTCATGGTTGAGAGTATCTTTGTGGAAGTACAGAGGTCTGATGAAGCAACTAAAGCCCCAAATTGGAGCAAAATGCAAACAGCATTGACTACACCGAAGAAAGTCAGAGGAACAATTACACTTTACCTATGTATCCTCAATCACAAGGCTGCACACTCAGTGCCACAGGAGATCTTCTCAGCCAGGGACTTCCCCTGTGGATGAATGTGAGTGTGTGAGTAAGTGCTTGGCTTTCCCAGTTGTGTAGGATGCTGTCAGTGACACTCATTTCCTTCCCAAAACACTCAGAAAATGGTCCCAGAAGCAGAGGAATCCTGGACTCACTTCTGTCCCAAGAGACCTTTTTTTGGTGTCACATGAGATTAGGAAATGTGGAATTTAGATGGTCATGGTAGTTCCCATGGATGGAACACTTACTCTGTGCCACAGACTTTCCTGGGAGCTCTAAAATATTACTAACTTCTCAGACCAAATCCTTAGATGGAATTTCTCCAGTTTTCAGAAAAGGGAACAGAGAATTGGCAGGTTCATTTTCTTTCCTGAGAGAAAAGGGACAACTGTAAACTTGTTTGACCACCTACCATCAGATCTGAGGTGGGTTAGGGGGGAGGTTCTGGGGGAAGCACACACCTGACTCCAACACTGGATCACAGCCTTAACACACAAATGTGTGTACAGACCAAGATAGGCAACATCAGCAACAGGGAGCTAGTTACAGATGCAGAATCTCTGGGCCACCCTAGACACGCCAAATTTGTAGTAGCACTTCTTAAGCTATGACAGTCAAAAATTTTTCCAGATATTTTCTAGTGTCTTCTGGAGGAAAATCATCCTTTGTTGAGAGCCATTGGACTATCTTGTTACATTCCAATCAAAGCACATCAGTTCATAATGACCCAGTTCATAATTCTGGATTGGATACTCAACACTTCCAAGTCACATTTCTACAGATGTGGAATGAGGCTCATCATTTTTTGGTCCCCATAGAAAGTTTTTCACACAAAATAAATGAGACAATCCATATAGGATTCTAAGTTTACCCGTGGTACATTAAAAGGTCTAATTATAATCACCAAATAGTTTCTAATTCAAAGACTAAATGCCAAATTTTAACCTGTATTAAAAATACTAACCTCCTCTGAATTGGAAGAAGTCAGAAAGGGAAACAAACCATATGAGACTATTGACTCCAGGAAACAAAATGAGAGTTGTGGAAAGGGAGGTGGGTGGGGTGATAGGGTAACTGGGTGATGGGCATTAAAGAGGGCAGGTAATATGATGAGCACTGGGTGTTATACTCAGCTAATGAATAATTGAACATTGTATCAAAAACTAATGATGTACCACAACTTGGCTAATTGATTTTAAATAAATAAATAACAAACAAATAATAAAAAACCACACTAAACTCTTAATTTCTTTCTCAAAAGAATTATGAATCGAAGGATTGTCATACCCATGGTTTTATAGCAAAGGAAGAAAAAAAAAAACCTCTTGCTTGTTGAAGAAGGAAGAACAATTTTCTAGAGCTATCAGGAGTTGTGCTCCCACCACATGTCAATGGTTTGGAGCCCCAAGGGGCATGGTCAAGACAGGTTCCTCAGCCTTAAATTTTGGAAAAATGATTCACTCAGGGCTGCGGACAGTTTCAATGTTAGAGCTCTGGAAGCCAGGCAAGTTTAGGGAAGAGTAATAAACATTGGATGCACCTGAATTCTAACCTTGTCTCTTGGGAACAGAGAATCTATAGGAAAACCTCCATTCTGTCCGGGTAAGTTCCCATGGGAGATGTGCTCAAGGGCTGAAGTAATAATGGGAAAAGTGTCTAATGAACAGGCATAGGGAAGAGATATAGCAATCATAAGGAGCTGTAATATCTCCTCTGCTGAAGCCCCTCAGAATGTTCAACCTTGAGCTGAAGGAGACTTGGTTTTTGCATTTGGATTCCTGTCTTCTGGGGGACCCATGCTTCACTCTTTCCTGCTGTCCTGTCTGGAAACAGAACTTCAGTCTATATCACCAACCATCCAGGAGGGAATTCAGGCCTCCACATGGAGATCTTCCTCTCAGAGACCCCATTCTGGTGAGTCTCAGAGCTCAAGAGGTATTTCAGGAAATACATGAAATACCATTCTCAGAGAGAATGGAAGCAGAGAGCTTTTATCTGAGGTCATCTGAGAGCCTAACCAGCCTAGTCAGAAGTCAAGTGATTATTGTGTTTGTTGGCATGGTGAACTCATTCATTTCTAGTAGATTTATTTAATATGTTAAAAAAAGAAATGTCTGTGAACTTGGCAATACACGGATTACAGTAGGTCACTAAGTGGTAGGAATAAAAGTCCAGTTGGATGAGACTAAAGAAGGAATGGGAGGTACTCTTATTAGGAAAATGTGAACACTTCCAGTGAGATTTGCAATAAGGGAGAATATGAAAATAGACTATTAGAGATGGAGTTAGGTGCAGAGCAGTGAGGGCATTTACGAAATGTTTTTACTGGGTGCCTGGGTGGCTCAGTCAGTAAGCGTCTGACTCTTGGTTTCAGTTCAGTTCTTGATCTCAGGCTCCAGGGATTGAGTCTTGTACCAGGTCTCTGCTTAGTGGGTGGTTTGTTCGGGGTTTTTTTACCTTTACCTACTTACTCCTCCCTCTTGCTTGCACTCTCTCTCTCTCTCTCTCATAAATAAAAGTTTAAAAAATTAAAAATAAAAAATATTTTTCAGATGGGGTATATTGAACCTTATTCTGTATTCATTAAAAAGATACGGTCTAGTTGAGGATCTACCTTGCAGATGCTGTTTTTGAGACATATATTTCACAGCATCCTCACTCACATTAGGTGTTCCTTTATGAATTTATTTAAAACATAAACAGGTGTATGCTAAAGGGGTTTATTTTTCACTTATTTCATTACCTGGAAACAGAACATATTTTGGCATTTATTAGGCATTTACTTTATCAAAAATCATCTGTGCAGGGGCACCTGGGTGGCTCAGTGGGTTAAGCCTCTGCCTTTAGCTCAGGTCATGATCTCAGGGTCCTGGGATCAAGCCCCGTAATTGGGCTCTCTGCTCAGCAGGGAGCATGCTTTCCTCTTTCTCTCTCTGCCTGCCTTTCTGCCTACATGTGATCTCTGTCTGTCAAATAAATAAATAAAATCTTTTAAAAAATCATCTGTGCAAGTTCTTTGCTTTCTATACTGGGGTCTGAGAATCCTCCTCCTCCTCCTTCTCCTCCTTCTCCTTCTTCTTCTTGTTTTGTTTTTCTTTTCTTAACTTTATTTTATTTTTTTCAGTGCTCCAAGATTCATTTTTTATGCATCACACACAGTACTTCATGCATTACATGCCCTCCTTAATACACACCTGCAGGCTCAGCCAACTCCCTACCCCCTCCTCTCCAAAACCCTGTTTGATTCTGAGTCCACAGTCTCTCATGGTTCATGCCCCTCCTCCGATTTCCCCCAACATCCTTCTACTCTCCTTTTCCCAATGTCCTCCGTGTTATTCCTTTGCTCCACAAGTAACTGCAACCACATGATAATTGGCTCTCTCTGCTTGATTTATTTCACTCAGCATAATCTCCTCCAGTCCCGTCCATGTTGATACAAAAGTTGGGTATTCATCCTTTCCGATGGAAGCATAGTACTCCATAGTGTATATGGACCACATCTTCCTTATCCATTAGTCCATTGAAGGGCATCTTGGTTCTTTCCACAGTTTAGCGACCATGGCCATTGCTGCTATGAATATTAGGGTATATATGGCCCTTCTTTTCACTACATCTGTATCATTGTGGTAAATACCCAGTAGTGCAATTGCAGGGTCATAGGGAAGCTCTATTTTTAATTTCTTAAGGAATCTCCACACTGTTTTCCAAAGCAGCTGCACTAACTTGCATTCCCACCAACAGTGTAAGAGGGTTCCCCTTTCTCCACATCCTCTCCAACACGCGTTGTTTCCTGTCTTGTTAATTTTGGCCATTCTAATTGGTGGAAGGTGGTATCTCAATGTGGTTTTGATTTGAATCTCCATGATGGCTAATGATGATGAACATTTTTTCATGTATTTGATAGCCATTTGTATGTCTTCATTGGAGAAGTGTCTGTTCATATCTTCTGCCCATTTTTCAATATGATTGTCTGTTTTGTGTGTGTTGAGTTTGAGGAGTTCTTTATAGATCCTGGATATCAACCTTTTGTCTGTACTGTTTTGTGAATATCTTCTCCCATTCTGTGGGTTGCCTCTTTGTTGTGTTGACTGTTTCCTTCGCTGTGCAGAAGCTTTTGATCTTGATGAAGTCCCAAAAGTTCATTTTCGCTTTTGTTTCCTTTGCCTTTGGAGACATATCTTGAAAGAAGTTGCTGTGGCTGATATGGAAGAGGTTACTGCCTATGTTCTCCGTTAGGATTCTGATGGATTCCTGTCTCACGTTGAGGTCTTTGATCCATTTCAAGTTTATCTTTGTGTACTGTGTAAGAGAACGTTTGAGTTTCATTCTTCTACATATAGCTGTCCAATTTTCCCAGCACCATGTATTGAAGAGAGTGTCTTTTTTCCACTGTATATTTTTTCCTGCTTTGTCGAAGATTATTTGACCATAGAGTTGAGGGTCCATATCTGGGCTCTCTACACTGTTCCACTGGTCTATGTGTCTGTTTTTATGCCAGTACCATGCTGTCTTGGTGATCACAGCTTTGTAGTAAAGCTTGAAATAAGGTAACATGATGCCCCCAGTTTTGTTTTCCTTTTTCAACATTTTCTTAGCAATTAGGGGTCTGTTCTGATTCCATACAAATCTTAGGATTATTTGCTGCAGCTCTTTGAAGGTATACAAATTGGCAATGAAGAAGTCAAACTCTCTCTCTTTGCAGATGACATGATACTTTATATGAAAACCCAAAAGACTCCACCCCCAAACTATGACAAGTCATACAGCAATTCAGCAATGTGGCAGGATACAAAGTCAATGTACAGAAATCAGTGGCTTTCTTATACACTAACAATGAAAATACAGAAAGGCAAATTAGAGAATCGATTCCATTTACTATAGCACCAAGAACCATGAGATACCTCGGAATAAACCTAACCAAAGAGGTTAAGGATCTGTACTCGAGGAACTACAGAACACTCCTAAAAGAATCTGATGTCTTTTTAAATTTATTTTTCTTTTTTATTTTTATTTAAAAAAAGAAAAAGAGAAAAATTAAAAATTTAAAAAGATAAAAGTTAAAACTAAAAAAAGAAAATTTATTTTTCTTTTTTAAACCTTTACTTATTTATGAGAGAGAGAGAAATGAGGTGCAGTGAGGGCAGAGGCAGAGGGATAGAGAATCTTAAGCAGGGTCTGTGCTTATCTCACAACCCTGAGATCATGACCGAGGGGAAAATCAAGAGTTGGTTGCTGAACCGACTTCCCCAACCAGACACCCCTCATCTCGCCCAATTTCAAGCTACAAATTTTAGTTCAGACCACAGTCCTCAGGTGTCATTGTAAGCTGCCTAGCACCACGGCTTCAGAGTCTTTGGGTTGGATTTGGAGGAATATGTAACACATTTGTTGCCATTTTAGAGTCTTCCCTCAGGAGTAACTAGTTCTATCAATCTAGAACTGGGCCTGTGAGATCATGACCCTTCATTGTGGTGACTCTGGTCAAGTTTTCTTCATGAGAATTAGAGAGTTTTTAATTTTTTTAAATTGTTTTGTTGACTCAGATTGAAAGGGTCCTTAGTAAGCTGCCCATAAATTTGTTTGATGGAGATGCCATGAAGAATTTGCCATTTTGAGAAATCCCCGTGGCTCACCCAGTGTATATTAGAATGGTGAACTCTTACATGAACTATGAACACAATATCAGATGGTTGTGGACTGCTGACATGGTCTGTCTGCCAGTTCAGAATGAGTTGACCTTAGGACAAATCCATTTCAGTTTGAGCTTGTTCATAGTAACCATGTCCTACAAGATTGTATGACTCAGTAGAGCTTGTCAAGGAAGATATTACAGCCTCACCAGGTTATTTCTCAATGACCTTATGTTGAGTTTTATGTCCTCTGAAATCTTATTTTAGGTATACTTTGGGGTTGAGGTATTGAATCACACAAGAAAAACCATTACAATGCCCTTATCTCCTGAACTGTGGGTTCCTTCTTCTATATCATATGAGGTTATTTATGGCACTGACAATCTTCTAGAGAATTTTTTCTTCATTTTTTGTCATGGTTAGATATATATTAAACATATTATTTAAAAATTTTAAAGTATAGGGTGCCTGGGTGGCTCAGTGGGTTAAGCCTCTTCCTTTAGCTCAGGTCATAATCTCAGGGTCCTGGGATAAAGCCCCACATTAGGCTCTCTGCTCTGCAGGGAGACTGCTTCCCTCCCTCTCTCTACCTGCCTCTCTGTCAACTTGTGATCTCTCCCTCTGTCAAACAAAAGAGGGCACGGATTGCATGGAGCACTGGGTGTGGTGAAAAAACAATGAATACTGTTATGCTGTAAAGAAATAAATCATTTAAAAAAATCTTTAAAATTTTTTAAAGTATTCAGTTATGTGGGATTAAGGACTTTCTCCCCATTGCACAACCACTGTCTATATCCATCTCCAGAACTTTCTCAACGTCTCAAACTGAACCTTTGTCCCCATGAAACACAAACTCCCCATTGCCCCTCTGCCCAGGTCCTGGCTTCCACCATCCTACTTTCTTTCTAAAACAGAGTACTCTAGATACCTCATATAGGTATAATAGTATAATATTTGTCCTTTTGCGTTTGGCTTCTTTCACTTAGTTTAGTGTTGGCAAGGTCCATCCATGTTGTATTCTGTGCCAGAGTTCCATTGGTTTTACAGACTGAAGGATGTTTCACCGTATGTGTTCACCACACTGTGTTCATCCACACCCTTGATGGACATTAAGGTTGTCTCCACATTTTGGCTACTTTAAATAAAGCTTTATGAAAATTTGTGTACAAATATCTGTTCTAGGCACTACTCTAAATTCTTTGGGGGAATATAAGTAGGCATATACACAGAAGTAAAACAACTGGATCATATAATTCTATGCTTCAGTTTTTGAGGAAATGGCACACTCTTTCCTGCAGCTACCATGTCACTTCTTATCGTCATCAGCAAAGCACCACAGGTTTCCAATTTCTCCACATCCTTGCCAACTCTTACTTTCTGTTTTAGCTTTGAAAATAGCCTTTGTAGTGTGTGTGAATTGCTGTCACATTATGGTTTGGTTTGTATTTCCTTAATGATCAGTGATGTTGTGCATCTTTCATGTGTTAATGAGCCATTCCTATGTCGTCTTTGGAGAATGGCCATCATTGTGCTTTCTGTAGTTAAGAGACTGTTTCTCATTTGTCTCTGTCTCTCTCTCTCTCTTTTTTTTTTGTTCTTTGCACATGCTTATTTTCTTAAATTTCACATATGAGTGAAATTATATGGTATTTGTTTTTGTCTGACTGACTTACTTTGCTCAACATAATACCTTCTCATTCCATCCAAGTGCTTATGAAGGACAAGATTTCATTCTTTTTGATGGCTGAGTAATATTCCATTGTTTATATATACCACATCTTCTTTATTTATTCTTCTGTCGATGGACATTTAGGGCCCTTCCGTATTTTGGATATTGTTGCTATAAACATTGGGATGCATGTGCCCCTTTGAATCATTATGTTTATATCATTTGGATAAATACTTACTAATGCAATGTCTGGGTTGAAGGGTCATTTTGTTTTTAACTTTTTGAGGAAGCTTCATACTGTTTTCCATAGTGGCTGCACCAGTTTGCATTCCCACCAACTGTGTACGAGGGTTTCCCTTTCTCTGCATGCTCACCAACACCTGTTTTTTTTTTTTTCCCCAAGTTGTTAATTTTAGCTATTCTTACTGGTGTGAAATGGTATCTCATTGTGGTTTTGATTCGTAATTATGAGGGATGATTAAGAGTGATGTGAGCATTTTTTTTTTCATGTGTCTGTTAGCAACTTGTATGTCTTCTTCCCAAGAAATATCTATTCATGTCCTCTGCCCATTTCTTGACTGGATTCATTGTTTTGGATCTTGAGTTTGAATAGTTCTTATAGATTTTGGATACTAGCCTTAATCTGACAAATCATTTTCAAATATCTTCTCCCATTCTGTAGGCTGCCTTTTAGTTTTGTTTACTGTTTCTTTTGCTGTGCAAAAGCTTTTTATCCTGATAAAATCCCAATAGTTCATTTTTCCTGCTTGCCTTCAGAGATGTGTCTATCAGGAAGTCGCTGTGGCTGAGGTAAAGAGTGTTCTTCTCTAAGATTTTGATGGATTCCTGTTTCACATTTAAATCTTTCATCCATCTTGAGTTTACTTTTGTGTGTGGTATAAAAAGTGGTCCAGTTTCATTCTTCTACACGTGGCTGTCCAGTTTTCCCAACACCATTTATTGAAGAGACTGTCTTTTTCCCATTGGATATTCTTTTCTGCTTTGTTGAAGATTAGTTGACTATAGAGTTGAGAGTCCATTTCTGGGTTTATTCCTCAGTATCTTGTGATTTTTGGTGCAAGTATAAATGGGATCGATTCCTTGATTTCTCTTTCTTCTGCTTCATTGTTAATGTATAGTAATGCAACTGACTTCTGTGCTTTGATTTTATATCTTGCAACTTTGCTGAATTCCTGTATCAGTTCTAGAAATTTTGAGGTGAAGTCTTTTGGGTTTCTACATAGTGTACCATGTCCTAGCTTCAGGAATCAGAAAACAAAGGAAATGGGAGGCATCCAAATCGACAGAGAAGAAGTCAAACTTTCACCCTTAGCAAACAACTGAAATAAAATTTTAAAAAATATTTTTATTATGGAAATGTTTATCACTCTATTACACACCTGAAACTAATATTGCATGCATGTTAACTAACTGGAATGTAAGTAAAATAATTGCCTTTTGCATCGAGCACTGGGTGTGGTGCATAAATAATGAATCTTGGAACACTGAAAAAAATTAAAAATTGAGTTCTTTTTTCCTGTGGAATTTTTGTACATATTTTGGATATTAATCTATTATCAGGTATGTAGGTTGCCTATCTTTTCTCCATTTGTGTGTTGACCTTTCACTTGGGAAATAGTTCACTTTGTTGCACAGATACGTTTAATTTTGCTGAAGTATTTTTTTTTCTCTCGTTGTCTGTCTTTTTGGTGTTATATCGAGGAAATCTTGGTCAAATCCAATGCCATGTAGATGTACTTCTGTGTTTTCTTCTACGTGCTTGCAGTTTTATTTTTTTTGTGGTTAGATATGTGATCAATTTGGAATCATGTTTGTAGATAGTGATTAGAAGAATCCCTCCTGTTTTTTTGCATGTGGATATTCTGATTTCCCCTCACTATTTCTTGGAAAGGCCGTTCATTCACCTTTGAGCAGTCCTGGCACTCTTGTCAAAAATCATTCAATCATATATATAAGAGTTTATTTCTATACTCCCTCCTATTCCAATGGTTATATTTCTGTTATTGTTGTTGAAAACGGATAATTTGTATGCTCTTCATTGGAGAAATATCTATTTAAATTACATCAAGTAATTGAAAACATCGTTTATTTTGTATTTCATAGATTGATAGCATATTTATTAGTAGAATATATAAAGAACTCCTGCAACTCAACACAACACACATATCCCATAATAAATTGTGTTAATGCCAAGGGTATTTAAATTTAACTTCAGTGCTTTCCCCAATGTCTTCAACAATACTTCACATAGAATAATTGGTCAAACTCTTGTTAAATAAACAGAAAAAAGCTCCAGAGAACTTATAAAAGGAAACATTACCTTGAGTAAACGTTTAGATTGGGACAAGGATGGCTAATCAGTTTCAATATCATGGAGAACATGGAGCACTTGGGATTCTCTGAAATTTTTAGCTAAAGTACCAGACCGGAAAAAAATGTAAGAATTAATTCACTAAATGTTTTTTATTGTGTTATGTTAGTCACCATAAAATACATCATTAGTTTTTTTTTTTCATCATTAGTTTTTGATGCAGTGTTCCAAGATTCATTGTTTACATACAATACCCAGTGCTCCTTGCAGTATATGCCTTCCTTAATACCCACCACCAAGCTCATCTATCTTCCCACCCTTCTCCTTTCCAAAACCCTCAGTTTGTTTCTCAGAGTCCACAGTTTCTCATGGATCATCTCCCTCTCCAATTTCCCCCAATTCACATTTCCTTTCCTTCTCCTAATGTCTTCCATGTTATTCCTTATGTTCCAGAAGTGAAATCATATGAAAATTGACTTTCTCTGCGTGACTTATTTCACTCAGCATAATCTCCTCCAGTCCCACCCATGTTGAGTTCTTAAAACACAAACCATATAATTTCTCTTAATGTATCAATCGCTGCCTGGGGCCAAATTTGCAATGTTCTCATCTCTGTTTTAATGGTTTCAGCAGTTACATGGAATGAAGAAAGCAAACCCGTGTTTCAGAAATTTTTACTCCTTGGACTCTAGGAAGAAAGGAAGCTGCAGTCATTGGTCTTTTGGCTGTTTCTGTCCATGTACCTGGTCACCTTCAGTGGGAACCTGCTCACCATCCTGACCATTGCTGTGGACTCCTGCCTCCACACACCCATGTACTTCTTCCTCTCCAATCTCTTTTGTAGGCATCTGTTTCACATCCATCACCATCCCTAAGATGTTGCTGAACATCCAGACACAGAGCAAAGTGATCACCTGCAACAGCTTCCTCAGCCAGATATAGTTTTTTCATCATTTTTGGAGTATTAGACAACTTTCTCTTGACAGTGATGGCCTATGACTGGTTTGTGGTCATCTGTCACCTACCACACTGCATGGTTATCATGAATCCCAAGTTATACTTCATATCCTGATTCTGGCATGCTGGTTACTGAGCATTCTGGAGTCTTTATTAAAGGGCCTAATGATTTTACAACTGTCTTTTTACACAGAGCTGGCATTCCACATTTTTTCCTTGCACTTAATCAAGTGGTCCCCCTTGCCTGTTCTGGCACCTTCCTCAATGATGAATTGTGAACAATTGTGCAACTGGTCTTCAGAAATAAAGCTAGATTTTATTTCTCTCACTGGTATCCTTTTTTCTTACTCTGGAATTGTAACCTCCATTTTCAGAATTTCCTCATCTGGAGGGAATCATAGAGCATTTTCCACATGTGGGTCTCACCTCTCAGTTGTCACCTTGTTTTATGGTACAAGCCTTGGAACGTATCTTAGTTCTACTGTTACTCCAAACTCCAGGGCATGTGCCATAGTCTCAGTGAAGTACAGGATGGTTATGATCATGCTGAACCCTTTTATCTACAATCTAAAAAAAAAGGACATAAACTATTCCCTTTAAAAACATTAGTAAGATAAATGCAGATATCTTTCTACAAACTGCTAAAACTATTTTAATTTAGTTCTTCAAAACTTTTAAGTCCTAGTGATCTAGGGATCATCTCTCTTATCCTGAAAACAAGAAATGTGTAGAGAATGTTTCTCAGCTAAAGAGATTTTAAACATTTGGTATGCTTAAGGGAGCAATGGAGAACATAAATCTATGGCAGTTTTATAGTCCATCCTCAATAGCAGTGAGGATCCTGGTCACTGAAAAGTCTCAGGTCTGAGAATCAAGCGAGACATTGTTACTCATTTTGGTATCACAGGTCAAATGTCCTCAACTTAGAAGCAGTTTTTACATTTACATAGGTGGTTATGTCCTTGAAAACTTCCTATATACTTTATTCACTGAAATACTATGATCAATTGTCTTTTCCAATGATCCCAGTGGTTTAATGTATTGGGAAAAATAAGCTAGCCCTGATGCCCATCACATTAACTGTGAATGCCATCCTTCTGAGGGTCAAATGATTCCCACATAGTATCCCACAGATGACATTCTCTCTCCTGGAGTCAGGAGGAACTCATTTCAACTTCAACAGCCCCCATCTGAGCTCTATCATACATGGAAAACCACTACAGAGCTCTTCAAGGAAGCTGTTGCACACCATACAAATTACTTTCTCAATCTCCCAGTGAATGTAATGACCTCTGAAACCCTTCTGGGAGGGTATATGGGAAGTGAGTGACTGCACATAAGAGAAATCAACTGCCACATTCCTGTTGGCTTGTACCTTGGTTTTCTTGCTATCTTCTATAATAATATACTTAGGACACTGAACTTCTTTTAGAACAGGCCACTTTGAATCCAAACTTCAGTCAACTAAGTGATGAAAAGTATTTAAATATGTTCATTTGCTCAAGCTCCCATAGAGACCTGGGTTTCTGATAGAGCATTCCATCAATATATTTGGTTTGCTCAAAAATTCCTTTCCATATTCAATGAAGTGTGACCAGTAGAATTCATTCTCATGCACACTCACCAAATTTTGATTAAAAAAACTAGTGTTTGTTGACACATGAAAGTTTTTATTATGGTTAAAAAATAACATTATTTTTTGTTGTTGTTTTATGTGCTTTGGGTGTCATATTTAAGAAGTCATTGTCAAAGTCCCTCTTGGTCATGGTATAGAATCCTTCTAACATGTTACTGGATTCTGGTCTCTATTAGTTTGTTGAGGATTTTTGCATCTGTACTCATAAGAAGAGTGGTTTGTAATTTCCATTTCTTGTTGTCTTTGGTTTAGTATCAGGGTGATAATGGTACCATCAAATGTGATTTGGAAGAGTTGGAGAAAGTTTGGTGTAAATTAGCATTTGATAGAATTAACCAGTGAAGCCATCAAATCGTGGGGTTTCCCTTGATGGGAATTTTTTTATTGCTCTAATCTCTTTATTTCTTGTAGATATATTGAGATTTTTTCATTTCTACTTGAGCCAGTTTTTTTAGAGTATTTCTACAAATTCACCTGTCTGGTGTAAAATGTTTCATAATATTCTCTTATGTTTGTTTTTATATGGTCCATACTAATGTTCACACTTTTAAAAAATTAATGCAATCAATTAACATATAGCGTATTATTAGTTTCAGAGGTAAAGTTTGTGATTCATCAGTTGCATATAATACCCTGTGCTCATTCCATCGAGTTTCCACCTTAATGCCCATCACCCAGTTACCCAATCCCACTCACCTCTACTCCAACAACCCTCAATTTGTTCCTATACTTAAGAATCTCTTATGGTTTGTTTCCTTCTCTGATTTTGCCTTATTTTCTTTTTACCTCTTATATCAGTAAATTGAGTCTACTCTCTTTTACTTCATTTCAGTTTAGGTTAACTTTTGTCAACGTTATTAATGTTCTCAACAAACCAGATTTTTGTTTCATTGATTTTCTTTCTCGTATTACTAATCTATATTTTCTTTTTAAAAAATATTTCTCCTTCAATTTTATTTTATTTTATTATTATTTGTAAATTTCTTTTCAGTGTACCAGAATTCATTGTTTATGCACCACACCCAGTGCTCCATGAAATGCGTGCCCTCCATAATACCCACCACCAGGCTCACCCAACTTCCCACCCCTTGCCACTTCAAAACCCTCAGATTGTTTTTCAGAACAATCTAATCTACATTTTCTTCTTATTTTAGAGTTTTATTTTTTAAAGTAAGTATACAAAGGATTTTCCAGAAATATATTTCAAGATGCTTGTATGTAGTGCCTGAGCATGTGGGATTAGAGCAAATGGGATTTTAGAAGTGAGTTGAGGGAAATTGGAGGGGGAGATGAACCATGAGAGACTGCTGACTCTGAGAAACAAACTGAGGATTTTGGAGGGGAGTGTGGTGAAGGGATGGGTGAGCCTGGTGGCAGGTATTAAGGAGGGCACGTATTGCATGAAGCACTGGGTGTGGTGCATAAACAACGAATCTTGGAACACTAAAAAAATAAAATTAAATTAAATAGAACTAAAAAAAAAAAGAAAACACTTCTAAAATCCCATTTTTTCTAAGCCCACTAATCTACATTTTCTTATCACAAATCTCTATTATAACCTTTGCTAGCTTTGAATTTAGTTTGTTCTTACTATTATTTCAGTTAAGGTATAAAAATAGGATATTGATTTAAAGTTTTCCTTTTTTCAAGGTGTGGGGGTTTACAGCTATAAACTTACCCCTGGATCACTGTTTTTGTCAAATCCCATAAATTCTGGGATGTTGTACTTTTATTTAAAATCCTTCTCAAAGGATTTTATAATATCCCTCGTTATTTATTCTTGGACCCATTGGTTGGTTAAAGTCATGTTAAGGTGATTAAGGTCATGGTTAAGGTCATTAAGGTTTAAATGGTCATGTATATAGCAATTTTTTAGTTTTACTTCTGATACTGATTTCTGGTTTCAGTTAATTTTGGTTGGAGAAGATACTTGATATTATTTTCAATTTCTGAAAATTATAGAGACATATTCAATATTTTGATGTGGTAACAATGAGAATCACCAGTCTCCATGCTCCCCAGGAAATGTCTTATTGTTTCCTACAGATTATAGTTTGTTGGGTATTATCCTAAATGATTTTTGTAAAAACTGCATTCTTTTTCATGTGTCGTATCTGATGTCTCTGTTCTTTTAGCTTGGTTGTCAGCCTGGAGTTCAAAAGAGAATTTATTTAAAGTCATGGTTGAGGACAACACCAGAGAAAACGGATGCGAGAAAGAAGATATTCTGGTGGACATACAATGTCCCTCCAGAATCAGGGATACAGCAGGTATTGTGGGTTTTATAGCAGCCGTACCTAAAAAGTGATGACCTCCTCCAGAGATGAAAGAGTCCAAAGAGATAGGAACTCCAAAGACATCTCTCCGGACTAAATCCAGCACATATTTGCACTCTGTTTTTCTTTTTTGGCTCCAGGGAACTAAATCTCTCAAGGAATAGAGAGACAAAAGAATACTTCACCAATGAGGCTCATGGGAATTCAGATCCTACAGCCACAGAAACTCTTAAATCCTTCCACTAAACCCTCTCAAGTCTATTCTACTAATTTCAGATGATGAGAAAACGCAATTTTACCTTCTAGAGTCCTCATGAGTGGTTCTGTCTCCCTACCACTTCTGGTGGCAAATTCATTGATCACACAGGGAAGGAGCTTCATGAGTGAGCTCAGCCTTTTCTGTGATAGTATCTGGGTGAACTACAGCATCTTTACAGGTACTGGGGAGTATGATAATGATGCATAAATCTCTTTCTTTTGGCAGTAACTTAATGTTATGCAAAAGCATAACAAGAAAAGTTTGGTAATACAAAATCCTGGCAAGTTAAAGATCCCAAATTTTGGAGATTAATGGAGGATGCACTGAAATATCTCTTTGTTCCCATCTGTCTCCTCTGGTCTTGGCTGTCAGTCATAGGGACTCCCTGTCTCCCTGCCTTGTTCTGTTGTTTTACTATATCTCCTTTATTATCACTTAACCATTTGTCCTTTTCACAAACATTTATTGAGAAATTACTGCATGGTAAGCACTAACTTATATTCTGGGAATAAAGAAATTAATAAGATGCTGTTCCTTATCTCAAGGTGCTTCTGGTTTAAAGGGGGAAAGAAACATAGAAATAAGTAAGTGCAATATCTGATATGGTGTTCCAATTCTGGTAAAGTGGGTCATAAAATAGTAGACTTTTCCTGGGGAGATTAATGAAGTCTTCACAGTCTAGGTTATAAATGGACAGAGCTTTGAAGTAGGCACATAGTTATTCCAGGTGGGGTAAGCGAGAGAGTCCTCCAGGAGGAATAGCAGCAAATACAGGGATTAAACAAACTGTATATGATGAGCACTAGGTGTTATACTGAACGGATGAATCATTGAACATTATATAAAAAACCAATGATGTACTATACCTTGGCTCATTGAATTGAAATTTTTAAAAAGTGTGTATTGTGTTAGGTAATGAAGAATAGTTCTAAATACTCAGCCAACAATGTGAAGTTCGGAATGAAAAATAAAATTTGGGCCTGGCCAGGAAAGAGCCACCAAATAGTAGAAAGTCTTACATTCTGACTACAGAATTGATACATGCTCCTGAAATCATTGCAACATCAGTGCAGAGTTTATATCAGGTGATGTCCATGACTAAACTCTCCTTGCGGAAAGGTCATCTGGGTCAATGGGAGGAATACATTATCACTGCTGTAAAAGCCAAAGCCATAGATAATGAGGGGTGGAAATAGGGAGAGTGACATGGAGGTGGGAAGTGGGGGATGAATGTTTGAGGTTTGAAGAAAGTCATCCAAGCTTTACTGTTAATACTAGATACAGGTGGGAGGTTTTTTTTTTATGTTTTATTTCTTTTCAGTGTAACAGTATTCATTGTTTTTTCACCACACCCAGTGCTCCATGCAATCCGTGCCCACCACCTGGTTCCCCCAACCTCCCACCCCCCACCCCTTCGAAACCCTCAGGTTGTTTTTCAGAGTCCATAGTCTCTCATGGTTCACCTCCCCTTCCAATTTCCCTCAACTCCCTTCTCCTCTCCATCTACCCTTGTCCTCCATATTGTTTGTTATGCTCCACAAATAAGTGAAACCATATGATACTTGACTCTATCTACTTGACTAATTTCACTCAGCATAAACATGGACGGGACTGGAAGAGATTATGCTGAGTGAAACAGGTGGGAATTTTGTTTTGTTTATTTTGCTTAATTCTTTCAGTAACTATGTGGTAGGACTTTGTGTATGAACAATGTGAGATGCAATAAACATCTAATGGAGTCTGGAGTTAGCTCAGAGATCACTGTTTCCAAGTCTTTTGCATTTCACCAATAATCTTATTTCTTTTTTAAATTATTTTTTCTCTGTATAAATATATTACATTTTGTTCTTTTTAAATTTTATTTATTTTTTAAATTTTCATTAATTTAATTTAAATTTTGTTAGTTACCATACAACACAATATTGGTTTCCGGAATAGAATTCAGTGATTCACCAGTTACATATGACGCCCAGTGCTTATCTCCAGTACCCTCTTTAATATCCATCACTCATCTAGCCCACCCCCATACACTCTCCCTCCAGCAACACTCAGTTTGTTCTCTATCATTAAGTGTCACTTCTATCTCAGCCGTAGCAACTTATTAGACATGTCTCCAGAAGCAAGGGAAACAAAAGCAAAAATGAACTATTGGGACTTCTTTAAGATAAAAAGTTTCTGTACAAGGAAGGAATCAATCAATGAAACTAAAAGGCAGTCCTTGGAATGGGAAATGATATTTTTATGACATATCTGATAAAGAGTTAGTATCCAAAAATCTATAAAGAACTTACCAAACTCAGCACACACACACAAAAATTTTACTTTAATAGAGTTTACTAACCTCATTTTTAAAAACAGCTTTAGGTTTACAAGGAAGTTGCAAAAATTTTACAGGTAGTTCCATAAACCTGCACCAGTTTCCCCATTCTTAACATTGGTCATCCAGAATGCATTGCATTTAGCCATCATTTCTCCTTGAGCATCTATTTGTTAGGAACAATTCTCAGCCTTTCATTGTTTTGAAGAACTTGATAGTTTAGAGAATTAATGGTCAGATATCTTGAAAAGTATTCTATCATTTGAAATTTGTCTGATGGTTAACTCATGATTACACTAGGGTTATGGATTTTTTTTTGGCAGGGGGGAAACACACATTTTTATCACTTTATATCAAGGATACAAACTATCATTGTGACTTTGTGCTGGTATTGAACATACGAATAAACTACTGTTTATAGGATTCTCCACTGTAAAGTCATTGTTTTTCCTCTTTTCCACATTGTACTCTTTTTAAAATTTTTTTTTATTTTTTTAATGATTTATTTCTTTTCAGCATAACAGTATTCATTGTTTTTTCACCACACCCAGTGCTCCATGCAATCCGTGCCCTCCCTAGTACCCACCACCAGGTTCCCCCAACCTCCCACTGCCTGCCCCTTCGAAACCCTCAGGTTGTTTTTCAGAGTCCATAGTCTCTCATGGTTCACGTCCCCTTCCAATTTCCCTCAAGTCCCTTCTCCTCTCCATCTACCCTTGTCCTCTTTATAAGGGAGTTACCATGTGTAGCCCACAATTCACTATTGGTAAATTAGTTTCTGCTTCCTTGAATATGGAATATCTATATAAATGATTGAAATATTTTTGGCACAGATTTTTCCATGTATTCATTCATTCATTTGTTCATTCATTTTTGCCAATGTGAGGTTTTTGAATTGGTTCTGGAGTTTCTGAAATTAGCTCTCAAATATGAGTAGATTTAAAGAGACTAATAACTTTTATTTCCGGTAAGGAAGAGAGCAACGGAGATCTGCAAAATATTACCGTTGGATATTCCTACTAAAACAATGATAAAAAGGGAGGATCTGGATGGCTGTGTATCCGATACTTCCAAAAATTGTTGCAAACTAATAAATATACTGAGATTGATGGTTTGTTCCTAATGTCACTGAACAAAGTGGGGGAAAGAAGATTAGCACAGTTGAATTCTTAGTTCAAATACCTCAAAAATGATCTGAAAAGTTATATGTGTGCCCTGAAGGGAACATTTATTTCCTGTATCTGTAAAGCTAAGGTTGCTGAGTATCTTTCATCCTGTGACTGTCTACATTATAATGCAAGTTGGTTGAGTAGCCAAGTAGGAGGTCCACAGTTAAATTTAAGCACTGCTTGGGAAGGAATGGGATCCTGCATGTTGGAATGAGGACAAGTGGGAAGGCCTTGATGAAGCTGGAGAATTGAACCCCTAAGTTTGATAAGTCTTCTTTGCCAATGGAAGCTGCCTCCCCACCCCAGTGGGTTTGACTTCCCCATCCTCAGTGACAAGGTCATCCACAGCCCCAGTGGTGTCACCTTTCCACTTCATTCTGAGGGTTTTCCCTGCCTTACCTAGGGAAACTCATGGCTCCCCACAAAGCAGTTGCTGCCCAAGACAATGCTGTCTCCTCAAGTCTCATCCAAACCACTCCTTTCTGTTTTTAGTTACATAACTAGACTGAGGTACCAGCAGGTCCCTAAGGGTAAAGTGCAGACTGACCTATAGGGAGGTGTGCTACACTCCAAAAGAACTACTTGATTTTTCTAATTTATACAGACAGAAATCCAGAGAACATGTTTGGGAATGGATGTTTTAAGAGTGTGGGATAATGAGAGAAAGAACATAAAATTGGAACAGGCTGAATTTTTGATATGGGCTCACTAAGCAGATATTCTGCATTTAATGTTGCAGCTTGGGAACTTAGTTTATTTGGTTGAAACATGGACTAAATGTAGGCCGCAGTGAGTGAGTTGGAAATGCCAGACCTATTGTGGTTTAATGTAAAGTAATGGATTTAGAGGCTTAGGCAGAATGGAAGGTTAGAATGGATTTGACCAACTCATCCACACTGGAAGAGTCCAGAAGACACACCTTTCACCAAGACTGAGAAATACTTTGTGAGGGGAGTCTCAATATCCTTGAAGAGCTCTGTGATCTTCTCCTTGGGCTAGATCTTACAGTGGAAACTCAGCCATCAAATTGGGAAACCCAAATGCAGTGGGAACCTTTGGATATGAGGATGGCAAGGACCAAGTGGCAACATCAACCACCAAAAGAAAAGTAGGGGTGGTTGCTGTGGTGAAAGCCTCCACTGGAACAGTCTGACTTGTTCTGATGTGTGGTGTGGTTATTTGATCATGCTGTTGATAGAAGAGAAACAGGTAGAAAAACAACTAAATTCTTACTTGATCTGTATAAGCAGGAAGGTTCTAGGTTAAGTAAAGAAAACAAACCTTAATCAAAAATAAAGTCTCAGATCCTCAAATCATTCATAGTAATTTATAGACTGGTTATACTCCCCAAAATTTATTCTATTAACCTTTACCCTTGCTTTCCCCATTAGGACCTTCAGCCTTTTACCAGGGTAACTGGCTAAATTTGAATTGCTTTGTCTCTTTTCCATCAGTTTCATCAGCTACACAGAACCAGAAAATCAAACATGTGTTTCAGAATTTATCCTCCTGGGGGTCTCAGAAGAGGTATTACTACAGCCCCTCCTCTTTGGACTGTTTCTGTCCATGTACCTGGTCACTTTTATTGGGAACTTGCTCATCATTCTGGCCATTATCACTGACACCCACCTCCACACACCTATGTATTTCTTCGTCTTTAACCTGTCTTATGCTGACATCTGTTTCACCTCCACCACCGTCCCCAAGATGCTGCTGAACATCCAGACACAGAGAAAAGTCATTACCTATGCAGAATGCATCACCCAAGTATACTTCTTCATGCTTTTTGGAGATCTGGATAACTTCCTCCTGACAGTGATGGCCTATGACCGGTTTGTGGCCATCTGCCATCCTCTCTACTAGATGGTTATCATGAACCCCCGGGTCTGTGGGTTCCTGCTTATGTCATCCTGGATCATGACTGCCCTGCAGTCATTGTCAGAGAGCTTAATGGTTTTGCAACTCTCTCTTTTTTTTTAATTTTATTTTTTTATTTCTTTACAGTGTAACAGTATTCATTTTTTTTTCCACCACACCCAGTGCTCCATGCAATACGTGCCCTCCCCAATACCCACCACCTGGCTCCCCCAACCTCCCACACCCCGCCCCTTCAAAACCCTCAGGTTGTTTTTCAGTGTCCATAGTCTCTCATGGTTCTCCTCCCCTTCCAATTTCCCTCAACTCCCTTCTCCTCTCCATCCCTTATTTTTAAATGGAGATCTCATTTGTATTACAGTGTTGATTCTAGGATTAGTATATTTTTTTCATTTTAATAAACACATAATGTATTTTTATCCCCAGGGGTACAGGTCAGTGATTGCCAGGTTTGCACATTTCACAGCACTCATCATAGCACATACCCTCCCCAAGGTCCATTTCCCCGCCACCCTCTCCCATCGCCCC
>JAHRIG010000044.1:49402241-49572686 GCA_020311275.1 Eira barbara | reverse complement strand
TTCTTGGGTGTTGGTTGTGATCTCTCCTCTTTCATTCATGATTTTATTTATTTGCGTCCTTTCTCTTTTCTTTTTGATCAGTCTGGCCAGGGGTTTGTCAATCTTATTAATTCTTTCAAAGAACCAGCTCCTAGTTTTGTTGATTTGTTTTATTGTGTTTTTAGTTTCTATTTCATTGATTTCTGCTCTGATCTTTATGATTTCTCTTCTCCTGCTGGGTTTAGGCTTTCTTTGTTGTTCTCTCTCCAGCTCCTTTAGGTGTAGGGTTAGGTTGTGTATTTGAGACCTTTCTTGTTTCTTGAGAAAGGCTTGCACCGCTATGTATTTTCCTCTCAGGACTGCCTTTGTTGTGTCCCACAGATTTTGAACCGTTGTGTTTTCATTATCATTCATTTCCATGATTTTTTTCAATTCTTCTTTAATTTCCTGGTTGACCCATTCATTTTTTAGAAGGATGCTGTTTAGTCTCCATGTATTTGTGTTCTTTCCAAATTTCCTCTTGTGATTGAGTTCTAGCTTCAGAGCATTGTGGTCTGAAAATATGCAGGGAATGATCTCAATCTTTTGGTACCGATTGAGACCTGATTTATGACCCAGGATATGGTCTATTCTGGAGAATGTTCCATGTGCACTAGAGAAGAATGTATATTCTGTTGTTTTGGGATGGAATGTTCTGAATATATCTGTGATGTCCATCTGGTCCAGTGTGTCATTTAAGGCCTTTATTTCCTTGTTGATCTTTTGCTTAGATGATCTGTCTATTTCAGTGAGGGGAGTTTTAAAGTCTCCTGCTATTATTGTATTACTGTCGATGTATTTCTTTGATTTTGTTATTAATTGGTTTATATAGTTGGCTGCACTCATGTTAGGGGCATAGATATTTAAGATTGTTAGATCTTCTTGTTGGACAGACCCTTTGAGTATGATATAGTGTCCTTCGTCATCTCTTATTATAGTCTTTGGCTTAAAATCGAATCGATCTGATATAAGGATTGCCACCCCAGCTTTCTTCTGATGTCCATTAGCATGGTACATTTTTTTTCCACCCCCTCACTTTAAATCCAGAGGTGTCTTCGGGTCTAAAATGAGTTTCTTGTAGGCAGTATATTGATGGGTTTTGTTTTGTTATTCATTCTGATACCCTGTGTCTTTTGATTGGGGCATTTAGCCCATTAACATTCAGGGTAACTATTGAGAGATATGAATTTAGCGACATTGTATTGCCTGTAAGGTGACTGTTACTGTATATTGTCTCTGTTTCTTTCTGATCTACTACTTTTAGGGTCTCTCTTTGCTTAGAGGACCCCTTTCAATATTTCCTGTAGAGCTGGTTTGGTGTTTGTAAATTCTTTCAGCTTGTGTTTGTCCTGGAAGCTCTTTATCTCTCTTTCTATTTTCAATGATAGCCTAGCTGAATATAGTATTCTTGGCTGCATGTTTTTCTCATTTAGTGCTCTGAATATATCATGCCAGTTCTTTCTGGCCATCCAGGTCTCTGTGGATAGGTCTGCTGCCAATCTAATGTTTTTATCCTTGTATGTTACAGACTTCTTTTCCCGGGCTGCTTTCAGGATTTCTCTTTGTCGCTAAGACTTGTAAATTTTACTATCAGGTGACGAGGTGTGGACCTATTTTTATCGATTTTGAGGGGCGTTCTTAGCATCTCCTGGATTTTGATGTTTGTTCCCTTTGCCCTAGTAGGGAAATTCTCTCCAATAATTGTCTCCAATATATTTTCTGCTCCCCTCTCTCTTTCTTCTTCTTCTGGAATCCCAATAATTCTAATGTTGTGTCATCTTATGGTGTTGCTTATCTCTCGAATTCTCTCCTCATGGTCCAGTAGTTGTTTGTCTCTCTTTTGCTCAGCTTCTTTATTCTCTGTCATTTGGTCTTCTATGTCACTAATTCTTTCTTCTGCCTCATTTATCCTAGCAGTGAGAGCTTCCATTTTTGATTGCACCTCATTAATAGCTTTTTTGATTTCAACTTGGTTAGATTTTAGTTCTTTTCTTTCCCCAGAAAGGGCTTTTATCTCTCCGGAGAGGGTTTCTCTAATATCTTCTATGCCTTTTTGAGCCCGGCTAGAACCTTGAGAATTGTTATTCTGAACTCTAGATCTGTCATGTTACCAATGTCCGTATTGATTAGATCTCTATCCTTCGGTACGGCCTCTTGTTCTTTTTTTTGAGGTGAGTTTTTCCACCTTGTCCTTTTGTCCAGATAAGATTTGCTTTCTCCTGCTGTGGAATTCCACTGTTCTAGGTCAGCGAAGTTGATCTTGGCTGGGTTTCTTGTTGATTTTCTGGGGGAGGGGCCTGTTGTGGTGATTCTCAAGTGTCTTTGCTGCAGGCGGAATTGCACCGCCCTTGCCAGGTGCCAGGCTAAGTAATCCGCTCGGGTTTGCTTTCAGGAGCTTTTGTTCCCTGAGCGCTTTCCGTAGAGTTCCGGAGGACGGGAATCAAGATGACGGCCTTCCAATCTCTTGGCCCGGAGGAGACGAGAGCTTGGGGTTCTGCTCCTCAGTGCGCCCTCAGAGAAAAGCGCCAAACTGCCCCGCCTCCCTGGCCTGTGGTCACGCCTTGAGGAAAGTGGTCAATTGCTGGAACCTGGAGAAAAGCGCCCAGTCGCTTCCATCTCCGTGGCCTCTGGCTGCGCTCGGAGCCCACCCAGCCTGCGACTGGCACAAGTTAACCCTGGGCTGAGAGCTCAGTCTTTGGCTTTGTCACTGTAGCTGGCTTCCCCGCTCTAATACCTTGGAGCTCTGCAGCACTCAGATGCCCCCGGTCCTTCTGTGACCCTGCAGGGCCTGGGGTTATGCTGACCCCGCCTGGGTTTCCCTCCGGTTTAGCCTCTGGAGTGATGTCCCTCCGTGGAGCAGACTTTTAAAAGTCCCGATTTTGTGCTCCTTTGCTCCTCCGCTTGCCAGGAGCCAGCCCCTCCCCCCGGGGTCTATCTTCCCACCGCTTTGGATTCACTTCTCCACATGTCCTGCCTTTCAGAAAGTGATCGATTTTCTGTTTCTAGAATTGTTGCTCTTTTTCTCTTCGATTCCCCGTTGGATTTGTAGGTGTTCACAATGGTTTGATAAGCTATCTAGCTGATCTCCTGCTACCCGCTGTCGTCTAAGCCTGCTACTTCGCCACCATCTTGACTCCGTCTGGCTTAATCTTAAGGGATCTTATCCCAAACAGCTCTTTTAAAGCTATTGACGTCCTGGAAACTGGGGAGAAAGCCTCGGTCAAAGTGTGCAGGGACTCCGGGTGAGAGTCTCATTTGCCTGTCTTGTAGTGCTGACCTGAGGGGCAGGCATCTGCTTGGAGGCACCTCTGGAGCTTGCAGGGGTGCTGTCCTGGTGGAGACTAGCAGGACCCCCGTGACTCTCTTTTTGTAATGATTTAGAAATCCCTCACTTTTTCTGTGAGTTTAATCAGTTGGTTCGACTTGCTTCTTCTGACACCTTTCTCAATGATGTAGTGATGTATTTTGCTCCTGGACTTGTTGGTGTTGTTCCACTCGCTGTAATCCTCTTCTCTTACTCTAAGATTGTATCTTGCATTTTGAGAATTTCATCAGCTGAAGGCAAATGTAAAGCATTTTCCACGTGTGGGTCTCACCTTTCAGTTGTCTCTTTGTTCTACTGCACAGCCCTTGGGGTGTATCTTAGTTCTGTTGCTACACAAAACTTCGGGGCAAGCGCCATAGCCTCAGTGATGTACACAGTGGTCACGCCCATGCTGAACCCTTTTATCTACAGTCTTAAAAACAAGGACATAAAGAAAGCCCTTAAAAGACTCTTTAGCCAAGAAACATTCTCTACATAGTGGTATTATTTGTGTGAAGATAGAGACTTGAACATGAGTCAAAATGCTCAAAACCCTAGAAGATCTAAATCATGGTAATGTTATCATCTCACAGAATGATAATCTGCAATTTATGTTATCACAAGTATTCAGTCTGTTTAATGTTTCACACTTTATAAGTAACTGTTTCTTCTGTATTTTATTTAAAACTTTAAGCTCTCACTATATTTTTTTGGGGGGGGGTCAGTGTGGGAAATAGAATCCAGTGCATGAATTTTCAACAGAAAATATGTGTAATACAGGAGATTTGTTGCTTACAATATTATAGGAAGAACTAGAGGAATAAATGTGTGGTGCTCCTTGTGCCAGATGAGAGCAGCTGTCCATCAGGTTATCTGCTCTCACAGAAAATCCATTTGACATATCAAAGGCTATACCAATTGTACTCATCCACTCTAGAAATTGAACACATTGCAATAGCAGAAGGAACAGGGCCACCACTGATAAAGTTCATAATAATCCACATTCGCTCTCTAAGATCTATTTTTTTTTTCTGCACCATCCAAAACATAAATCTGGCACAATTTAGAAATGACAACCCCTGATATTCAAGCATTGATAGTGTTGTTAATATTTGTCATTTTCCCAGGGATGCATAGTTATTCTTAATGTTTTTGTAGGTACGAACACTATCAGGAGATTTATCTTGGTACCTCCTGCCATAATGTCCCTTCCTCAGATTATAAAAGCACTGTGGGCATTCTGCCATTTACCATCTCAGACTTTTCCATCTTTGCATGCCAGAAATTAGATCATAACAGTATATAGTTATGGACCTAAAATATGCTTGTGAAACAGAACAAGTTAGGTTAAGTAAGGTTTTATCATCATCACCTGACCCAGAAGTGATTTACTGGTTTGTATGCCATAGTGGTAATTTCCTATTTAGGAATTCCTACTTCACAATTTTCTGATAAATTTCCACAGGTAGACAGACAGATAGACAGACAGGTGAAAAGAAAGAAAGGAAGAATGAAGGAAAGAAAGAAAGGAAGGAAGGAAGAAAATTAGTTTTACAAATGAAAAGTAGAAAAATCCTAGTAATAATATTTGCCAATTTCCATAGTATAAATCTCTTACCTTGGCCAATTTTAAGCTACACATACTTTGGACCTACCAACATGGGGGGGGTGAGATGTTCACAGTTAGACCTCATAACCCATTTGGGGGCAGCTCCAACATATAATCATCTTTGCTTAATAAGTTCTGGAGAAAAAAAAAGGAGCATTAGACTGTTGCAATTTTAGTGTTATAATGTTTAGTGTTCGATGTTTTAGTTTAGTATTTTTTTCTTTTTTAAAATTTTTATTTTATTTTTTCAGTGTTCCAAGATTTATTGTTTATGCACCACATTCAGTGCTCCATGCAATGCGTGCACTCTTTAATACCCACCACCAGGGTCACCCAACTCCCATCCCTCCTCCCCTCTAAAACCCTCAGTTTGTTTCTTAGGGTCCACAATCTCTCATGATTCATCTCCCTCTCTGATTTCTCCCAACTCACTTCTCTCCAACTCCCATTGTCCTCTGTGTTATTCCTTATGCTCCACAAGTAAGTGAAACCATATGATAATTGACTGTCTCTGCTTGACTTACTTCACTCAGCATACTCTCCTTCCGTCCCATATATATTGATTAAAAAAAAGTTAGGTATTAATCCTTTCTGATGGAGGCATAATATTCCATTGTATATATGGACCATATCTTCTTTTTTTTTTTTTTAAAAGATTTTATTCATTTATTTGACAGGCAGAAATCACAAGTAGGCAGAGAAACAGGCAGAGAGAGAGGAGGAAGCAGGCTCCCTGCTGAGCAGAGGGCCTGATGTGGGGCTCAATGCCAGGACCCTGGGTTCATGACCTGAGCTGAAGGCAGAGGCTTTAATGCACTGAGCCACCCAGGCGCCCTGGACCATATCTTCTTTATCCATTTGTCTGTTCAAGGACATCTTGGTTCTTTCCACAATTTGGCGACTATAGCCATTGCTGCTAAGAACATTGGGGTACATATGCCCCTTCTTTTCACTACATCTGTATATTTGGGGTAAGTACCCAGTAGTGCAATTGTAGGAAAATGGGAAGAAGGCATGAAGAGACACTTCTCCAAAGAAGATATACAAATCTCTGACATACACATGAAAAAATATTCCAAATCTTCTTTATCCATTTCTCTGTTGAAGGGCATCCCTGCTCTTCCCAGTTTGGCTATTGTGAACATTGCTGCTATGAGCATTGGGGTGCATGTGGCCCTTCTTTTCACTAAATATGTATCTTTGGGGTAAATACCCAGTAGTGCAACGCAGGATCATAAAGTAGCTCTATTTTTAACTTTTTGAGGATCCCATTTTCCAAAGTGGCTGTTTTCCAAAGTGGCTGCACCAACTTGCATTCCCGCCAACAGTGCAAGAGTGTTCCCCTTTCTCCACAACTTCTTCAACATTCGTTGGTTCTTGCCTTGTTAATTTTTGCTATTCTAACTGGTGTAAGGTGGTATCTCAATGTGGTTTTGATTTGCATCTCCCTGATGGCTAATGATGATGAATATTTTTTCAGGTGTCTGTTAGCCATTTGTATATCTTCTTTGGAGAACTGTCTGTTCATGTCTTCTGCCTATTTTTTAAAACATGATTATCTGTTATTTGGATGTTGAGTTTGAGAAGTTCTTTCTAGATCTTGGATATCAGCCCTTATCTGTAGTGTCATTTGAAAATATTTTCTCCCATTCTGTGGGTTGCTTCTTTGTTTGCTGACTGTCTCCTTTGCTGTGCAGAAGATTTTTATCTTGATGAAGTCCCAAAAGTTCATTTTCACTTTTGTTTCCTTTGCCTTTGGAGACGTGAAAGAAGTTGCTGTGGCCAATGTCAAAGAGGTTACTGCCTATGTTCTCCTCTAGGATTTTGATGAATTCCTGTCTTACATTGAGGTCTTTCATCAATTTCGAGTTTATCTTTGTGTATGATGTGAGAGAAGGTCGAGTTTCATTCTTCTATACATAGCCGTCCAATTTTCCCAGCACCATTTATTGAAGAGACTGTATTTTCCCATTGAATATTTTTTCCTGTTTTGTTGAAGATTAGTTTACCATAGAATTGAGGGTCCATATATGGCTCTCTAGTATATTCCACTCATCTATGTGTCTGTTTTGTCCTAGTACCATGCCGTCTTGGTGATCACAGCTTTGTAATACAGTTTAAAATCAGGCAAAGTGATGTCCCAGCTTTGTTTCCTTTTTCAACTTTTCCTTTGGTATTTGGGTATTTTCTGGTTCCATAGAAATTTTAGGATTGTTTCTTCCAGCACTTTGAAAAAATTCTGATTTTATTTTGATCAGGATAGATATTTTGAAAGTATAGATTGCTCTGGTCTAATAGAAATTTTAACAGTGTTTATTAATCTGATCCATGAGCATGGAATATTTTTGTGTCTTCTTCAATTTCTTTCATGAGTGTTCTGTAGTTCCTAGAGTATAGATCCTTTATATCTTTGGCTTGGTTTATTCCAAGGTATCTTATCATTCTTAGTGCTACAGTAAAGAGTAAATAGAACCAATTCTCTAATTTCCCTTTCTGTATTTTCACTGTTAGTGTATAAGAAACAACTGATTTCTGTCATTGACTTTGTATCCTGCCACATTACTCAATTGCTGTATGAGTTCTAGTAGTTTAAGGTGCAATCATTTGGGTTTTCTCTATGAAGTATCATGCCATCTGCGAAGAGAGAGTTTGGCTCCTTCTTTGCCTACTTGGATATCTTTTATTTCTTTTTGTTGCCTGATTTCTGTTTCTAGGACCTGTAGTACTATGTTGAATAATAGTGGCAAGAGTGGGGATCCTTGTCGTGTTCCTGATCCCCAAACCAAAGACCCTTGCAAAAAGGAGAATTTCAGACCAATATCTTTGATGAATATGAATGCCAAGATTCTCAACAAGATCCTAGCTAATAAGATCGAACATTAAAAAGATTATCCACCACTGAAAGGTGGGATTTACCCCTGGGATGCAAGCATGGTTCAACAGTTGCAAATCAATAATGTGATAGAACAAATTAGTAAGAGAAGAGGGTAGAACTACATTGTTCTCTCAACTAATGCAGAGAAATAATTTGACAAAATACAGCATCCCTTCCTGATTAAAACTTTTTAGAGTAGGGGCGCCTGGGTGGCTCAGTGGGTTAAGCCTCTGCCTTCGGCTCAGGTCATGATCTCAGGGTCCTGGGATCGAGCCCCGCATTGGGCTCTCTGCTCGGCAGGGAGCCTGCTTCCTCCTCTCTCTCTGCCTGCCTCTCTGCCTACTCGTGATCTCTCTCTGTCAAATAAATAAATAAAATCTTTAAAAAAAACTTTTTAGAGTATTGGAATAGAGGAAATATTCCTCAATTTCATAAAATCCATCTATGAAAAACCCACAGCAAATATTCTCAATGGGGAAAAGCTCACAGCCTTTCCATTAAGATTATGACTTTTGGTTTCGTCTCAGGTCATGACCTTGTGGTGGTGAGATCAAGAGCTGCATGGAGCTCCAAGCTCAGTGTTGAGACTGCTTGAGATTTTCTCCCTCTCCCTCTGCTCCTTTTAATCTGTTCTTTTTCTCTTAAACAAACAAACAAATCTTTAAATAAAACATTCCATTTATTCAAATATCTCTTTCTATGTAGACTCCACTGGTAGATATGCGTTTGATAATCAGGTCTGCCAGTGACTACTGTAAACAATGAGACTTACAGACTGAGCAGAGAACAGGAATCTAGCTAGGAGAATAAAACCCATGAATTGTTATAAAACACATTACTATGCTTATGAGGAAGAGCAGTGAATGTAGAGATATACAAAAATGACAGACCCAAATTAAAAAACTGTGGTCTCAGATTTAAAACAACATGCCATAATATAATGTAACGTAACATAACATAACGTAACATAACATAACAACAACAGTAAATAAATGGCCTAGTGGCCAAATGGAATTTTTTTCCATCATGGTGGTTAACACGTGACTATTCTTTTAGTAAAACTAAAAACATATTCGTGCAGTGATTTTTGTCCTTTAGGAAGAGATGAATCTTAGGAAATTCAAGCAGTTCCATGAGATAAGTGGGTATTTCTAATTTTTTCATATCAAAGGTTGCACTTCTAGGCATTCAACCAAAGGATACAAACAATGATTTGATGGGACAGCAACACCCCAGTGTTTGTAGCAGCAATGTCCATAATAGCCAAACTTTGAAAAGAGCTCAAATGTCCATGGACAGATGTATGAATAAAGATATTTTATATTTATATTTTATATATATATATATATATATATATATATATATATATATATAAAATGGAATATTACTCAGCCATGAAAAAATTGAAATCTTACCATTTGCAATGATGTGGATGAAACTGGAGAGTACTTTGCTAAGTAAAATAAGTCAGTCAGAGAATGGCAAGTATCATATGATTTCATTCACATGTAGAATTTAAGAATATAAGAAACAAAACAGAACATTATAGGGAAAGGGAAGGAAAATAAAATAAGATGAAATCAGAGAGAGAGAGAAAGAGGAACCATTGAGACTCTTAACTGTAGGAAACAAACTGAGAGTTGCTGGAGGGGATATGGGTGGGGGGATGGGGTAACTGGGTGATGGGCATTAAGGAGGTCCTGTGATGCAATGAGCACTGTGTGTTACATGCAACTGATGAATAACTGAACTCTAGCTCAGAAATGATACACTCTTTATTAGTTAATTAAATTTCAATAAAATAAAATTTCTGGGGGTTCTGATTTAGAAATGGTTAGAAGACATAAATAGACACTTCTCTAAATAAGGCATGCGATGGCCAACAGACTCATGAGAAAATGCTTCACATCACTTTTCATCAGGGAAATACAAATCTAAAGCACAATGAGATTCCACCTTACAACAGGTAGAATGGCTAAAATTAACACAGCAGTAAATAAATGTCAGTGAGAATGTGGAGAAGGTGGACCCTCTTACACTGTTGGTTGGAATGCAAGCTGGTACAACTACTCTGGAAAACAATATGGAGGTTTCTCAAGAAGTTGAAAATAGAGTTACCTCACAACCCAGTAATTGCACTACTGGGTATTTGCCACAAAGACATAGATGTAGTGAAAAGATGGGGCACCTGAAACCCAATGTTCATAGAAGCAATATCCACAATAGCCAGATTGTGAAAGGGGCCAAGTTGTCCTTCAATAGATGAATGGATAAAGATGTGGATCATATATACAATGTCATATTACTCAGCCATCAGAAAAGAGAATACCTGCCATGTACATCTTGTGGATAGAACTAAAGGGTATTATGCTAAGTGAAATATTCAGTAAGAGAAAGACAATTATCATGTGGTTTTACTCATATGTGGAATATAAGGAATAGCAGAGGATCATAGGGGAAGGAGGGAGAACCGAATGGGAAGAAATCAGAGTGGGAGACACCTTGAGTGACTTTTGACTCCAGGAAACAAACTTAAGTTTGCAGAAAGGGAGGCAGATAAGGGGATGGGATAACTGGGGATGGGTATTAAGGAGGGCACATGATGTGATGAGTACTGGGTGTTATATTCAAGTAATGAATCATTGAACACTACGCCAAAAACTAATGATGTACTATATGTTGGCTAATTGAACTAAAAAAAAAAAAAAAACAACTAAATTAAATTTAAAAACCCAAATTTGGAGAATAAGTCAAGAAATAAAGAAAGAAAATGAAGTGAAAAACAGTTGGATATCAGAGAATGGGAACTGTTTACTAAAATGCATAACTAAATTATACTTAGAAATTGAAAAAAATTAAAATTCTAAGAAATAAATGAAAGAAGCAAGTTCTACTTCCAGAAATCTGCCTTAAAATATCGTAATTTCCAACTCTAAGGCTTTGAGACCTGCAATTAAGGGAAATTCTTCAGTCCCAGGACAACTGGCCCTTTGATAACTGTCATCCCAGAGAATCTCATCAGGACTCGTTTTATGTCTCTGTTCCTCAGGCTGTAGATGAAGGGGTTCAGCATGGGTGTGACCACCGTGTACATCACTGAGGCCACTGCACTTGCATGGGAGCTCTGTGTAACAGCAGAGCTAAGGTACACTCCTAGGCCTGTACAATAAAATAAGGAGACAGCTGAGAGGTGAGATGCACAGGTGGAAAATGCTTTGAACTTTCCCTCAGCTGATGAGATTCTATGTATACAGGAAACTACCTTAGAATAAGAGTAAAGGACCCCAGCCAAAGGAGCACCACCCAGAAGCATAGCTGCAAAATACATCACCACATTATTGAGAAAAGTGTCAGAACAAGCAAGTTGGATCATCTGATTGAGTTCACAGAAAAAGTGGGGGATTTCCACCTCTGTACAGAAGGACAGCCGCAACACCATTGAAGTTTGTAAGATGGAATGCAAGACACTCGTGATCCAGGATGCCAGAACCAGCAATGCACAGAGCTGAGGGTTCATGATGACTGTGTAGTGCAAGGGTTGGCAGATGGCCACAAACCTGTCATAGGCCATCACAGCCAGAAGATAGATGTCCAACACTGAAAAGATTATGAAAAAGTACATCTGGGTGATGCAGCTTGCATAGGTTATGACTTGGCGCTGAGTCTGGATGTTCCACAGCATCTTTGGGACAGTGGTGGAGGTGAAACAGATGTCTGTAAAGGACAAGTTTACAAGGAAGAAGTACATGGGGGTGTGAAGGTGGGAGTCAGAGGCAATAACCAGGATGATGAGCAGATTCCCAAGCACAGTGATCAGGTACATGGAGAGGAAAAGCCCAAATATGAGTGCTTGCAGCTCTGGTCCCTCTGAAAATCCCAGAAGAAGGAATTCTGACATGGTTGTATCATTGTTTGGTTGCATGTGGTTGCACTGACTTTTCAGGAAAGAGGAAAAGATGTCATTAATTTTCACATGAATAGCATTCCTCACATGCTTAAAATGCGACATTTTATATTTTGCAGTCAAGAAGTTAATTTCAGTATCTTGTTTAGGGATTGTCTTCCTTGAAGAGATTCCCTCCCATTCTATCTCTGATTAGACTTTTTTGTCTCCTTTTCTCCATTCTCCACAGAGGTCATGCATTCTACTGTTCTATTAAGAATATATTTTGGGGCTAGAAGAGATTATGCTGAGTGAAATAAGTCAAGCAGAGAGAGTCAAGTATCATATGGTTTCACTTATTTGTGGAGCATAACAAATAATATGGAGGACAAGGGTAGATGGAGAGGAGAAGGGAGTTGAGGGAAATTGGAAGGGAGGTGAACCATGAGAGACTATGGAGTCTGAAAAACAACCTGAGAGTTTCGAAGGGGCGGGGGGTGGGAGGTTGGGGGAACCAGGTGGAGGGTATTAGGGAGGGCACAGATTGCATGGAGCACTGGGTGTGGTGAAAAAACAATGAATACTGTTACGCTGAAAATAAAAAAAAAAAAAAAAGAATATCTTTTGGGGAACCTGGGTGGCTCAGTTGGTTAAAGATCTGACTCTTGATTTCAGCCGAAGTCATGATCTCAGTGTTTTGAGATGGACTCTTGCATCAGACTCTGCTTTAGGTATGGAGTCTTCTTAATGTTCTCTCTCTCCCTTGCTCTCTGTTCTCCCCCCATTCACATACACACTCTCTCTCTCTCAAAAAAATATCTTTCATGCATTCAAGGAGTATGTATTGAGTGTCAAACATGTTCCATGTGATGTGTAATCAATGATTCTGGGATCCTTAAAATCAGAAGCCAGTATAATCCAGTGATGGAGAAAGAACAGAAAAAAAAGAAAATATTAATAATATATGAGAGGGTGTCATTGCTATAAAGAGAACAAGAGTAAGTATCAAGGAAAGAGAGGATATGAGTGGTATTTTGTAGTTGGTGTTCAGTTAAGACCAATAAATTAGGTGACATTTGAAGATAGACCCTAAGTTAGTGAGAGCAGGATCCTTGGACAAGTCTGGGGAAGTGTGTGCTGGCAGAGGGAATGGCCTCTGCAGAGGCCCTGAGGATTATATTACCTTGAGCTATTCGAGTTCAAAAAAGGAAGTAAGTGTGGGAAGGGGAATGAACAGGAGAGCGGTCAGAGATGGTGTCAGGCAATTTCAAAGAGATAGGTGACTTCACTGTAGTTAAACTCCAAGAAAAAGGAGTCAATGTTCCGCAGTGCATACTTTTTGTATTTTATAATCTACTTGCAGAAGTGTCCTGTAAATTGAAATGCAGTCCCTCCCAAATATCTGGTGATTGAGTTCTGACCTCTCTATTGTGAGTCACCTTGGAATATATTAAACTGTGAACCTGAGCTCTGTGGACTGTTCTCACTCCACAAGGCACATACACATGTGTGTGTGCGCACACACACACACACACACACACATACACAAAACACACCCCAATTTGTTGTCCCTGGTCTGTGTTCTTACTATGACTCCTCACTCCCAACCCCAACGATGAAGTTGGAGTGGTTGTAACTTAGGCTGGCCAGATCAATTATCATTCCTCTAAACAATGAAAATGCTACCAAACATTCCAGTTATTAAGCTTCTCATGGATAAATAAAATTGACAAATCAGACTGGAATGCTCATTTTCTGTCCTGTATTTTTAAGGAAACACAAAGAATCTCTCAAAAAACAGAGAAAGGGAGAGAGAGAGAGAGAGGATCTAAAGAGGGAAATCAAACAGAAATGACAAAAAGATCAAATGGTTCAGATGGTCCCTAAAATCTTAGAGACCAAGAAGAAGAAACCACCCTTTGTTCTGACAACATTCTAACTGTCGTTATTTCCCTGATGACCCTCAAAATAATAGAAGGACAAAATTAAATCCATCCCAAGTGGTATCTTCATGGTGTCATTCACCTTACAGAATGAATGAACCTAGAGAAGATTGTGCTAAGGGGAGAAACAAGCACTTCAGCAGAGGAAACAGGCCAAGTACAGCATGGTTGGACATGGTAGGATGAACTAGGTGAAGAGTTGTTTCTCTGCACCTGTCACATGTTTGTTTGACTGATTGGGTTTCCTGGGATCGATGAGGGGGTGGGGAAAGTCCCTCTCCCTTTCCTTATGTGACATCCTTTCTTGGTTTTTCCTTGGCTTTGCATTCTGATCTTTTTTGACAATCACAGTGGATATACTCTGATCCTTTTCTGGTCTTTGCACAACACCCATGTCCCATTCAGACCTCACTCTAGAAAGTTCAGCACATGTCGTGATAATCTGTCCTGTCTCTAAATGAATGTATTCATAAGATTCATGCCTGAGGGTCTCATATGACACACACTTATGTCATTATACCATAACTTCACCATCATTATGTGAGAACAAAAGGAGCAGGGCCTTCATAGACAATGTTTAGTATAAGTTTTCAAAATAGGATGTGAAGTATGCACACATATGGAAATAAATTTGAGAAAATGAGAAGTTCTGACCTAAAAGCACTGGCAGGGGCACTGAAGACAGTTATGTAGAGTGGTTTCATGAAACCATGTTAGACAAAACTGAATGGAGCATTAAAATGAACTAAGATACAATGTGCAATAGTAGTAACTGAAAAATATCAACATGGGTCAGCAATTTACTTAGCAAAGACCTTGGTGTAAGAATATAGCATAGAAATTCCCCAGAACTCTCTGGCCTGAGCAGATGCTCTGTTCATATTTGTTCATTGAATCAGGAACTAAGTTTCAGAGCACTATGGACATTTCATATATGTCAAGGTTGTATTTCAATTTCTTTGGTAAAGGTTGTTCCATACAAGCTGGCACACATGTTATGCATCTGGAAGAAAATAAATTTGTTCTTAATTTCACAATTTCACATATCTTAAATAATTCAGAGGACTTACAGACCTCTATGTAAATGGGAAATGCTCATTCAGGTGAAGGTGTAAAATACTACAGATACAAGTTATAGGCGAACAAAACCATTTTCATTGTAATTAATGTAATTAACTACATTAATTACAATTAATTACATTAATTAATCTTCTGATTAATTAATTAGGAGAAGAGTGACATATATAGCTATATAAAATTTAAATCTTTTAATGGACAGTATATCCAACCAAATGTCAATGAAGAGCTAGTTCTAGGGAAGATGGCAGAAGATTAGGGGACCCTTGTTTCCTCTAGTCACTTGAATTCAGCTAGATATCTATCAAATCATATTGAACACCTGTGAACTCAATATGAGATACAAGAAAAGAATTGCTGCAATTCTACATATAGAAAGGTGACCACTTTTTGTAAGACAGGAGGTATGGAGAAATGAAGAGATGCATTTTAAGGTAAACTGTGGGGAAAGGGAGCCTCCATAAGCTGGCTATTGGGAAGTGATACAGCAGTGGAGTCCAAAATTGGAACTTTTAGAAGTCTGCTCCTGTGAGGGCTATCCTTGCATGAAAGGTGCTCAAGTGGTGAAGCGGGGTAGAATACCAAGTGGGACAGTGTGGTCTCAGAATCCCTAGGGTCCCAGAAAGATGGGGGTGGCTGAGTGAGACAGAGTTCCCAAGCATTGAAGTGGGGAACCCAGCTACAATCAGCAAGCCCAGGAATGGGCTTTCAGCTCAGTGTTGCCATAAACCAGGAACCACAGTGGAATTGGGCAACCACTGTCTGAGAAGGGGCCTAGTAAGCAGCAGAACTGGGGTGAAACCCTTCTCCTTCCCCCAGGAGGAGTGGCACAGGTGCACACTATGGGAGTCTGCAAGGTTTTGAGACTTGAAATGGGGTTGTATGACTGAGATAGAAATGCACGATCACAGTCTGGGTGAAGAGTGTGGATGGAAACCAGGGAGACAAAATGATGGACTGATTTTCTCTGAGGGCACACTGAAGAGTGGGAACTGAAACCTTTCAGTCCTGGGGCAGGAGAGTGGGTTGCTACCATTTTAATTTTCATCCTCTAAAACCATGTGGGAAATCCTTCAGGTTAAAAAAATAAAATAAAAAATAAAAATAAAAGCCATATAGAGTAACCTGGAGCCATTTACACTGAGTCTGGCCTCTTGGCAAAGGTGTTACAACTGGGCTGGGCAAAGACTGTCAGTGCAACAGCTCCCCCAGAAGACCAGGAACATCAAGCTTATACCAAGTTTACAGATCACACAGAACTGAACATTTCCCCAGTGCTAAGGAAAATACTGTATAGAATTTGAGGTTTTTCCTTATGGTTCTTTAATCCTTCAGTTTAAAATTTCCTTTTCCTTTTTTTTTAATGATTTATTTCTTTTCAGCATAACAGTATTCATTGTTTTTGCACCACACCCAGTTCCATTTTAACTCATTTCTTATTTTATCAATTTTTAAAAAGACTTTTAATTTTTTATTTGACATTTACATTTAATAGATATATTCTTCATTGTATTCAATGTATCCATTAATTGTATCCATTCACTGGGGTTGCTGGGGTTGTGGTTGGTATTTCTGTATTTTATCTCTCATCCATCTATTGTTTCTGGATAAAATGACCAGAAGCAAAAATTCCCAGAAAAAAGAAGAAGAGGCAGTACTAACTGCACGAGACTTAATAAATATGGATATTAATAAAATGTCAGAGCTAGAATTCAGTATGACAGTTATTAAGATACTAGTGGGCTTGAAAAAACCATAGAGGATACTAGGGAATCCATTGCTGGAGAAAAAGAACTAAAATATAATTAGGTCAAATTCAAAAAAGTTATTAATGAGATGCAATGAAAATGGAGGCACTTATTGCGAGGATAAATGAGGCAGAAGAAAGAAACAGTGATATAGAAGATAAAATTGTGGAGAATAAAGAAACTGAGAAAAAGGCAAACAACTACTAGATCACGAGGGGAGGATTTGAAAGATCAACAATTTCATAAAGTGAAGCAATATTAGAATAATTGGGGTCCCACAGAAAAGGAAAGAGAGAGAGGGGCAGAAGGTATATTTGAGCAAATTATAACTGAGAATTTCCCTAATCAGGGGAAGGAAACAGGCATTCAAGTCTAGGAGGCACAGAGATTCCCCCTCAAAGTCAAGAAAAAATAAATCAACACCTTGACATACAATAGTGAAGCTTGCAAATTTCAGAGACAAAGAAAAAATGCTGATAGCGGCTCATCTAACAGAGAGATCTGGCAGGGCAGAAAGGACTGGTGTGATATATTCAATGTGCTAAATTGGGAAAATATGCAGTCAATAATACTTAATCCAGTAAGGTTTTTATTCAGAAAAGAATGAGAGATATAGAGCTTTCAGGACAAACAGAAACTAGAAGGATTTGTGGTCACTAAGACCTGTAAGAAATATTAAAGAGGATTTTTTAAGCAAAGAGAGAACCCCAAAGTAACAAAGACCAGATAGGGACAGAGACAGTCTCCAGAAGCAGTGACTACCAGTAATACAATGGAATATCTTTCTTTTTTTTAATCTCTAAATTTTAAAATTTTTATTTATTTTTTAAATTTCTTTTCAGTGTTCCAAAATTTTTATCTTTCAATAGTTACTCTGAATATAGATGGGCTAAATGCTCCAATCAAAAGACACAGGGTATCAATTTGGATAAAAGAATGAGACCAATCCATATGCTGTCTGCCAATGCTCTCATTTTGGACCCAAAGATACCTCCAGATTGAAAGTGAGGGATGGAGAACAATTTGTCATGCTAAAGGACCTCAAAAGGAGACTGGAGTAGAAATCTTCATGTCAGGCAATTTAGATTTTTAAACCAAAGACTGCAGTAAGGGCTGAAGAGCGACATTATATCATACTTAAAGGGTCTATCCAAGATGATCTAACAATTGTGAACATTCATGATCTGAATTTGGGGCATCCAATTATATAAACCAATTAATAACAAAATTAAAGAAAAAACATTGGTAACAATACAATGGTTGTAGGGAAATTTAAAACCCCCACCACAGCAATGGACAGGTCACCTAAGCAGATCAACAGGAAAAAAAGGGCTTTGACTAACACGCTAGACCAGATGGACTTCACAGATATATACAGAGCATTCCATCCTAAAGCAACAGAACACACATTCTTTTCAAGTGCACATGGAACATTCTCCAGAATAAATCGTATATTGGATCACAAATCAGCTCTCAATTGATACCAAAAGATTGAGGTTATTCTCCGCATATTTTTAGACCACAATGCTTTGGAACTTGAACTCAACCACAAGAGGAAATTTTGAAGGAACTCAAACAATTGAAGGTTAGAGAGCATCCTGCTAAAGAATGAATGGGTCAACCAGGAAATTAAAGAAGAACTTTAAAAAGTCGTGGAAACTAATGAGAATTAAAACACATTGGTTCAAAACCTCTTGGATACAGTAAAGGTGGCTCTAAAAGGGAAGTACATTGCAATACAAGCTTTCTCAAAAAGCTAGAAAAATCCCAAATGCACAATCTAACAATGGACCTAATGGAGGTGGAGAAAGAAGAGCAAATAAAGCCTCAACCAAGCAGGAGAAGATAAATAATAAAGGTTAGAGCAGAAATCAATGAAATAGAAACCAAAAGAACAACAGAACAGATCAATGAAACTAGAAGGTGGTTCTTTGAGTGAATTAATAAGATCAATAAACACTTAGCCAGACTTATCCAAAAGAAAAAAGAAAGGACCCAAATAAACAAAATCATAACTGAATGGGAGCAATCATGACCAACACCAATGAAATGCAAACAGTTCAAAGAACATATCATGAGCAACTATAATTCAACAAATTAGGCAATCTGCAAGAAATGGATGCATTCTTGGAAACTTTTAAACTATCGAGACTGAGAGAGGAAGAGGTAGAAAATCTGAAGAGACCAATAACCAGAAGGAAATTGAAGCAATTATCAAAAACCTCTCCCAAAACAAGAGTCCAGGGCTAGATGGCTTCCCAGGGGGAATTCTACACACATTGGAAGAAGAAATAATACCTATTTTACAGAATCTGTTTCAAAAAATAGAAATGGAAAGAAAACTTCCAAACTTTTTCTGTGAGACCAACATTACCCTGATCCCCAAACCAGACAAAGACCGCACCAAAAAGGAGAATTATAGACCAATATCCCTTAACAACATGGATGCCGATATAAACATCAAGAAACTAGCCAGTAGGATTCAACAGTACATCAAAAAGATTATTAATCACAACGAAGTGGGATTTATTTCTGGGATACAAGGGTGGTTCAACATTCGCCGATCAATTGACATGATAGGTCATGATAGATCACATTAAAAATGAAGAACCATATGATCCTCTCAATTGATGCAGAAAAAGCATTTAGCCAAGTGCAGAGTCCTTTCTAGACTAAAACTCTTCACAGTGTATGGATAAAGGCAACATATCTCAATATCATAAAAACCATCTATAAAAAGCCCACAGCATATATCAGCCTCAATGGGGAAAAGCTGAGAGCTTTTCCCTTAAGGTCAGCAACATGACAGGGATACCCACTCTCACTACTGTTTTTCAACATAGTACTAGAAGTCCTAGCTTCAGCAATCAGACAATGGACAGAAATAAAAGGCATTCGAATTGACAAAGAAGAAGTCAAACTCACTGTCTTCACAGATGACATGATACTTTAAGTGTAAAACCCAAAAGACTCCACACCAAAATTGCTAGAACTCATATAGGAATTCAGCAATGTGGCAGGATATAAAATCAATGCACAGAAATTAGTTGCATTTCTACACACTAACAATGGCACAGAAGAAAGAGAAGTTAAGGAATTGGTTCCGTTTAAAATTGCACCAAAAATCATAAGATAGCTATTAATAAGTCCAACCAAAGATGTAAAAGATCTGTACTCTAAAAAGTATAGAATAGTTATGAAAGAAATTTAGGAAGACACCAAGAGATGGAAAAACATTCTATGCTCCTGGATTGGAAGGATAAACATTGTTGAAATGTCTATGCTGGCCAGAGCAACATACACATTTAATGCAATCCCTATCAAAACACCATCAACATTTTTTCACAGAGTCGGAACAAGCAATCCTAAAATTTTTATGCAACAACAAAAGACCCCAAATAGAGGGCGTTGAAAAATAAAAGGAAATCTGATGGTATCACAATGCTGAACTTAAAGCTATATTATAAAGCTATAATCATCAAGACAGTATGGTACTGACACAAAAACAGACACATAGATCAATGAAACATGATAGAGAGTCCAGAAATGGACACTCAAATCTATGGTCAACTAATCTTTAGCAAAACAGGAAAGAATATCCAATGGAGAAAAATGTCTCTTTAACAAATGGTTTTGGGAAAATTGGACTACCACATGTAGAAGATGAAACTGGACCATTTTCTTACACCATACACAAAGATAAACTCAAAATGCATGAAGGACCTTAATGTGAGACAAAAATCCATCAAAATCTTAGAGAAGAACTCAGGCAGAAGCCTCCTTCACCTCCTCTGTGGCGACTTCTTGCTAGACATATCTCCAAAGACAAGGAAAATAAAAGCAAAAATGAACTATTGGGACTTCATCAAGATAAAAATCTTTTGCACAGCAAAGAAAACAGTCACCAAAACCAAAAGACAACCTACGGAATAGGAGATGATACCTGCAATTGTCTTATCAGATAAAGGGCTAGTATCCAAGATTTATTTTTTTTTAAGATTTTATTTATTTATTTAACAGACAGATCACAAGTAGGCAGAGAGGCAGGCGGGGGTGGAGCGAGCAGGTTCCCCGCTGAGCAGAGAGCCTGATGACCTATCATGACCTAAGCTGAAGGCAGAGACATTAACCCACCCGGGTGACTCTGTATCCAAGATTGATAAAGAACTTATGAAAATCGACATCTAAAAAAAAAAAAAAATCCAGCCAAGAAATTGTCAGAAGACATTAACAGGCATCGCTCCAAAGAAGACATCCAAATGGCCAACAGACACATTAAAAAAATTCTCAACATAGCTCAGCATCAGGGAAATACAAATCAAAACCAAAATGAAGTACCACCTTACACCTGTCAGAATGGCTGAAATTAACAAGTCAGGAAACAATAAATGTTGGAAAGAATGAAGAGAAAGGGGAACCCTCTTACACTGTTGGTAGGAAAGCAAACTAGCACAGCCACTCTGGAAAACAGTATGGAGTTTCCTCAAGAAACTAAAAAATAGAGCTACCCTATCACCCAACAATTGTACTACTAGGCGTTTACCCCAAAGATACAAATGTAGTGATCAAAAGGGGCAACTGTACCCCAATGTTTATAGCAACAATGTTCACAATAGTTGAAATATGGAAAGAGCCCAGATGTCTATTGACAGATGAATGGATGAAGAAGATGTATTTATATACAATGGTATATTATTCAGCCATCAAAAAGAATAAAGTCTTACCATTTACCTTGACTTGGATCGAACTGGGTGGGGGGGGTTATGCTGACTGAAATAAGTCATTCGGAGAAAGACAATTATCATATGTCTCACTTATATGTGCAAGGTAAGAAATAATGCAATGGATCATAGGGGATGGAGTGGAAACTGAATGGAAAGAAATCAGAGAGAGAGAGAGAGAAACCATGAGAGACCCTTAACTATAGGAAGCAACTTGAGGGTTTTTGGAGGGATGGTGGGTGGTGGGATGGGGTAACTGGGTGAGGGGCATTAAGGAGGGCATGTGGTGTGAGGAGCACTGGGTGTTACATGCAAGTGATTGATAACTGAATTCTACATCTGAAATTGATGATGTGCTATATGTTGGCCAATTGAATTTAAGTAAAATGAAAAAAAAAAAGTCACTGAGCAGTAATGCCACAGGCTGCAGTATAGGCTAAGAGTTTATGGGCAAATAATAATGATAAGCATCTAACAATGAACCTGGTGATAAAATATATAAATATTTGCTCAAGTTTAATAATGATAAGAAAACAACAATAAATATCTTGCACATCCATCAGCCTATGAGACAATTTGAAGATTTTGCATGCTACTTGGTTAGGAATTTTTCAACAGGTAGCAAAAGAAGATTCTCTAATTTTGCTGGCATAAAAGTGAACTGTTTCTATGTTGGGAAAAAAAAACCTGAAGACAGCTATAAATATGAAAATACAGATATTCTTTAGTTCAGTGATTCTCAGTCTTGGCACAATTGACATTGTGGTCCAAACCATTTTCTGTGATATCATGTGTCCTAGGCTTTGTAAGATGTTAGAGAATCCCTGGCCTCTTCTGCCACCTCCCATATGACTCCAAATTGCTCAGTATTCCCCTGGGGAACATTATTTCCTTCAGCAGAAAACCAGAGTTTTAACATAACAATCTAAAAAAATTTTTGCAGAATTGTTGAATGTGGTGAGAAAGAATAGAAAAAGCTTTCAAAGTGTGAATAGCATAACCACATTGTGAAATATTATGCTGACCCTGAAATGAAGAATCAACATTTCCTTAGTTGATTGGAGGCGAGTCCATGAGGTATTATTGAATAAGAAGGAAGAATGGACACAGGTGGAAAAAAAAAACTGCCCTAAAACTTAAAAGAGCATTTATGATGACACAGGGTACTACTCATCCATTTGTTTGTTGTATGAATGTGTATGTGTGCATCATCTAGGAGCAAAAGTTTTAAAAAACACAAAGATTTTAAGAATACAGATATTCAGGAGGAAAAAAATTAGGTCAAGTATAGTGATTTCAAAACAACTGTATGAGACAAAACTACATGAAAATCTAAAACTAAGTGATATAAAGACATAAAATAATAATTGAGTGTTATCAAGATGGGTCGCTTGTCCAGATTAAACTTCTGAAGACTTAAAAATAAAAGAATATTATGGAATGACCTTTATGACTGGAGAGGAAGTAGTATCAAAGTGATAACTTTTTTCTTATATAAATTCAAATATGCTTATGGAAGGTAAAGGCAGTATTCAGTCAAATGTAAAGAAGAGAAGATGGTCAAAGATTATGCAACTTTTAGAGATTTGAAGGGACACCTGCGCCCCAATGCTTATAGCAGCAATGTTCACAGTAACCAAAATAAAGAAAGAGTGCAGATGTCCATCCACAGATGAATGGTAAAGAAGATACGGTTTATAGATAGAACGGAATATTACTCAGCTATCAAATAGAATGAAATCTTCTCATTTGCAATGATGTGGATGGAACTAGAGAGTATTATGCTCAGTGAAATAAGTTAGTGAGAGAAAGACAAATACCATATGATTTCATTCATATGTGGAATGTAAGAAGCAATACTGATGAATATAGCAGAAGGGAAGGAAAAATTAAATAAGATGAAAACAGAGAGGGAAGGAAATCATGAGACTCTTAACTCTGGGGAACAAACTGAGGGTTCCTAGAGGGGAGGCAGGTGGGGGGATGGGTTAACTGAGTGAACAACATTAAGGAGGGCACGTGAAGTAATGAGCGCTGCGTGTTGTATGCAACTGATGAGTTAGTAAATTCTACCTATGAAACTAATAATACAATGTGTGTTAATTAAATTGAATTTAAGTAATTTTTTTCTAAAAAGATGCAAATTTCAGAAGTAGATCTCATCACAAAGAGCCAAAAGGAAGCATGGGAAATAACAGAAGTGTAAAAATAAGTGGAAAATATGTACAGAGGTGATTTATTAGCACTCAATGTACAAAATATTATTTTTTAAATTTTTATTTATTTTTTAAAATTTCTTTTCGGTGTTCCAGAATTCATTGTTTACGAACCACACCCAGTACTCCATGCAACACATGCCCTCCGTAATACTCACCACCAGACTGATCCAACCTACCACCCTCTTCCCCTCCAAAACCCTCAGTTTATTTCTGAGTCCACAGTGTCTCATGGTTCATCTCCCCCTCCAATTTCCCCCAACTCACTTCTCCTCTCATTTATTTTTTAATCTTGTTTATCTCAAGGGTTGGCAAGTGAAGAATATTAGTGACAGCTCAATTTTTCAGTAGGATAATAAAATAAAAAATCTAACATAGAGAACAGCATATTACTGAGTGACAGATTTGGGTCCTTATGAATAGTTAACACAATTTCCCACATTTATATCTATAGATAAGACAATAGAACTCATTGCAAACAGCAAAGCTGGTAAAACAAAAAACAAAACCCTCCTTCAATTTCTTGTTTGAAAGAATGCAATAAAACACGGGAATAAAATTCCCTGACCCCACTGTACAAATGCAAAGACCTGGTAGAGACAATGTACAATACACAAAACCAATGAATAACTAATCCACAAATATGTTCAGCTCCCTGGGTAATGAAATCTTTGCAAAACAAAGCTTCTTCAAGTAGTTTATACTTGTCAGATATTTGTTTTCATATGATAACCCAGAGTAAAAGGGGATGCCGTGAAAATGTATGATTCACGAATTACCACTGCAAGGTCCTACCTGCAAGCAATAAATCAGTCTAGGTCCTTCTCATCAATATAGAAATGGAGTCCAATATGCCTCATTTTAAAGATGAAATAGAAATGCCCTGACTTCACTGCACATCCCTCCATCTCTAATATTCCTACTCTCTTTAAATGAAAAATTGGTTGGGTTCTATTTTTACTGGAACTACTTTATGCCTCCTGCCCCCTGACTTCATTGTCAACAATCACCCATGTGCTGCCGAGCTCAAAGTTAATTTCTTTCTTTAACATCCTCCATGAATTCATTAATAGGTTCGTCAGGGAAGCAAATGAACATAGAGGTCTCTAGGTTCTGGGCTAAGATTCTGGAGGTCAGCTGACTTCAGGTATGTGGACCTGGCTTGGATTGTCTTCTGAATATTTCCTGCAGGATGTGGTGGGCTCTTGGACTCACCTGAATGGGAACTCTGAAGGAGGAGTCTCTGGTTGGCAGTTGAAATTCCTCTTGGATGGAGATGTTGGTGACTAAACTCTGTCCCCACACAAAACGGCAGAAAAGAGGCTGCTGTCAATCTCCCAGCCAAACTTAGGACTCCAGAAGCAAAACTAGGTCCCATGCAGCCCAAGGTGGCATAGGTAGAAGGACTGCCACACAGGGGGATATTTAGAGCTTCCTCTGTCTGTTTGTCAGGCATGTTTCCTTCTTCTCCTCCAATCTCTAAGCACATGATTTCCATGTGGGGCATTGGTGTGGACGCAAAGGAAAGTTTTCCTGGAGATTGTGTGTTCCCAACAGACCAGGTTATAACCAAGGGAATCCACATTTAATTACTCTTTCCTTGGGAACTGTGCTGCACCCAGAGTTCAGACCTCCTGAACTGGCACCATATCCCAACCTGACTTCAACTTTTCCCTGAAGGCTAGGACTGAGAAATCTGTCTGGGTTAGATCCCTTGGATCTCCAAAATGTTTTTTGTTGACTTATGGTGCAGACACTGCCCTTCCATCTACAGAAGATTGATGTTTTCCTTTTCAACAGTGAGAACTGTTTATTTAATATGAACCCTGAGCCACAACATATCTGAGAAACAAACTGAGGTTTTTGGAGGAGATGGAGGTGTGTGGATGGGGAAGCCTGGTAGTGAGTATTAAGGAGGGCACCTATTGCATGGAGCACTGAGTATGGTGCATAAACAATGAATCTTGGAACACTGAAAAAATAAAATAATTAAAAAATAAAAATCACTTTATTTATAATGAAAATGCTTATTGAGTTGTCATGGAATATTTGTTGAAAATTGATTGGCTATAAGTGTACTGGTTTATTTCTGAATTCTCAATTATATTCCATTGATCTATATGTCTAACCTTATGCCAATATACCATGTTTAATTCCTGCTGCTTTAAGTTTTGAAATCCAGAAGTGTGAGTTTCAAATTGATATGGGTACTTAAAACCCCTCATAATTTCACATGAATTTGTATATAAATTTTTAAGTCAGTTTTTATATTTCTGTAAAAATGGCTATTGGAATTTTCATAGGGACTGCCTTAATCTGTAGATCATTTTGGTATTATTGACATCTTCACAATATTAAATCATTCTACGTGAAAAAAATAAAATGGTACACTTATAAAAAGGAATTTGCAGTAGCAAGCTGAAGAAGGTCCTCCTAAATAGGGGCCTTCCCACCTTTTAATTCCTAGTATGGTTAACGTGTTGTTATAGCAAAGAAAGGTTAAGGTAATATATTGTATATGGTTGCTAATCAACTGCCATTGAGATAAAAAAAAAATTAGAAATGATTGTACTGGTAGGACTAAGGTAGTCACAATGAGCCTCCAAATGTTGATGATGGAGACAAAAGAGTTGGTGTCAGAGAGACTTTGAAAATGTTGTCCTGCTGGCTCTGAAGGTGGAGGAAGAGCCAGGAGCCCAGAAACACAGGTAGCCAGCAAGAGAGACTGGACTTGGAAAGAAAACAGATTCTCCCTTGAACCTCTAGAAGGAAGCTCAAACCTGCAGACATCTTGCTATTAGCCCAATGAGACTCCTTCCATGCTTCTGACTCCAGAACTGTAAGAGCATGTATGTGTTTGTTTTAAGCAATTACTGTGGGGGATGTTGTACAGAAGCAGGAGGAATTTGCTATGGACATAGTCAATAACATTATTGAAGGAAACTGAGTTTAAGTCTCTCAATTCACTCTTCAGCTTCCCTTGGATAAGGGCAAATGCATTTTTTTCTTTTCTCCCTTTTTAAAAATTATGTTCAGTTAGCCACTGTATCATTAACTTTTGATATAGTGTTCCATGATTCATTATTTGCATTTAACCCAGTGCTTATTACAAAATGTGTCCTCCATAAGAACCCACATTAAATAGAAAAAACAAAAATCTATTTGGAGATATTCTGCCCCATCATATGGTACAGCAAATTCCTTTGGCTTAAATGTGAGTGTGGTCTGACTATGAGGCCTTTGAAACAGTGATATGGGAAAGGAACTCATGATCAAAATTAAGGTCACCCATTTTAATTTATAATTTTGTGTCTATATTTTTTTGAAGATTTTATTTATTTATTTATTTATTTGACAGAGAAAGATCACAAGTAGGCAGAGAGGCAGGCAGAGAGAGAGGGGGAAGCAGGCGCCCTGCTGAGCAGAGAACCCGATGCGGGGCTCAATCCCAGGATCCTGAGATCATGACCCGAGCCGAAGGCAGAGGTTTAGTCCACTGAGCCACCCAGGCGCCCCTTGTGTCTATATTTTTGAAATCTTTTTTTTTTTAATATTGATTCAACCATTCATTCTTCCCACAACCACTTGAATGTTTTCTTTGGAGTAAAAAATTATTTTCCACATATTTCATTCTATTCTTACAAGAGTCATATCAAGTTTTGCTCAGTATTCCACACTGGTTTCAGAAATAAGGAAGGAAGCTCAGGTATCTGGAATTTTTTTTTCAATTTTCTCTATATTTTTAAAAAATTTAATCTCATTTTTTCATCATTCCAAGATTCATTGTTTAGGCACCACACCCAGTGCTCCATGCAATATGTTTCCTCCTTAATACCCACCACCAGGCTCACCTAACCTTACCCCAAAGCCTCCCCTCCCAAACCCTCAGTTTGTTTCTCAGAGTCCACAGTCTCTCATGGTTCATCTCCCCCAATTCACTTTTCCATTCCTTCTCCTAATGTCCTCCATATTATCTCTTATTCTCCACAAGTAAGTGAAACCATGTGGTAATGGACTCACTATGCTTGACTTATTTCACTCAGCATAATCTCCTCCAGTCCCATCCATGTTGATACAAAAGTTGGGTATTTGTCCTTTCTGATGGCTGTGTAATATTCCATTGTATGTGTGGATCATACTGTCTTTATCCATTCGTTTGTTGAAGGGCATCTCTTCTCTTTCCACAGTTTGGCAATTGTGGCCATTACTGCTATGACTATTGGGGTACAGATGACCCTTCTTTTCACTACATCTGTATCTTTGGGGTAAATACCCAGTAGAGCAATTGCAGGGTCGTTAGGGTAGCTTGAGGGATCTCCACACTGTTTTCCAACATGGCTGCACCAATTTGCATTCCCAAAAAAAGTGTAAGAGTTTTCCCCTTTCTTCACATTCTCCCCAACACTTGTTGTTTACTGTCTTGTTAATTTTGGCCATTCTAACTGGTATAAAGTGGTATCTCAATGTGATTTTGATTTGAATTTCCTTGATGGCTAATGATGATGAACATCTTTTCATGTTCTGTTTCATGTGTCTGTTAGCCATTTGTATGTCTTCTTTGGAGAAGCAACAATTACCTAACAATACAGGTGAGGTTTATGGAACTGTCTTCAATTATACACAAATGGAAACTTGTGCTAATCACTTCATTTTTTTTTCATTTTTATGTAGCCCCTTTAATTCACCAAACTGTGCACTCTAAACATGAAGTTTATTGTGTGTAATTATACTCCTGTGATTTAATAAAGTAGGGAGATATCTGTAGTGCATGGCTAATGGTAGGATCTAGAGCATAGGTAGCTGACTCTCCATTGAAGGTCTGGGAGAGAGCTCTTCTAACAGGGAGGAAAGCAAGAGTTGTATTGATGTAGGAACGGTGTGAAGAAAGTAAAACGATCCACATGAGTTCATTTAATTTGTAATAGAAGAGTACGTTACATATAGAAATGTGGCAATAAGGCCACAAATTGGCTGAAACAGAAGAGCACTACAGCTACATACAACAACACTGATGAACCTTAGAAATGCAACATAGAGTTTCACACATGACTCCAGACCCAGGAGGAGCTCACCAGAGATCCAGAATATAATGCCATTTGATTGTGAATGTATTAGTGATGAGGAAAACAAAGGCAAGAAAATGTAGGTAAAAGTCAATTTCCTTACATCCTGCAGCCCCTGATGAATCCCTGAGACATGGAGAATATGATACTCCTCCAGGAATCATGGATGCCTTCATGTTGATGTTTTATTATAGACTAAAAGCAACCATATCTTGGCAATAGTCCAAGCTGCAGGGTTCTGTAAACCTCATGTTCAGCATAAATTCCATAGAAACTTATATTATCTCTGCCCCCTCCTTCTACAAACTCCAAAATAAAAAATCAGTCTCTCTTCAGTATCCCAATCCACCTCTTTCTGCCCATATAACTTGCCCCCATGCTATAATAAAATCACATTTTTGCATGATAAAATGTCTTAAGAATTCTTTCTTGACTGTTGTGTTCAGCCACCCCACATCAGTATGATATCCCATTTGACAAGGACAGCCTGTTATACAGCAAGAGCTGACTGACACAATAATCCAAATGAACAGACCTAAGGCAGTTAGAACATGTGCTGCATTCTATTTGTGGCTTATAATATGATATTAAGGAGAGCAGCCATGATCATTGTTATTCAAGTTTATTTCTGGTGACATTATGAACAAGTGACTATAAGCGGGCTCCTTTTTGGGTCACTGGGACAGTTGAAGGACATATGTATTGGTGCAGAACTTCTGACTCTGAACCACACAATCGGCAGGGCATCCAGCTTTCCTGTGAAGCATCTTCTGATCATGCAGGTGGAAGAGATTTCTGAGCAGGAAGGAGGCGCAAAATGGATGATGCTGATAATGTTCATTCACCATCTCTTAGCATTTGTGACAAATATTAGGAATGGAATTATTTCATGAATGAAAGAGCCATATTACCATGTAACTTTGTAAATTTTCAGTAGAAACAGGAAGATGATTCAATGATAAAACATGCAATGAACTAACCAACCCTTCGTCTCAATGAATAAATCCCTTCAATTGTGGACACCAATTTTCCTCACTCTAATAAGTAGATGCACAACATGAACTTTGATGTAAAAAAAGAAAAGAAAGAAAAAGAAAAAAAGAAACATTTTGTGTAGTAACAAAAGCAGGGTTTTGAAATTTTGCTTCATCATATTTATGGTCATCCTGACACTAAGAACATACCAGATCCATCTTTTTTTTATATATCAAATTTGCCTTTCAATGTAGACTCCACTGGAGAGATATGTTTGCTAATCAGCGCTTGCCAGGGGCTATGGTAGGCTCTCTGGAAATGAGCTGAATCATAGACTAAAAACAGGAGACTGATTAAGAAACACTGGGGCATGTTCGTAGAGTAAGTGCCTGACATTAAGCTTTGGATTTTTGAGGCATCCATTTCTTTAATTTTTTTTTTATTTTATTTTCTCGGTGTTCCAAGACTTATTGTTTATGTACCACACCCAGTGCTCCATGCAATATGTGTCCTCCTTAACACCTTCCATCAGGCTCACCCATCCCCCCAATACCCTCCCTTCCAAAACCCTCAGTTTTTTTTTCTCAGAGTCCAGTCTCTCATGGTTCATCTCCCTTTTTGATTTCCCCCAATTCACTTTTCCTTTCCTTCTCCTAATGTCCTCCATGTTATTCCTTATTCTCCACAAGTAAGTGAAACCATATGACAATTGATTATCTCTTCTTGGCTTATCTCACTCAGCATAATCTCCTACAGTCCCATCCATGTTGACACAAAAGTTGGGTATTCATACTTTCTGATAGCTGTGTAATATTCCATTTTATATATGAACCATATCTTCTTTATCCATTCATCTTTTGAAGGACATCTTGTCTCTTTCCACACCATGATGATTGTGGCCATTACTGCTATAAACATTGGGGTACATATGACTCTTCTTTTCAACTACATCTGTATCTTTGGGGTAAATACCCAGTAGAGCAATTGCAGGGTCATAGGGTAGCTCTATTTTTAATTTCTTAAGGAATCTCCACACTGTTTTCCAATGTGACTGCATCAACTTGCATTCCTACCAACAATGTAAGAGGGCTTCCCTTTCTCCACATCCTCTCCAATACTTGTTGTTTCTTCTCTTGTTAATTTTGGCCATTCCAACTGGTGTAAGTTGGCATCTTAATTTGGTTTTGACTTGAATTTCCCTGATGGCTAATGATGACGAGGCAACCATTTCAAAGAAAAAAAAAGTGACTAAACATATTATCAGGTGTGGGACACAATTACCAGAGAAGAACTCTGCCTGCTCCAGCCATGAAGTACGTCTTTAGAAAGCCCTAGGTAATGTCTATACTGACACATGAGTGACCCTGCTTTTCCTCTTGAGCAGCTGAATTATAATCATATAAAATTCTCCAACAAGGAGTGAATCCATAAACCTCTAGCCACTCTGGTCATGGACCCCAATAAAGGCAATCCCTCAAAGACAGTGCTATGTATCCCTCTCAATGCCTCTCTTCACCTCTGAGACCTCCCCCAATGACCTTTGGGATTCCATGTGTCCTTCAGGATTTATAAGGCATAAACCTGGTTTTGTTAGAGTTGTCTGTGGGTGATGCTGAGCCATGTCTTGAAATCAGAATGAGAACCCAGGGGCAGGTGCAGCCACAGCAGAAGCTCTGGTCAGAGAAGCATCTGTGGGAATGTCCACAAGCACATGGGTGCAAGGGAGTGCCCAGGCTTTCCTAGTCTGAACACACCTATCAGGAGCCTGAGGCTTAAAGGGAGCAGTGTTAGAGTCCACATTATCAGGAAGAGACATGAAGTTGTGATGGAAAAGATCAACAGAGTCAAGGGGAAAACTGTAGTTTTGTATTTCTGTCAACAATAAAGTTATGTGAAGAGCTTAGTGGCCAAGTATACTTTCTTCCATATGAAGAATACAACTCATGATTATTCTTGGGAAATTTAGGGAAATTTTATATTACATGGTGTAAGTCATTTGAAATGAAATTAGTTTTAAGAATAGAACTTGTGCCATTTAAGATACAGACAAAGGGGAATACAGACAAAGTGATTTCCTTAACTGCATGTAGAAGGAACAGATTATACTCCCACAGCCTGTTCAAGGAATAGCAGTTCTTGGCTCTGGGGCCGTGAACCCTGAAATCATGGATGCTTCTTCAGCCCCAGAACAGTTGGCCCTCACATCGCTGGAACCCCAATGATAGTTTTTTTTTTTTTAATTTAATTTCAAGTTATTTAACATACAGTGTCTTATGAGTTTCAGGGGTAGAATTTGTGGTTCATTAGTTGCATATAACACCCAGGGCTCATTTCATCAAGTGCCCTCCTTAGTGCCCATTCTTTTCAGAGCCCTTGTTATATCTTTGTTCCTAAGGCTGTAGATGAAGGGGTTCAACATGGGTGTGACCACAGTGTACATCACTGAGGCTACCGCACTTGAATGTAAGCTCTGGGTAGCAGCAGAGCTAAGGTACACTCCTAGGCTTGTACAGAAAAATAAGGAGACAACTGAGAGGTGAGATGCACAGGTGGAAAATGCTTTATACTTCCCCTGGGCTGATGAGATCCCAAGTATGGAGGAAACAATCTTAGAGTAAGAGTAAAGGATCCCAGCAAGGGGAACACCAACCAGCAGGACAGCTGCAAAATACATCACCATGTTATTAAGGAAGGTGTCAGAACAAGCAAGTTGGATCATCTGATTGAGTTCACAGAAAAAGTGGGGGATTTTCACCTCTGTACAGAAGGACAGCTGCAACACCATTGATATTTGTAAGAAGGAATGCAAGACACTTATGATCCAGGATCCCAGAACAAGCAGTCCACAGAGCCGGGGGTTCATGATGACTGTGTAGTGCAGGGGGTGACAGATGGCTACAAAGCGGTCATAGGCCATAACAGCAAGGAGGTAGATGTCCAACACTGAAAAGATTATTAAAAAGTACATCTGAGTAACACAGCCTGCATAGGTTATGACTTTGCTCTGAGTCTGGATGTTCCACAGCATCTTGGGAACAGTGGTAGAGGTGAAACAGATGTCTACAAAGGACAAGTTGGCCAGGAAGAAGTACATGGGTGTGTAGAGTTTGGGGTCTATGCTGACAGCCAGGATGATGACCAGGTTTCCAAAGACAGTGATCAGGTACATGGAGATGAAAAGCCCAAATATGAGGGGCTGCAGTTCTTGGTCCTCTGATAATCCCAGAAGAAGAAACTCTGGAATTTGTGTATCATTTCCTTGTTCCATGTGGAGGAGGTGACTTCTGGGAAAGAAAGAAACAACATGACAGACTTTTACACAAACTGTATTACTCACAGATTTGAAATGTTACTTTTTATATTTTGCAGTCCAGGAATTTATTTTAATATTTTGTGCATGGTTATGGCCCCCTTTAAGGTATCCCCTGTGTCATGTCTGATATAGTTGTTTCTCAGTTTCTTCCCTAAGAACTCATATATTTTATAGGGTTACTAGGAAATTCTTAAAGTATTTTAGGAATACTTAGGCAATACCTAAGCAATGAGCATAGGGTGCTAAAGAACAAAAGTCCCTACAGTGATGTAGAAAGAATGTATAAGCCTATAAGAGACTTACATAACTTTGCAGATGATGAGGGGTGCTAGAAAGAAAAGGAAAACAGGGATAAAGCAGACAGACATTTGGACATTGTATTTTTGTGGGTATTTAGGCTAATTCTGCAAACAAGGTGACACTGGAACACAGAACTCAATTAAGAGAAAAATTGATGCAGGGTTATGTGTGGAAGTGTGTGCCCAGCAGAGGGAATGGCCAGTACAAAGGCCCCCAGGAAGGTACTTGTTTCCAATGCTAATGTAAAAGAAGCCAAGCTAGTGCTGCAAGGGGAATGAACAGGAGGGAGACAGAACAGACAGCATCGGACATGCTAAGGGAGGAAGTGGCCTCTCTGCTACCTCTGAAACCTCGAGTCACAGGGACTGCCTTGTCCACACTGCCTCTCAGGTTGTATTCATCATGTTGCAAAGGCACCCCCTGAACTGAAACACATCCCCTTCTTAATAATCTCTCTTGATCGAGTTCTGGTCCCTGTGTTGTGTCACCTTGGGATTTATAAGTCCTGGGACCCTGTCGTGGGGACTGCTCGCACTCGGTAAGTCACACACATGCAGGACACCATGACTCTTGGATTGTGTTATTCCCCTTTTTCAATCCCCACCAATGAATCCAACCCAAGAAGGACAGGTCATTAATCTTTCCCCTACAAAGTCCAGAAATGCCAATTCTTAAGTCTTCCATGGAGAAATAAACTGGAGGCTCCATATTGGGATAGCCATTTTCTGCTGTGATTTACACAAACATAAAAAATCTGGTGAATTAACGGAAAGACAGAGAGTGAGATGGACGGGGGGGGTGAAATGAATGAGGGAGAAGAATGATTTAATAAGCTCAGGTGGTCCCTGAGAGACTCTGAGGAAGAAAAAGCCCCCTTGATTCTGGAAGCTTCCTACCCCCTGATTACATCTCCCAATGTCCAGCACTAACAAGAGAACAGAACAAACTTGTTCAAAAGACACTTAGTGATGTATTTATAATGTATTCACACAAAGCTATATTGATAAAATATAAATATATGTAGATATTAACATTTCTATATCTATCTATCTATCTATCTATCTATTCCTATTATACATCCAAGACAAATGAGCAAATGGATAAACCAAAACTTGACAAAAGGAAGTATTCACAGCACAATAAAAAGTGGACGTTTTTGTATCAAGCATAGAAGACTTATTTTTATGTCCCTCCTTTATCATTATTTGAGTGATCCATTTCTATGTGGTATGACAGAGGATGAGATTACCCCTTTCTCCATTCTCCTATGTGATATCTTTGCATTGATATTCTTGGGCTTTGGGTATTAATCTCTTTATGGCAAACCCAATGGGTACACTCTAATTCTCATTCTGGATTTCATACCACATGCAAAGGTGTCCCTAGACTATGCTTTATAATCCTGCCCGCACTATTACGGTCTATCCCTTTTACTGAATAACTTGCTTCATATGATGACGCCATACGATTACACACATTTATCTCATTGTACTCTGTCCTCGCTGTAATGAAACATCCAAAAGAGAAGGGACTTCAGCTTCTTGGTTCATTTTCTTTTTTTCACCAAGTTATCTTGGTGAAATATATGTTTAAAATAAAAAGATGTAAGGATATGAAGAGTTAAAATGAAAAGAATGAAGGGATCACAAAATCATGTTAGAATGAATAGTTTTAAAACAACTGCTGTAAGCCAAATTCTATGAAAAATCAAAATGAACTGAACTAGATAAATACATAAATAAATAACAAAAATCAGTGATGGCAACAAATAACAATAATTAGTGATTAATAATTAAATTGGGCAAGGCCTAGACATAAAATAATATAAAATTTAATGTTCCTAGATTGTTCTGGCCCAAGTCAGATGCTCAGTTTTTATTTGTTAAATCAGTCAAGAATTAGATCTCGATGTATAAGGATATTTACCCTATGGCAAGGTTATATTACATTTTTATTGGAAAAGGTTGAATTACTAAATAAAAGCTGGTATAGAGGGAAATCTACCTGGAGGAATATGAAATTGATCCCCTCCATCAGACACTTCACCAAATTTGGGGCATTTATGAACCCAGTGTAAGTGTAACCATACAATATGGTAGCATATCAGGAAAACTACATATGAAATTTACAGGTGGGAATCAGCACTTAAATAAAGTAAGAAACCCAAAAGCAAGAAGATAAGTAAATTTTAAGTAAGATTTAAAATGTTTTGGTGAGTTAGAATGGCAAAAATCGACAGGGCAAGAAGCAATAAATGTTGGAGAGGATGTGAAGAAAGGGGAACCCTCTTACACTGTTGGTGGGAATGCAAGGTGGTGCATCCAGTTTGAAAATCAGTGTGAAGTTTCCTCAAAAAATTAAAAGTAGAGCTACCCTATGACCCAGTAATTGCACTACTGGGTATTTACCCCAAAGATACAGATGGAGTGAAAACAAAGACCATATGCACCCTTATGTTCATAGTAGTAATGTACACAATAGACAAACTGTAGAAAGAGCCAAGATGCCCTTCAACAGATGAATGAATAAAGAAGATGTGGTCCATATACACAATGGAATATTACTCAGTCATCCAAAAGGATGAATATCCAACTTTTATAACAACATGGATGGGCTGGAGGAGATTATGCTAAGTGAAATAAGTCAAGCAGAGTAAGTCAATTGCCATATGGTTTCACTTATTTGTGCAATATAAGGAATAGCCTGGAGGACATTAGGAGAGGGAAGGGAAAAATGAAGGGGGAGAAATCAGAGTGGGAGGTGAACCACGAGAGACTACGGACTCTGGGAAACAGATGAGGGTTTTAGAAGGGAGGGCTGTGGGGAGATGGGTGATCCTGGTAATGACTATTAAGGAGGGCATGGATTGTGTGGAGTACTGGGCGTTGTATGCAAACAATATATCATGAAACACTACATCAAAAACTAATGATGTACTGTATAGTGACTAACATAACATAATAAAAAAATAAAATACAACAACAACAACAACGATAAAAATGTTTTGGTGAAAGTATGTTCCAAAAGTCAACTCAGAAGAAATGATCTGAGGAAATCATCTGAAATCCTAGTAACTGCAAAAAAAGAAAAAAAAAAGGTGGAGGAGAGTAATATATGGGGATGCATAATAAAGACCAATCAGAATGGTCATCAAATATATAATGTGTGCTGATACTGAGGGATAGTTTAAGAAAACAACAAGAAATATCTCTATCACCAGCAACCTGGTGAAAAAAAAAAAAAAACAACCACACTTACAGGGCTGTTACATTGTTTGTGGTTTGAAATTTTAAACTGGTAGCCAAGGATTTACTCTGAATTTCGTGGCAAAAAAGCATTAGAAGATTGAAGGCAGAACCTGAAGGCAGCTGTGATCCAATACTAATATTATTTACCTCTGGGTTTCTCTGTCTCAGCATCATGGACATTCTGTTCAGAGCCTGCCCTGGGGTGAGGGATGTTCTGTGCATTCTAGGGTGTTTAGGGTATCTTTGGTCTTCACGCACACCTCTCCAGTGTGACAGGCAAAGCTGGCTCCAGACAGTGATCAATGATTCCCCAGGGGACAAAATCACAGCTGATTAGAACCACATATTGAGTGTAACAATCTCAACATACTTTTTCTAGCATTGATATAATAGCAATTTATTAGTAAAAAATATGAAAGACCTTAAAAGTGTGAGTAGGAGTCACTTTGTGAAATTGATATTAATACTAATAATACATTAATTACTTAAGCAAGCAAACAAATAAACACAGTGATCATTTTATCTGGACTAAGTTGAATTGGCTCTCGGGTGATTATGGGCCAATTTTCCTGTCTTCCATTCTCTCTGCCCCTGTTACCCATGGTCCACTGGGATGTTGGACTCACCTGGCTGGGGTATCAGACAGGAGGGTGTCTTTGGGGAAGTCTGAATTCCTCCCTGGATGACAGATGACAGGGACTAAATCTCTGTCCTCAGCTGAGACAGCAGGAAGGAGTGAAACAATAGGCCCCCAGCCAGAATAAGGGCTCAGAAAAAAACAGACAAAATGCATAGCCCTTTCTATCCAAGACTGCACAGGCTGATGGACTGGAGATGAGGAGGTATTTACAGCTCCCTGTATCTGCTCATTAGGCACATTTCACTCTTGTGATTCCAAACTCTAAGCAAATGATTCCCATGTGGAAAATTCCTCTGGGCAGAAAAGGATGCTTTCCTAATGATTTTTCCTTCCCAAAAGACTAGGTTAGATATCAGGTGAATCCAGTTCTTTTTGTTTGTTTGTTTTTTGTTTTACTGATTTTCCATGACCTTGCCCCCCTTCCGGATGTGTGAATCTTCTAGCACCTTATCTCGTCTTTGACTTACAGTTTTCTTCAAGTCTGGAAACCGCCTAGATTAGGTCTCTTTATCTTCAAAGCATTGGTGAGGACCCAGCCCTGAAACTCCCCACAGGGTCTATTCTTCTTTTCAATAAAGCAGAGAAGTGGATCATTCTGATAATGAACCTTGACCACTATACAGATTGGCTTTCAGACACATTTGCTGTTATAATTGGGAATCTTTACTTTATACAAGTTAAGAGCTGTGGTTTAGGCTCTTATTATAAAATGGTTGTTTATTATAACAGATGTATTTAGATCTTATGAGCTTCACATCTCATAGGGATTCTTTGATTTAATTTTTATAATCATCTTATCTCTGCAGAAGTACACTTAAGAACTCCAATCTACATTGTAGAAATAGTGTTTGGTGCTGCCTAGTGATCTGTGTAATTTGATATCAAAGTATGCTGTAGGTTTTGAGTGTCATTCTCTCAGGATACTTCTAGTTCTCAAGATCTGGGACAGTGGTTCTCAACCATAAATGAATTTTCCCCAGGTTACTACTGATGATACCTGAAAAGATGTTGCTGAACACCTACAATATGAAGGAAAGAATCCCCAACATATTACCCTGCCACAAATGTCAACCATTAATGGTGAGAAATCCATCTATACCTGCATCAGTGTGCCTCTGAATCCACACAGATCCCACTACAGATGTAGAATCTGATCACAGGTCCTCGGAGGCCCAGTGATTCTGCATGTCTATCAAGATACTGGGATATGTTGATGTGCAGGCCCTGTTTTGTGGACCACTCTTTGATTAGCAAGGCTGTGATCCTGCATTAGAGATGGTGTAGGGAGTTTTAAGTCTTTTAACCAAACATTGTCATTGAATGAAATTTTAAGGAATAGTGTATTCACTCATTCTTGAGGCTATATAAATTCTGTGTTTCTTGCTTTTATAAGTGACCAAAATAAGAAACTTATGAAAAACATTTTGTAGTAGTAAGCTGAAGAATACTTTCAAATATGGGTCCTCGCACCTTTTAATCCCTTGTTTCGTTATGTGTTATTTTTTATAGCAAAGAAGTGTTATGATAACAGATTGTACAGGGTTCCTAATCAGCTGCCATTAAGATAAAAAGATCAGAAATAATTGTACAGGTGGGGCTAAGGTAATCAAAATGGTCCTCCAAATGTTGAGGGAGATGAAAGAGGTGGTGTCAGAGAGACTTTGAAAATGTTGCCCTGCTGGCTCTGAAGGTTGAGGAAGAGCCAGGAGCCCAGGAAGGCAGGTGGTCAGCAAGAGAGACTGGAATTGGAAAGGAAACAGATTCTCCCTTGAGCCTTGAGAAGGAGCTCAAACCTGCCAGCATCTTGCTATTAGCCTGATGAGACTCCTCCCAAGCTTCTGCCTCCAGAACTGCAAGAGCGTGTGTTTATTTGTTTGTTGTTGTTATTGTTTGTTGTTGCTGTTGGTTTTTTTAAAATAATTTATTTTATTTTTTTTTTGTAAACATATAATGTATTTTTATCCCCAGGGGTACAGGTCTGTGAATCGCCAGGTTTGCACACTTCACAGCACTCACCATAGCACATACCCTCCCCAATGTTCATAACTCCACCCCCCTCTCTCGGCCACCCTCCCCCTAGCAACCCTCAGTTTGTTTTGTGAGATTAAGAATCACTTATGGTTTGTCTCCCTCCCAATCCCATCTTGTTTCATTTATTCTTTTCCTACCTCCCAAACCCACCACATTGCCTCTCCACTTCCTCATATCAGGGAGATCATATGGTAGCTGTCTTTCTCTGATTGACTTATTTTGAACAGCATAATACCTTCTAGTTCCATCCACGTCATCGGAAAAGGCAAGATTTCATTTCTTTTGATGGCTGCATAGTATTCCATTGTGTATATATACCACATCTTCTTTATCCATTCATCTGTTGATGGACATCTAAGTTCTTTCCATAGTTTGGCTATTGTGGACATTGCTTCTATAAACATACGGGTGCACGTGCCCCTTCGGATCACTAGGTTTGTATCTTTAGGGTAAATATCCAGTAGTGCAATTTCTGGGTCACAGCGTAGCTCTATTTTCAACTTTTTGAGGAACCTCCACACTGTTTTCCAGAGTGGTTGCACCAGCTTGTATTCCCACCAATAGGGTAGGAGGGTTCCCCTTTCTCCGCAACCTCGCCAGCATCTGTCATTTCCTGACTTGTTAATTTTAGCCATTCTGATTGGTGTGAGGTGGTATCTCATTGTGGTTTTGATTTGTATTTCTCTGATGCCAACTGATGTGGAGCACATTTTCATGTGTCTGTTGGCCATCTGGATGTCTTCTTTGCAATGTCTGTTCATGTCCTATGCCCATTTCTTGATTGATTATTTGTTCTTTGGGTGTCGAGTTTGATAAGTTCTTTATAGATTTTGGATAGTGGCCCTTTATCTGATATGTCGTTTGCAAATATCTTCTCCCATTCTGTCAGTTGTCTTTCGGTTATGTTAACTGTTTCCTTTGCTGTGCAAAAGCTTTTGATCTTGATGAAATCCCAATAGTTCATTTTTGCCTTTGCTTCCCTTGCCTTTGGCGATGTTCCCAGGAAGAAGTCAAAGCTGAGGTCAAAGAGGTTGCTGCCCGTGTTCTCCTCAAGGATTTTGATGGATTCCTTTCCCACATTGAGGCCCTTCATCCATTTTGAGTCTGTTTTCGTGTGTGGTGTAAGGAAATGGTCCAATTTCATTTTTCTGCATGTGGCTGTCCAGTTTTCCCAACACCATTTGTTGAAGAGGCTGTCTTTTTTCCATTGGACATTCTTTCCTGCTTTGTCAAAGATTAGTTGACCATAGAGTTGAGGGTTTATTTCTGGGCTCTCTATTCTGTTCCATTGATCTATGTGTCTGTTTTTGTGCCAGTTCCATACTGTCTTGATGATGACAGCTTTGTAATAGAGCTAGTAGTCTGGGATTGTGATGCCACCAACTTTGGCTTTCTTTTTCAATATTCCTTTTGCTATTCGAGGTCTTTTCTGGTTCCATATAATTTTTAGGATTATTTGTTCTACTTCTTAGAAAAAAATGGATGGGATTTTGATAGGGATTGCATTAAATGCGTAGATTGCTTTAGGTAGCATAGACATTTTCACAATATTTATTCTTCCAATGCAGGATCATGGAACATTTTACCATTTCCTTGAGTCTTCCTCAATTTCTTTCATGAGTACTTTATAGTTTTCTGAGTATAGATTCCTTGCCTCTTTGGTTGGGTTTATTCCTAGGTATCTTATGGTTTTGGGTGCAACTGTAAATGGGATTGACTTCTTAATTTCTCTTTCTTCTGTCTTGTTGTTGGTGTAGAGAAATGCAACTGATTTCTGTGCATTTATTTTATATCCTGACACTTTACTGAATTCCTGTACAAGTTCTAGCAGTTTTGAAGTGGAGCCTTTTGGGTTTTCCACATATGGTATCATATCATCTGCAAAGAGTGATAGTTTGACTTCTTCTTTGCCAATTTGGATGCCTTTCATTTCTTTTTGTTGCCTGATTGCTGAGGCTAGGACTTCGACTCTTATGTTGAATAGCAGTGGTGATAACGGACATCCCTGCCATGTTCCTGACCTTAGCAGAAAAGCACTCAGTTTTTCTCCATTGAGAATGATATTTGCGGTGGATTTTTCATAGATGGCTTTGATGATATTGAGGTATGTACCCTCTATCCCTACACTTTGAAGAATTTTGATCAGGAAGGGATGCTGCACTTTGTCAAATGCTTTTTCATCATCTATTGAGAACAGATGGTTCTAGTTCTTTCTTTTATTAATGTATTGTATCACATTGATTGATTTGCGGATGTTGAACCAACCTTGCAGCCCTGGAATAAATCCCACTTGGTCTTGGTGAATAATCCTTTTAATGTACTGTTCGATTCTATTGGCTAGTATTTTGGTGAGAATTTTTGCATCTGTGTTCATCAAGGATATCGGTCTGTAATTCTCTTTTCTGATGGGATCCTTGTCTGGTTTAGGGATCAAGGTGATGCTGGCCTCATAAAATGAGTTTGGAAGTATTTCTTCCATTTCTATTTTTTGGAACAGTTTCAGGAGAAGAGGTATTAATTCTTCTTTAAATGTTTGGTAGAATACTCCTGGGAAGCCATCTGGTCCTGGGCTTTTGTTTCTTTGTAGATTTTTGATGACTGTTTCAATCTCCTTACTGGTTATAGGTCTGTTCAGATTTTCTATTCTTCCTGGTTCTGTTGTGGTAGTTTATACGTCTCCGGAATGCATCCATTTCTTCCATATTGTGAAATTTGTTGCCATAGAGTTGTCCATAATATGTCTTATAATTGTTTGTATTTCTTTGGTGTTGGTTGTGATCTCTCCTCTTTCATTCATAATTTTATTTATTTGGGTTCTTTCTCTTTTCTTTTTGATAAGTCTGGCTAGGGGTTTATCAATCTTATTAATTCTTTCAATGAACCAGCTCCTAGTTTCATTGATTTGTTCTATTGTTCTTTTGGCTTCTATTTCATTGATTTCTGCTCTGATCTTTATGACTTCTCTTCTCCTGCTGGGTTTAGGCTTTCTTTGTTGTTCTTTCTCCAGCTCCTTTAGGTGTAGGGTTAGGTTGTGTATTTGAGACTTTTCTTGTTTCTTGAGAAAGGCTTGTACCACTATATATTTTCGTCTCAGGACTGCCTTTGCTGTGTCCCACAGATTTTGAACCGTTGTGTTTTCATTATCATTTGTTTCCATGAATTTTTTCAATTCTGCCTTAATTTCTTGGTTGACCCATTCATTCTTTAGAAGGATGCTGTTTAGTCTCCATGTATTCGGGTTCTTTCCAAATTTCCTCCTGTGATTGAATTCTAGCTTCAGAGCATTGTGGTCTGTAAATATGCAGGGAATGATCTCAATCTTTTGATACCGGTTGAGACCTGATTTGTGACCCAGGATGTGATATATTATGGAGAATGTTCTATGTGTACTAGAGAAGAAAGTGTGTTCTGTTGCTTTGGGATGGAATGTTCTGAATATATCTGTGATGTCCATCTGGTCCAGTGTGTCATTTAAGGCCTTTATTTCCTTGTTGATCTTTTGCTTAGATGATCTGTCCATTTCATTGAGGTGAGTGTTAAAGTCCCCTACTCTTATTGTATTATTGTTGATGTGTTTCTTTGATTTTGTTATTAATTTGTTTATATAGTTGGCTGGACTGATGTTAGGGGCATAAATATTTAAGATTGTTAGGTCTTCTTGTTGGACAGACCCTTTGAGTATGATATAGTGTCCTTCCTCATCTCTTGTTAAAGTCTTTGGCTTAAAGTCTAATTGATTTGATATAAGGATTTTCACCCCAGCCTTCTTCTGATGTCCATTAGCATGGTAAATTGCTTTTCACCCCCTCACTTTAAATCTGGAGGTGTCTTCGGATCTAAAATGATTTTCTTGTAGGCAGCATATTGATGGGTTTTGTTTTGTTATCCATTCTGATACCCTGTGTCTTTTGATTGGGGCATTTAGCACATTAACATTCAGGGTAGCTATTGAGAGATATGAGTTTAATGCCGTTGCCTGTAAGGTGACTGTTACTGTATATTGTCTGCTCCTTTCCGATCTACTACTTTTAGGGTCTCTCTTTGCTTAGAGAACCCCTTTCAATATTTCCTGTAGAGCTGGTTTGGTGTTTGCAAATTCTTTCAGCTTTTGTTTGTCCTGGAAGATTTTTATCTCTCCTTCTATTTTCAATGATAGCCTAGCCAGATATAGTATTCTTGGCTACATGTTTTTCTCATTTAGTGCTCTGAATATATCGTGCCAGTTCTTTCTGGCCTGCCAGGTCTCTGTGGATAGGTCCGCTGCCAATCTAATGTTTTTACCCTTGTATGTTACAGACTTCTTTTCCTGGGCTGCTTTCAGGATTTCCTCTTTGTCGCTAAGACTTGTAAATTTTACTATTAGGTGATGCAATGTGGACCTATTCTTATTGATTTTGAGGGGCGTTCTTAGCATCTCCTGGATTTTGATGTTTGTTCCCTTTGCCATATTAGGGAAATTCTCTCAATCATTCTCTCCAATATACCTTCTGCTCCCCTTTCTCTTTCTTCTTCTTCTGGAATCCGAATTATTCTAATGTTGTGTCGTCTTATGGTGTCACTTATCTCTCAAATTCTCCCCTCGTGGTCCAGCATTTGTTTGTCTCTCTTTTGCTCATTCATCTTTATTCACTGTCATTTGGTCTTCTATATCACTAATTCTTTCTTCTGCCTCATTTATCCTAGCAGTAAAAGTCTCCCTTTTTGATTGCACCTCATTAACAGCTTTTATTATTTCAACTTGGTTAGATTTTAGTTCTTTTATTTCTCCAGAAAGGGCTTTTATCTCTCCAGAGAGGGTTTCTCTAATATCGTCCATGCCTTTTTCGAGCCTGGCTAGAATCTTGAGAATTGTCATTCTGAACTCTAGATCTGACATGTTACCAATGTCCGTATTTCTTAGTTCCTTAACCTTTGGTATTGCCTTTTTTTTTTTTTTTTTTTGAGGTGAGTTTTTCCGCCTTGTCATTTTGTCCAGATAAGAATATATGAAGGAGCAAATAAAATACTAAAAGGGTGGCAAAGCCCCCAGGACAATGTGCTTTAACCAAATCAGAAGAGACCCCAAATCATGGGGGGTGGGGGAGAAAGGGGATAAAAAGAAGTTCAGAAAAAAAATTTAAAAAAAGGAAACAAATTTTAAAAAATATAAAAAAGAAAATATATATATATATATATATTAGACTGGTGACTAGAACAGGGTCACCTACTTAATTTTGGGAGTATTTTGGGCTCTTCGAAGAAACTACCTCCCAAAATTTTTAAGAATGAAAAACATATATAAGGGTAAACACAATGAAGGGATGGAATATGCCTATAAAGATGATAAAAAATTTTTTTAATATTTCTAAAAAAGGAGTTGATAAAGTAAGTTGGTTGGGAGAATAAAGAAAAAGAAAGTGGAGAGATTTTGCTCAGGCTGGAAACTAGACCAAGCCTGGAGCTAGATTTAGGGCATATTTTAATCTCTTAGAAGAAATTGTACCCCAAATTTTTTAGAAGAAAAAGCCCTACGTGTATACAAAAAATAAAGTTATATACAATGAAGGATACAATATGACTATAATAAGGAAGGTTCAAAAATGATTATTATTATTATTGTTTTTATGAAAGGTATTGTTAAGATAAACTAGTTAAAAAACGTTAAAAGAGGAAAGGGTAAAAGTTAAAAAAAAGTAGAAGAAGAAAAAAATTAAATTAACTGCAAGACTAAGGAATCATGGGGAGAAAGCCATGAATTCCATGTTTTGCTTTCTCCTCCTCTGGAATTCTGCTGTTCTCCTTGGTATGTGAACTTGGTCCTGGCTGGATTTCTTGTTGATCTTCTGGGGGAGGGGCCTGTTGTAGTGATTCTCAAGTGTCTTTGCCCCAGGTGGATTTGCACCGCCCTTATCAGGAGCCAGGCATAGTAATCCGCTTGGGTTTGCTTTTGGGAGCTTTTGTTCCCTGAAAGCTTTCCGCAGAGTTCCGGAGGAGGGGAATGAAGAGCGCAGCCTCCCAATCTCTAGCCCAGAGGAGCTGAGAGCTTGGGGCCCCACTCCTCAGTGCGCTCTCAGAGAAAAGAGCCCAATCACTCCCATCTCCCTGGCTTCTGGCCGCACTCCGAGCTCACCCAGTCTGCAACCGGTTCAAGGTAACCCCGAGATGAGAGCTCACTCCTTGGCTCTGTCTCTGTAGCTGGCTTCCCCACTCTAATATCTGTGAGCTCTGTGACACTCAGACAACCCCAATCCTTCTGTGACCCCGCGGGACCTGGGGCCACGCTGACCCCGCATGGACTTCACCCCAGTTTAGCCTCTGGAGCGATGTCCCTCAGTGGAGCAGACTTTTAAAAGCCCTGATATTGTGCTCCATTGCTCTGCTGCTTGCCAGGAGCTGGCCCCTTCCCCCGTGGTCTATCTTCCTGTCGCTTTGGATTCACTTCTCCGCCAGTCCTACCTTTCAGAAAGTGGTCAATTTTCTGATTCTAGAATTGTTGCTGTTCTTCTCTTTGGTCTCCTGTTGGATTTTTAGGTGTTCGCAATGGATTGATAAGCTATCTAGCTGATCTCCTGTTGCCTGATACAGTCTCAGCCTGCTACTTCTCCACCATCTTGACTCCTCGTCCCACATGTGTGTGTTTTCATCAACTGGTGTGGGGGATGTTTTACAATAGCAGGAGGAATCTCATATGGACATAGTCATAAAATTATTTGAGGAAACTGAATTTAAGCGTTTGAATTCATTCATCAGTCTCTCTTGGGTAAGGACAATTTCTTCCTCTTTATTTAAAATATTTTATTTATTTATTTGACAGACAGAGATCACAAGTAGGCAGAGAGGCAGGCAGAGAGAGAAAGGAGGAAGCAGACTGTCCACAGAGCAGAGAGCCAATGTGGGGCTTGATCCCAGGACCCTGGGATCATGTCCTGAGCTGAAGGCGGAGGCTTTAACCCACTGAGCCACCCAGGCAACCCAGGTAAGGGCAATTTCTATTTAGAGAGCCCACATTAAGTATAATACACTCTAGTTTCATCTACATGGTTGTAAATATCATATGATTTCACTAATAGGTGGAATTTAAGAAAAATAACAGATGAACATAGAGGAAGGGAAGGAAAAATAAAACGAGGTAAAAACAGGGAGGCAAAACATAAGAGACTCTTGATTATGGGAAACAAAGTGAGGGGTGATGGAGGGATGTAGGTGGGGAATGGGGTAACTGGGTGATAGTTATTAAGGAAGGCACTTGTGATGAGCAGTGGATGGTGTATGTAAGTGATGAATCACTAAATTCTACCTCTGACACTAATATTACACTATTTTTGAACTAACTTGAATTTAAGTAAACTCTTGAAAGAAAAATAAATAAATAAATAAAATGAAAGCAAACATGTCTTAATTAAGTAGAAAATAAATTAAATAATTCTTTCAAAGAAACCGATCCTAGTTTTGTTGATTACTTCCACTGTTCTTTTAGTTTCTATTTCATTTATTTCTGCTCTTTATTATTTCTCTTCTCCTTCTAGGCTTAGGCTTCATTTGCTGTTCTTTCTCAGCTCCTTTAGGTGTAGAGTTAGTTTGTATTTTTGAGACCTTTCTTGTTTCTTGATAAAGGCTTGAATTAAGAGAAAAACTATCGATATATCTATAGTAATCAAGGATCCAAATAAAAGATAATAAAATTAAAAAAAACAACAACAACAAAGGCTTGAATTGCTACATACTTTTGTCTCAGGACTGCCTTTACTGCATCCCAAAGATTTTGAACAGCTGTGTTTTCGTTTCATTTGTTTCCATGAATTTTTTAAATTCTTTAATTTCCCGGTTGACCCATTCCTTCTTTAGTAAGATGCTCTTTAGCCTCCATGTATTTAAGTTATTTCCAACTTTCCTCCTGCCATCGAGTTCTAGTTTCAGAGCATTGCGGTCTGAAAATATGCAGGGAATGCTCCCAATCTTTTGGTACTGCCTGAGACCAGTAGCAAACTGGTCTCATTTGCAACCCAGGATATGATCTATTCTGGAAAATATTCCATGTGCACTAGAGAAAAGTGTGTATTCTGTTGCTTTGGGATGGAATGTTCTGAATATACCCATGATGCCCATCTTGTCCAGTGTGTCATTTAAAGCCTTTATTGCCTTGTTGATCTTTGCTTAGATGATCTGTCCATTTCAGTGAAGGGGGTATAAAACTCTCCTACTATTATTGTATTACTGTCCATGTGTTTCTTTGATTTTGTTATTAATTGGTTTATATAGTTGGCTGTTCCCATGTTAGGGGCGTAGATATTTAAAATTGGTAGATCTTCTTGTTAGACACTTTAAGTATGATATAGTGTCCTTCCTCATCTCTTATTATAGTCTTTGCCTTAAAATCCAATTTTTCTGATATAAGGATTGCCACCCCACCTTTTCTTGGATGTTCATTAGTATAGTAAATTATTTTCTACCCCCTCACTTTATTTTTATTTATCTTTTTGGCACATAACTTACTATTTTTTAAATTTTTTTAAAATTTATTTTCAGTGTACCAGCATTCATTGTTTATGTACCAGTGTTCCATGCAATACATGCCCTCCATAATACCCACCACCAGGCTCACCCAACCCCCTACACCTCTCCCCTCCAAAGTCCTCAGTTTGTTTCTCAGAGTCCACAGTCTCTCATGGTTCATCTCCCCCTCTGATTTGCCCCAACTCACTTCTCACCATCTCCCTCACTTTAAATCTGGAGGTGTCTTCGGGTCTAAAATGAGTTTCCTGTAGACAGCATATTGATGGGTCTTGTTTTTTATCCATTCTGGTACCTTCTGTCTTTTGATTGGGGCATTTAGTCCATTTATATTCAGGATAACTATTGAAAGATATGAATTTAGTGCCATTGTATTGCCTGTATGTTACTTTATATTTTCTTTATTCCTTTCTCATCTGTTACTTTTAGGCTCTCTCTTTGCTTAAAGGACCCCTTTCAATATTTCCTGTAGGGCTGGTTTAGTGTTTGAAGTTCTTTTAATTTTTGTTTGTCCTGGAAGCTTTTTATTTCTCCTTCTATTTTCAATGACAGCCTAGCTGGATACAGTATTCTTGGCTGCATATTTTTCTCATTTAGTGCTTTGAATATATGCCAGTCTTTTCTAGCCTGCCAGGTCCCTGTGTATAGGTCTGCTACCAATCTGATATTTCTACCATTTTACATTACAGACCTCTTGTCCTTTGTCCCTAGCTATTTTTTTTTTTTTTTTTTGTCTCTGAGACTTGTAAGTTTTACTATTAGATGATGGGGTGACCTATTTTTATTGATTTTTAGGAGGTTCTCTGTGTCTCCTGGATTTTGATGCTTGTTTCCTTCCACAAATTAGGGAAGTTCTCTGCTATAATTTGCTCAAATATACCTTCTGCCCCATTTCTCTCTCTTCTTCTTCTGGGATCCCAATTATTCTAATATTGTTTTGTCTTATGATATCACTTATCTCTCGAATTCTCCCCTCGTAATTCAGTAATCGTTTATCTCTCTTTTTCTCAGCTTCTTTATTCTCCATCATTTGGTCTTCTATATCACTAGTTCTATCTTCTTCCTCACTTATCCTAGCAGTAAGAGCCTCCATTTTTTATTACACCTCATTAATAGCCTTTTTGATTTCAACTTGGTTAGATTTTAGTTGTCTTATTTCTCCAGAAAGGGACTTTATTTATCTAGAAAAGGATTCTCCAGTATCTTCTATGCTTTTTTTGAGCCCAGCTAGTATCTTTATAATTGTCATTCTGAGCTCTAGTTCTGACATCTTACTTATGTCTGTATTGATTTGGTTCCTAGCAGTTGGTACTGCCTCTTGTTATTATTATTTTTATTATTATTATTGAGGTGAGTTTTTCCACCTTGTCATTTTGTCCAGAGAAGAATAGATAAATGAAAGAACAAAACGCTAAAAGGGTAACAAAGTCCCCAGAAAAATATATACTAACCAAATCAGAAGATACCTGAAACCAGGGGGAGAAGAAAGGACAAGAAAAATATGATTAGGCTGGTGAGTAGAACAGAGCCGCACCCTTGATTTTGGGTGTATTTTCATTTATTACAAGAAACTGCATCCCAAAATTTTAAAGAAAGAAAAGAAAATATATATAAAACATATATATTTTATATACATATATACACACACATATATGTATATATATAATGTATATTTCATATATATATGGGTAAATATAATGAAGAGATGGAATACGACAGTAAAGATAAAAATTCAAAAAAGATTAAAAAAAGATTTTTAAAAAGGAATTGATAAGAAGTTGGTTGAAAAAGGAAAAAGAATGTGATCAGCTGAGACTAGAACAAAGCCATATGCCAGATTTAGGGTACATTCCAGTATCTTAGAGGAAACTGTATCCCAAAATTTTAAAGAAGGAAAAATTTATGTTTATACAAAAAATAATGTTGAATGCAATGAAGGGATATAATTTGACTATAAAATGAAAATTAAAAAAGATTTTTAAAAAGATATTGGTAAGAAATTAGTTAAAATAAGAAAAGGGAAACATTTAAAAAGACAATAAAAGAAAAAATATTGAAAATTAAAAAAAAAATAACTTTGAAAGACTAAAGGATCATGGGGAAAAAAGCCATGAATTCTCTGTGCTGTATTCCCCTAGCACAGGTGTTCTGCAGTTCTCATTGACCCGTAAACTTGGTCTTGGCTGGATGTTATTGCTGATCTTCTGGGGGATGGCCTGTTGCAGTGATTCTCAAATGTCTTTGTCCAAGCTGGAAATGTGCCACCCTTGCCAGGAGCCAGGCTAAGCAATCTGCTTGGGTTTGTTCTTGGTAGCTTTTGTTTCCTGAAAGCTTTCCATACAGCTTTAGAGGATGCTCCCAATATCTGGCCCCTGTTGAGCTGAGAACTCAGGACTCCCCCTCTTCAGTGCCCTCTCAGAGAAAAGAAGTCAATCAAGCCTGTCTCCCTGGTCTTTGGCCACACTATGAGCTCACCCAACCCATGACCGAGCATTTCTATCTCTGTCATATGGCCCCATTTGGAGTCTCCAAACCCAGCAGATTACCTGCAGAAAGCTCCCACACTGCTCCTCCTGGTGGAGGAAGGGGGGGGTCTCCCCAGATATGCCACTTGTGAGGTCTCTCCTTGAAAAATAGTGGCCCAACTGTGCCTCAGATAATGGTTTAAGGTAATCCTGAGCTGAGAGCCTCCTCCTTGGCTGTCTCTGCAGCTGTCCTCCCCACTCCAATAGAGCTCTTTTGCACTCAGGCACCCCTGGTCTTTTTGTGACCCCATAGGTCCTGAGACCACACTGTCACAGCAAGGGTTCCATCCCTCCCCCTCTTAACCTCTGGAGTGATGTCTCTCAGTGGAGCAGACTCTAAAAGTTCTGATTTTGTGCTTCACTGGTCTATTGTTTGCTTGGGAGCGACCCCTCCTTTCGCGGTCTATCTTCCCATATATCTACTCAGATTCACTTCTCCGTGCATCCGACCTTCCAGAAAGTTTTCACTTTTTCATTCATAGAATTGCTGCTATTCTTCTTTATGATCTCCTGTTGAGTTTGTAGGTGTTCAGAATGGTTTGATAACTATCTAGCTGAATTTCTGGGACCAGACAGAATTTAGGTCTCCTACTCCTCTGCCATCTTGCTCCGCCCCCTCATTATTGGTTTGTTAATATTCCCTATACGTTCCTATTTTTTTCATAGTAGATTTGACATTTCTAGGGATTTATCAATTTCTTCTAGGTTTTCCAACTTGTTGGAATGAAATTATTCATGCTTTGATTTTTTGCATTTCTGTTGTGTGGGTTGTAATGTATCATCTTTTGCTGTTAATTTTATTTATTTCCAGCTTCTCCCTGACTCCTTTTCTTTGGCCTAACTAAAGTTTTGTCGATTTTGTTTCACTTTCCAAAAATCACATCTTAGCTTTGTTAATCTTTTCTGTTGGCTTTTTGGTCTTACCATTTATGTAAGCTCTGATATTTATTTATTTTCCTCTGTTGCTTGGGACTTAGTTTGTTCTTCTTTTTCTAGGTCTGTGAATCATAAAATGAGGTTATTTACTTAAGTTATTTATTTTTTATTTATTTATTTTTAAATTCTTAAGGTATTTAATTTTCCTTAATGTAGGCATTTATTGCTATAAACTTCCTTCTTAGAGGTATTTTGCAGCATCCCATAAATTTAGATAGCTGTGTTTCCATTTTCATTTGATTCAAGATTTTTGGTTTCTTCTTTCACCCATCAGCTATTCATGGTTGGTGTGGTTTAATTCCCACATAATTGTTAATATCTCAGATATTTGTACTCTTATATTCATTGCAGCATTTTTCACAATAGTCGAGACATAGAAACAGCCCAGTATCCATTGACAGATGAATTAATAATGGTGACATATCTATACAATGGAGTTCACTAATAAAAAAGGAAGATATCCTTTCTTTTGCTAAAACATGGATAGACCCCAAGGACTCTATGCTAAGTGAAATATACAGAGAAATACAAATACTGCATTATCTCACTTATATGAGAAATACAAAAATCTGAATGAACAGAAAGTTGATGTTTACCAGTGGCTGGGGTTTGGGAAAATGAGAAAATTCTGGTGAAAACCTACAAACCTTCAGGTATAAGGCGAGTTCTGGGACCTTAATGTACAACCTGGTCATTATGGACAAGTATATTGTGTTGTAAATTTCAATGTTGCTAACAGTGTATACACATCAAATGTTCTTACAAAAAAAGAAATGGTACCTATGTGAAGTGATGGATGTACTCACAAACCCATCGTGATGATCATTTAACAACATACATGTATATGAAATCACAAAGTTGTATGCTTAAATTTTCACAGTTTTGTATGTCAGTTACTGTAGAGAGAAAAATGGAATCTCTCATTTCAAGCCAGAGCCTGTGTCAGGCAGGGGCTCATGTCAAGCAATGATGTAAGTGGTTAAGGTACTTCAGCTAAGTTATCCCTGGGACCAACGTCAGCTCACACTGCAGAACTAATAATAAGAACCAGAGGAGGTCTTCAAGAACCTGAAAAGGATTAATCCCTTAATAAAGGGAAGGATTTTGGCAGCAAACTATTAGACTTTTCAGACCTGACCCTTCTATGTCTGACCCTTATAAAGGGAACTTCCCCCAGAGGCTCTGCCCGATTGATCTCTGAACAGAACTGAGATCCTTCACTGCTTTTACACAAGAAGCAGTAAGTGCCAAGAGGTGACCCAGACCAGACTGAGTCCTTATCTCAACCGTGTAGCCACAGAATGACTTTGCATTTTGTTCTCTAACTTCCTACACCCTTCTGTTATCTTGTTTAGTGTGTGTTTTGTCATCTGTCTTGCTTTGAGTGCTGTTTAAGAAGCTAAGTTTAATCAAATGATGAATTGTCATTAAGTTTGGAATCCTGAAACTACCTTACTTATGATTTAACTTTACTTTATGATTGAATAAAGCTGACATTGTGGAAAGACACACTTCTGTGTGCACTTTCATGGTGTGCTCAAGACAATTACATTTCAGTAAAATTGGAAAAATGAAGAAAAATATTTTCTCGTCTCTGTCTTCTATTTGCATTTCAAATGTAACCTCTTTATAGTGGAAACCTCCCCATAAAAAACAAAAAAGTAAAACACAGTACCAAGATGAAAACCATTATGAATATTTCAATGGAAAGGTCAATCAATGGGAAAACAGTATTTATATAAGGACACCATGAAGATAGTATCAGTGATATAACAGTTTTTAGCTCCATCATTCAGTGAGTTACATACAAGGTCCCTGTCTGTCTGAGGCATCTGGAAAGAAGCTCTTTCATTACTTTGATCTTTTTTTTAGACTAGGAATGGTGATCTACAGGCAAGGGGTGGTAGGAAATAGTTACCTTTGAAAGGAAGTCTGACCCTCTAGAGTAGAATCTCCATAACTGTCCAGTAGACACATGATTCAATCTCACTGTGTTCTCTGAGATCATTCCACTGGTGAAGGTGAACATGGACATGAAAAATTTCAAATTGAAATTTACACCAGTGATAGACTGTTTGCAGAGATGGCCCCACATCCCCGTCTTTCTCTGTAGCCATGTGTATGGCAATGCGTGCAGTACCTTCCATCAGGTGGTGGAGACTCTTCCTTCACCTTTTATCTGGGCTGGATTAGGATTTTTCGTTTGCTGTGGCCAGCAGAATATGATAGGAGTGACAGTGGACCTTAGAGCCTTGGTGCATTTCTGCTGCTCTATCTTGGAACTCTGTGTCCAAAAAGTGAATTAAGCTGGATGGGCTGCCAGAGGAAGTGAGGGCATGTACAGTAGAGCCCAGTTGTCCAAACCAAGGTCTGGTTTGGACTAGCCAAGCCCCAGTTATATTAGGATGCCCTGGAGAGATCAGCAGAGTTCCCCCAGCTGACACTCAGCTGACTCAAGACTCTTGAGGAAATGAATGGAGATTAGAACAACTCGTTGCCAACCATACAATTCTGCTTGAAGACATTATATCAAGTCATTTACTTTCAGGAAGGTTTGCTATGCAGCAACATTCATGATCATTCTGTTATTCAAGTTCATTTTGGAAAAGTCTTAAAAAGTGACTCTAGTGTTGCCTATGTGGCTCAGTTTGTTGAGCATCCAACTCTTGGACTCAGCTCAGCTTTTGTCCTCAGGGTGATAGAACTGAGTCCTTTTGGGCTCCATGCTCACTGGGGAGTCTGCTTAAGTCTCAATGTCTCTCATTCTGCCCCTTAACCTGCTCTAGCTCTCTCTCTCATAAATAAATAAATAAATAAATAAATTTTAAAAAGTGATTCTAATGATGATCCTGTTCAGGTACCAAGAAGAGTTTAGAAGGATATGCACTTTTGCGGTTAAAAAATATATATATATAGTGACGAGGATCATGCAACTCATCAGGAATTCATGCTCTCTTGTGTCTATAGAAACATGTTGACTTTAGCCCAATGACACTAATTTTCAGTTTTGACTTCCAGAACTGGAAGAGTATAAATTTATTTCTTTTAAACCCTCAATGTGGTAACTGGTGATAGTAGCAATAGGAAAGTGACAAAGGTATTTCTCTAATTAAAATCTCTTTGGAGAAACTTGATTTTTTAAAGATTATTTATTTACTCAGGCACCTGGGTGGCTCAGTGGGTTAAGCCTCTGCCTTTGGCTGGGGTTATGATCTCAGGGTCCTGGGATCAAGCCCTGCATCAGGCTCTTTGCTCAGTGGGGAGCCTGCCTCCCCCCTCTCTGCCTACTTGTGACCTCTGTCAAATAAATAAATAAAAGCTTTTTTTAAAAAAGATTATTTGGGCGCCTGGGTGGCTCAGTGGGTTAAGCCTCTGCCTTCAGCTCAGGTCATGATCTCAGGGTCCTGGGATCGAGTCCCACATCAGGCTCTCTGCTAAGCAGGGAGCCTGCTTCCTCCTCTCTCTCTCTCTCTCTGCCTGCCTCTCTGCCTACTTACAAAAAAGATTCTAAAAAAAGATTATTTATTTACTTATTTGCCAGAGAGAGAGAGAGAGAGAGAGAGCAGGGGTGGGGGAGGGTGAGAATACAAGCAGGGAGAGTGACAGGCAGCAGGAGAAGCAGGCTACCTCCCCCATCCTGTTTTTTAAAGATTTTATTTATTTATTTGACAGAGAGAGAGAGAGAGATCACAAGTAGGCAGAGAGGCAGGCAGAGAGAGGGTAAGGAGGCTCCCCGCTGAGCAGAGAGCCTGATACATGGCTTGATCCCTAGACCCTGGGGTCATGACATGAGCCAAAGGCAGAGGCTTAACCCACTGCACCACCCAGGTGCCCCCAGGGTCCCTTTTGAACAAGGAGCCTGATGTGGGACTTGATCCCAGAACCCCGGCATCACGGCTCAAGCTGAAGGCAGATGCTCAACCGATTGAACCACCCTGGTGTCCTGAAGAAACCAAATTTAAGCCTCTCAATTCATTCACCTAGCTTCTTTGGGAGAGGTATTTGTGTTGAAACCCTACCATAAGTAGAAGAAAAATTTAAAGTAAGTCTGGAGATATTCAGCCCTATTAGCTGGTACAAATAATTTCTCCTTGCATAAATGTCAACGTGGTTTTGTCTTTGAGGCCTCTGGGCGGTAAGACAGGAAAACCAATTCATTGTTAAAATTAAGACTACATGTTCTACTCTAAATTTTTTTTGTCTAAATTTCTACATTCCTAGAATTTTTTGTACATGCAAATGTTCATTCTTTTCATTTCTTTACCCTTCAAGTTTCCCTCGAGCTTTCTTTCAACACAAATGATAGGTTGTAATGAGTTATAATTAGGGTTCTGAGCCTTGTTCATGTACATCCATGCATGTAATTTTGTTTCCTTGAGATAAAAATGTACACGAATATACATACACTTACATACACACAACTCTTATTCTTGAAAAATCTTTGCACCCAACAATGTCCACTCATTTCATCTCTCCTCACAACATCCCTTGAAGTTAGGTTTATGATTCCTCATTGCCTTTAGAAGAAAATGAAGACTGGAAGGATTATACCCTAACAATTGCCTAACAAAGCAGTTAGATTTATTATGCACCTTTTGGTGTTCTCTGGAAGTGGAAAAATGAAGCGCATCTCCTGATATTTCAATGACTCTTTCAATTCTTAGAGTTATACATTTTAATATGTACAGTTTATTGCATGTAGTAATGCTACAGTAAATAAATTGGAATTTAAAAATCCTAGTGAAGCATGACTCAAGGTCAGAAATGGTGCATGGTTAATTGTCACACTTACTGGGGTGGGGGAACTGCCTTCCAACTGTGAAAAAGCAAACTTTCCACGTGGATATTAAAATAGTGGATTAAATTAAGACAATTCACTTTTTTAAAAATTAATTTATTTATTTTAATAAACATATAATGTATTTTTATCCCAAGGGGTACAGGTCTGTGAATCATCAGGTTTACACATTTCACAGCACTCATCATAGCACATACCCTCATCAACGTCCATATCCCCACCACCGTCTTCTGTCGCCCCTCCCCCCAGCAACCCTCAGTCTGTTTTTTGAGATTGAGTCTTTTATGGTTTGTCTCCCTCCCAATCCCATCTTCTTTCATTTTTTTCTTTTATTATCTCCCCAAACCCCCCCACATTGCATCTCCACTTCCTCATATCAGGGAGATCATATGATAGATGTCTTTCTCCGATTGACTTATTTCACTAAGCATAATACCCTCTAGTTCCATCCACGTCGTCACAAATGGCAAGATTTCATTTCTTTTGATGGCTGCATAGTATTCCATTGTGTATATATACCACTTCTTCTTTATCCATTCATCTGTTGATAGACATCTAGGTGCTTTCCATAGTTTGGCTATTGTGGACATTGCTGCTGTAAACATTCGGGTGCATGTGCCCCTTTGGAGCACCACATTTGTATCTTTAGGATATATACCCAGTAGTGCAATTGCTGGGTCATAGGGTAGCTCTATTTTCAGTTTATTGAGGAACCTCCACGCTGTTTTCCAGAGTGGTTGCACCAGCTTGCATTCCGACCAACAGCATAGGAGGGTTCCCCTCTCTCCACATCCTCGCCAGCATCTGTCATTTCTTGACTTGTTAATTTTAGCCATTCTGACTGGTGTGAGGTGGTATCTCATTGTGGTTTTGATTTGTATTTCCCTGATGCCGAGTGATGTGGAGCATTTTTTCATGTGTCTGTTGGCCATCTGGATGTCTTCTTTGCAGAAATGTCTGTGCATGTCCTCTGCCCATTTCTTGATTGGATTTTTGTTCTTTTTTTTAAAATTTTATCTTTTTATTTCTTTTCAGTGTAACAGTATTCATTTTTTTTTCACCACACCCAGTGCTCCATGCAATACATGCCCTCCCCAATACCCACCACCTGGCTCCCACAACCTCCCACACCCCGGCCCTTCAAAACCCTCAGGTTGTTTTTCAGTGTCCATAGTCTCTCATGGTTCTCCCCTTCCAATTTCCCTCAACTCCCTTCTCCTCTCCATCCCTTATTTTTAAATGGAGATCTCATTTGTATTACAGTGATGATTCTAGGATTAGTATTTTTTTTTCATTTTAATAAACATATAATGTATTTTTATCACCAGGGGTACAGGTCTGTGAATCGCCAGGTTTACACATGTCACAGCACTCATCATAGCACATATCCTCCCCGATGTCCATTTCCCCACAACCCTCTCCCGTCCCCCCTCCCCACAGCAACCCTTAGTCTGTTTCTTGAGATTGATTCTTTTATGGTTTGTCTCCCTCCCAATCCCATCTTTTCATTTTTTCTTTTCCTACCTCCCCCCAAGCCCCCCCGCATTGCATCTCCACTTCCTCATATCAAAGAGATCATATGAAAGTTGTCTTTCTCCAATTGACTTATTTCACTAAGCATGATGCCCTCTAGTTCCACCCACATAGTCGCAAATGGCAAGATTTCATGTCTTTTGATGGCTGCATAGTATTCCATTGTGTATATATACCACACCTTCTTTGTCCATTCATCTGTTGATGGACATCTAGGCTCTTTCCACAGTTTGGCTATTGTGGACATTGCTGCTGTAAACATTCGGGTGCACGTGCCCCTTTGGAGCACCACGTTCGTATCTTTAGGATATATACCCAGTAGTGCAATTGCTGGGTCATAGGGTAGCTCTATTTTCAGTTTTTTGAGGAACCTCCACACTGTTTTCCAGAGTGGTTGCACCAGCTTGCATTCCCACCAGCAGTGTAGGAGGGTTCCCCTCTCTACGCATCCTCACCAGCATCTGTCATTTCTTGACTTGTTAACTTTAGCCATTCTGACTGGTGTAAGGTGGTATCTCATTGTGGTTTTGATTTGTATTTCCCTGATGCCGAGTGATGTGGAGCATTTTTTCATGTGTCTGTTGGCCATCTGGATGTCTTCTTTGCAGAAATGTCTGTTCATGTCCTCTGCCCATTTCTTTTTTTTTTTTTAAGATTTTATTTATTTATTTGACAGACAGAGGTTGCAAGTAGGTGGAGAGGCAAGCAGAGAGAGAGAGAGAGAGAGAGAGAGAGAGAGGAGGAAGCAGGCCCCCCGCTGAGCAGAGAGCCCGATGTGGGGCTCTATCTCAGGACCCTGGGATCATGACCTGAGCTGAAGGCAGAGGCTTTAACTCACTGAGCCACCCAGGCGCCCCCCTCTGCCCATTTCTTGACTGGATTATTTGTTCTTTGGGTATTGAGTTTGATAAGCTCTTTGTAGATTTTGGATACCAGCCCTTTATCTGATATGTCGTTTGCAAATATCTTCTCCCATTCTGTCAGTTGTCTTTTGGTTTTGTTAACTGTTTCCTTTGCTATGCAAAAGCTTTTGATCTTGATGAAATCCCAATAGTTCATTTTTGCCTTTGCTTCTGTTGCCTTTGGCGATGTTCCTAGGAAGAAGTTGCTGCGGTTGAGGTCAAAGAGGTTGCTGCCTGCATTCTCCTCAAGGATTTTGATGGATTCCTTTGAGGTCCTTCATCCATTTTGAGTCTATTTTCGTGTGTGGTGTAAGGAAATAGTCCAATTTCATTTTTCTGCATGTGGCTGTCCAATTTTCCCAGCACCATTTGTTGAAGAGGCTGTCTTTTTTTCCATTGGACATTCATTCCTGCTTTGTCGAAGATGAGTTGACCATAGAGTTGAGGGTCTATTTCTGGGCTCTCTATTCTGTTCCATTGATCTATATGTCTGTTTTTGTGCCAGTACCATACTGTCTTGATGATGACAGCGTTGTAATAGAGCTTGAGGTCTGGAAATGTGATGCCACCAACTTTGGCTTTCTTTTTTCAGTATTCCTTTGGCTATTCGAGGTCTTTTCTGGTTCCATATAAATTTTAGGATTATTTGTTCTATTTCTTTAAAAAAATGGATGGGATTTTGATAGGGATTGCATTAAATGTGTAGATTGCTTTAGGTAGAATAGACATTTTTCAATATTTGTTCTTCCAATCCATGAGCATGGAACATTTTTCCATTTCTTTGTGTCTTCCTCAATTTCTTTCATGAGTACTTTATAGTTTTCTGAGTATAGATTCTTTGCCTCTTTGGTTACATTTATTCCTAGGTATCTTATGGTTTTGGGTCAATTGTAAATGGGACTGACTCCTCAATTTCTCTTTCTTCTGTCTTGTTGTTAGTGTAAAGAAATGCAACTGATTTTTGTGCATTGACTTTATATCTTGACACTTTACTGAATTCCTGTAGAAGTTCTAGGAGTTTTGGAGTAGAGCCTTTTGGGTTTTCCACATATAGTATCATATCATCTGCAGAGCGTGATAGTTTGACTTCTTCTTTGCCAATTTGGATGCCTTTAATTTCTTTTTGTTGTCTGATTGCTGAGACTAGGACTTCTAGTGCTATGTTGAACAGCAGTGGTGATAGCAGACATCCTTGCCGTGTTCCTGACCTTAGCGGAAAAGCTTTCAGTTTTTCTCCATTGAGAATGATATTTGCAGTGGGTTTTTCATAGATGGCTTTGATAATATTGAGGTATGTGCCCTCTATCCCTACACTTTGAAGAGTTTTAATCAGGAAGGGATGCTGCCCTTTGCCAAATGCTTTTTCAGCATCTATTGAGAGTATCATATGGTTCTTATTCTTTCTTTTATTAATGTGTTGTATTACATTGATTGATTTGTGGATGTTGAACCAGCCTTGCAACCCTGGAATAAATCCAACTTGGTCGTGGTGAATAATCCTTTTAATGTACTGTTGGATCCTATTGGCCAGTATTTTGGTGAGAATTTTCGCATCTGTGTTCATCAAGGATATGGGTCTGTAATTCTCTTTTTTGGTGGGATCCTTGTCTGGTTTTGGGATCAAGGTGATGCTGGCCTCATAAAATGGGTTTGGAAGTTTTCCTTCCATTTCTATTTTTTGGAACAGTTTCAGGAGAATAGGAATTAATTCTTCTTTAAAGGTTAGGTAGAATTCCCCTGGGAAACCGTCTGGTCCTGGACTTTTGTTTGTTTGGAGATTTTGATGACTGTTTCAATCTCCTTACTGTTTATGTGGCTGTTCAGGTTTTCTAGTTCTTTCTGGTTCAGTTGTGGTAGTTTATATGTCTCTAGAAATGTATTCATTTCTTCCAGACTGTCGAACGTGTTGGTGTAGAGTTGCTCATAGTATGTTCTTATAATTGTTTGTATTTCTTGGGTGATGGTTGTGATCTCTCCTCTTTCATTCATGATTTTATTTATTTGAGTCCTTTCTCTTTTCTTTTTGATAAGTCTGGCTATGGGTTTGTCAATCTTATTAATTCTTTCAAAGAACCAGCTCCTAGTTTCGTTGATTTGTTCTATTGTTTTTTTGTCTTCTATTTCATTGATTTCTGCTCTGATCTTTATGATTTCTCTTCTCCTGCTGGGTTTAGGCTTTCTTTGTTGTTCTCTCTCCAGCTCCTTTAGGTGTAGGGTTAGGTTGTGTATTTGAGACTTTCTTGTTTCTTGAGAAAGGCTTGAACCACTATATATTTTCCTCTCAGGACTGCATTTTTCGTGTCCCACAGATTGTGAACTGTTGTGTTTTCATTATCATTTCTTTCCGTGAATTTTCTTCAATTCTTCTTTAATTTCCTGGTTGACCCATTCATTTCTTAAAAGGATGCTGTTTAGTCTCCATGTATTTGCGTTCTTTCCAAATTTCCTCTTGGGATTGAGTTCTAGCTTCAGAGCATTGTGGTCTGAAAGTTTGCAGGGAATGATCCCAATCTTTCGATACTGGTCGAGACCTGATTTATGACTGAGGATGTGGTCTATTCTGGAGCATGTTCTATGTGCACTAGAGAAAAATGTATATTCTGTTGCTTTGGGATGGAATGTTCTGAATATATCTGTGATGTCCATCTGGTCCAGTGTGTCATTTAAGGCCTTTATTTCCTTGTTGATCTTTTGCATAGATGATCTGTCCATTTCAGTGAGGGGAGTGTTAAAGTTACCTGCTACTATTGTATTACTGTCGATGTATTTCTTTGATTTTGTTATTAATTGGTTTATATAGTTGGCTGCACTCATGTTAGGGGCATAAATATTTAAGATTGTTAGGTCTTCTTGTTGGACAGACCCTTTGAGTATGATATAGTGTCCTTCCTCATCTCTTATATAATCTTTGGCTTAAAATCTAATTGATTTGATATAAGGATTGCCACCCCAGCTTTCTTCTGATGTCCGTTCTCATGGTACATTGTTTTCCACCCCCTCACTTTAAATCTGGAGGTGTCTTCGGGTCTAAAATGAGTTTCTTGTAGGCAGCATATTGATGGGTTTTGTTTTTTTTATCCATTCTGATACCCTGTGTCTTTTGATTGGGGCATTTAGCCCATTAACATTCAGGGTAACTATTGAGAGATATGAATTTAGTGCCATTGTATTGCCTGTAAGGTGACTGTTACTGTTTATTGTCTCTGTTTCTTTCTGATCTACTACTTTTAGGGTCTCTCTTTGCTTAGAGGACCCCTTTCGATATTTCCTGTAGAGTTATTTTGGTGTTTGCAAATTCTTTCAGCTTTTGTTTGTCCTGGAAATTCTTTATCTCTCCTTCTATTTTCAATGATAGCCCAGCTGGATATAGTATTCTTGGCTGCATGTTTTTCTCATTTCATGCTCTGAATATATCATGCCAGTTCTTTATGTCATACCAGGTGTCTGTGGATATGTCTGCTGCCAATCTAATGTTTTTATCCTTGTATGTTACAGACTTCTTTCCTGGGCTGCTTTCAGGATTTCCTCTTTGTCGCTAAGACTTGTAAATTTTACTATCAGGTGACGAGGTGTGGACCTATTTTTGATTTTGAGGGGTATTCTTAGCATCTCCTGGATTTTGATATTTGTTCCCTTTGCCATATTAGTAAAATTCTCTCCAATAATTGTCTCCAATATATTTTCTGCTCCCCTCTCTCTTCCTTCTTCTTCTGGAATTCCAATTATTCTAATGTTTTGTCATCTTATGGTGTCGCTTATCTCTCAAATTCTCTCCTCATGGTCCAGTATTTGTTTGTCTCTCTTTTGCTCAGCTTCTTTATTCTCTGTCATTTGGTCTTCTATGTCACTAATTCTTTCTTCTGCCTCATTTATCCTAGCAGTGAGAGCTTCCATTTTTGATTGCACCTCATTAATAGCTTTTTTTAAATTTCAACTTGTTTAGATTTTAGTTCTTTATTTCTCCAGAAAGGGCTTTTATCTCTCCGGAGAGGATTTCACTAATATCTTCTATGCCTTTTTCGAGCCCGGCTAGAACCTTGAGAATCATCATTCTGAACTCTAGATCTGTCATATTACCAATGTCCTTATTGATTAGGTCCCCAGCCTTTGGTACTGCCTCTTCTTCTTTTTTTTGAGGTGAGTTTTTCCGCCTTGTCATTTTGTCCAGGTAAGATTTGCTTTCTCCTCCTCTAGATTTCTGCTGTTCTTGGTGTGTGAAGTTGGTCTTGGCTGGGTTTCTTGTTGATCTTCTGGGGGAGGGACCTGTTGTAGTGATTCTCAAGTGTCTTTGCCCCAGGCGGAATTGCACCGCCCTTACCAGGGGCCAGACTAAGTAATCTGCTCTGTTTTGCTTTCGGGAGCTTTTGTTCCCTAAGGGCTTTCCATAGAGTTCTGGAGGATGGGAATGAAGATCGCAGCTTCCCAATCTCCTACCCGGAGGAGCCAAGAGCTTGAGGTCCTGCTCCTCAGTGCGCCCTCAGAGAAAAGCGCCCAACGTCCCCCGACTCCCTGGCCTCTGGTCGCGCCTGGAGGAAAGCGCTCAATTGCTTGCACCTGGAGAAAAGGGCCCAGTCGCTTCCATCTCCATGGCCTCCGGCCGTGCTCCGAGCCCACCTAGCCTGCAACAGGCTCAAGTTAACCCTGAGCTGAGAGCTCACTCCTCGGCTTTGTCGCTGTAGCCAGCTTCCCTGCTCTAATACCTGCAAGCTCTGCGGCACTCAGACACCCCCAGTCCTTTTGTGACCCTGCAGGACCTGGGGTTATGCTGACCTCGTGTTGGCTTTCCCTCGGTTTAGCCTCTGAAGCGATGTTCCTCGTGGAGCAGACTTTTAAAAGTCCTGATTTAGTGCTCCATTGATCTGTCGCTTGCCGGGAGCCGGCCCCTCCCCCCGCGGTCTGTCTTCCATCGCTTTGGATTCACTTCTCCGCAGATCTTACCTTTCAGAAAGTGATCAATTTTCTGTTTCTAGAATTGTTGCTCTTCTTCTCTTTGATTTCCTGTTGGATTTGTAGGTGTTCACAATGGTTAGATAAGCTATCTAGCTGATCTCCTGCTTCCCGATGTCATCTCAGCCTGCTACTTCTCTGCCATCTTGATCAAGACAATTCACTTTTGATAAACTCATTTTTTTTTGCAACTAGAAGATTAGCCCACATATATAAGAGGAGTAAAATGACATAAATTGGTTCAAGACAGAAGAACAGTACAGCCACACACCTCATGGATGAACCTTAGAAACACAGTGTAGAGATTTCCAACTCACTTTTAACTCATGAGGAGCCCTGAAGATTTCAGTACAACTCTCTAGACTACAATCCCCTTCAATAATAAAGACTTTATGTTAAGCCATCTTATTTTAACATGCTTTGTATGCAGCAATAGCTAACTGATAATGATCAAGTCAGGAGGAACTGAGGGCATTTGTAACAATCTGATGCTTTTTATTCTAGGCATTTTTCTTTTCTTTCTTTCTTTTTTTTTTGCTTCATAATTTTTTGTTTTATTACTTTGTTTTATTTTTATTTGAATTTTAGGTCGTTAACATAGAGTGCAGTATTGGTTTCTGGAGTGGAATTCAGTGATTCATCACTTACATACAATACCCGGTACTCATCCTCATCATCAGGGAAATACAAATCAAAACCATGATGAGATACCAACTTATACCTGTCAGAATGGCCAAAATTAACAACACAAGAAACAACAGGTGTTGGCAAGAATGCAGAGAAAGGGGAACCCTCTTGCACTGTTGGTGGGAATGCAAACTGGTGCAGCCACTGTGGAGTACAGTATGGAGGTTTCTCAAAATGTCAAAAATAGAACTACCCTATGATCCAGCAATTGCACGACTAGTTATTTACCCAAGGGTTACAAAAATACAGATTAGGAGGGATACATGCACCCCAATGTTACTGAGTATTATCAACAGTAGCCAAACTATGGAGAGAGCCCAAAGTCCATCATCTGAAGAATAGATAAGGAATATGTGGTGTATGTATACAATGGAATATTATTCACTGTTTTCTTTGAAAAACGTGTCTTCTTGAACAACAAATACAAATACTAAGCCTATATTTTAAAATGTTCTTTGCCCTTCAGTGTTTTTATAAATATCCAAGTGGATACACAATTGTAAGTTTATCAATATATAGTGTATACACACCTTCCCATTTGTTTTATTAGTAAGACATGTTTAGTGAGAAAGACACAAAAAAAGTGAAATAGCAGAGGTTACCGTGCCCTTCACTCCATTCAGTAATTCAGTGAGCTCATACCCTGCACTGAAACATGAACCTCTCTGGTTTCTGCTGTGCAGAAATCTTGCCACAACAGAGCAGAGCAGGGCCCAGAACACTAGCTAACCACTGTATATGGTGCTTAAATGGAGAAAAATAATCATCTGCTCCAACACTGCTGGAAGACTTGTTTGTGCTTGGTTTAATGAAAAACTATGTATCTAGGCATTTTTCTGAATATTTGAAGGTAGCCTTCATAACTACTCTTTTCTTCAACATTATCTCATGTAACTGTATTAAAAAATTACCCCTTTGAGGCCTCATTGAGGTAACATGGAAAGGCTGGAAGGACATGTATGTATGTACACAACTTGTTACTCTGGATTGCATACCTGGAAGGGAATCTAAGCTTGCTGGTGAGTCATCCTGTGATTATAAGGATCATTTACAGTGGATGATACTAATATTGTTCATTCCCTGCCCCTTTAGAGGTTATGATGAAATTTCAAAGAGTGGAGATATTTCATTTAGAGAAATGGAAAGAATCATGTTTGTATGTGGCACTGGAAAATTTCAATCAGAATCCAGAAAATAATAATAAAACCCCAAAATGCTACCAATCTTACATAGTAATGAATATACTTTATAAATGGACCCTGATATTCTATAATTCAATGAGTGGATGAAATGCCTGAGAAAGAAATATTATGCATAGCAATAAATGTATGATTTAATATTTTTGCTTCCTCATCCTTAAAGTCAAGTGAGATTCTAAGGCCATATTGTGTCCATCATTTTTTTTCCCATTATTTGTCTTTCTGTGTAGTTCCACTTGGAGACATGTATTCCATTATTTCTTTTGCCAATGACTGTGGTATGCATGGTGGACACAACAGGATCCTAATGTGTAGAAAAATCCCCTTGATCAGCTATAACCACCAGTACGTCAAAGTTTGCATTCTCAGGAAGAGCAGTTAGGGTAGTGATATAGAAAGGAATAATGATCACAAAAGTGAAACAAAGTAGTTTCAGATTTGTCTCTGTTATAAATTTATATAAATAGCTGTGGTGGCCAAGAGTAGATCTTCCATAGGAGTAGTATTCAGTCAATCAAAGATAAAATACTCACTATGATATATTTTATTCGAGAAAAATTATTCTTAGCACATCCATGTAGTCTTTTGAAATAAGCAAGAATGTCCAAATATTTCACACCCAAGTTTAGGGACAACATTGAGAGAGTAGGTTACTGACAAAGAAAATCTCTTAGGTATCAGAGGTAACACAAAGCTTAATAAATTGAGTTACATATATTGTAGCAAAGGTCAAATTAAAAAAGTAGAAATTTCAAGAAGAGAATTAGAAGAGGTGTTCTCAATTTCCACAGTCTGATCAAAGAATCTCAACACTTGGGTCAGGCAATCATGGGCACTTCCTCAACCCAGGACAATTGGCCCTTTAACACCTGCTATCCCAGAGACTCTCATCAGAGCCTCCTTTATGTCTTTGTTCCTCAGGCTATAGATAAAGGGGTTCAGCATGGGTGTAACCACCGTGTACATCACTGAGGCTACTGCACTTGAGTGGGCGCTCTGAGTAGCAGCAGAGCTGAGGTACACTCCTAAGCTGGTACAATAAAATAAGGAGACAACTGAGAGGTGAGACACACAGGTGGAAAATGCTTTGTTCTTGCCCTGAACTGATGAAATCCCACATATGGAGGAAACTATCTTAGAGTAAGAGTAAAGGATCCCAATGAAGGGGCCACCAGCCAAGAATATAGCTGCAAAATACATCACCATATTATTAAGAAAGGTGTCAGAACAGGCAAGTTGGATCATCTGATTGAGTTCACAAAAGAAATGAGGAATTTCCAAGACTGTACAGAAGGACAGCCTCAACACCATTAAGCTTTCTAACAAAGAATGTAGAACACTTATGATCCAGGACCCCAGAGTCAGCAGACCACAGAGCCGGGGGTTCATAATGACTGTGTAGTGCAAGGGATGACAGATGGCCACGAAACGATCATAAGCCATCACAGTCAGGAGTAAGACATCTAATCCTGCAAAGAGTATAAAAAAATATATCTGAATGAGGCAGCTTTTGTAACTGATCAATTTTCTCTCAGTCTGGATGTTCATCAGCATCTTGGGGACAGTGGTGGTGGTGAAACAGATGTCTACAAAGGACAGGTTGGCAAGGAAGAAGTACATGGGAGCGTGGAGGTGGGAATCAGAGCTGACAGCCAGGATGATGATCAGGTTTCCAAACACAGTGATCAGGTACATGGAGAGGAAAAGTCCAAATATGAGGGGCTGCTGTTCTGGTCTCTCTGAAAATCCCAGAAGAAGAAATTCTGAAACTCCTGTAAGGTTCCCTGGCTCCATGGGTTGGGAGTAACTATCAAGATATAGAAAATAAATGACTAATTTCACACAAACAAGTGTTTTTTTAACCTAGCATAAGTGCTACCACTTATATTTTATAACCAGGAAATAAACTTCAATGTATATGTGAGGTCTCATCCCATGAGGACATCACATTAAAAAATTCCATTTCCATCTTAGTCTGTTCCCCAAGCATAATGTAGACCCTTTTTTTACTGATAATACTTTTCATTCCTTGAGAAATACATGCTGAGTATTTACCATGTTCCAGGAACTGTTTAGGTGATGAATATAGGGTGCTAATGAACAATAAATATCCTTATAATCCTATGATAGAGAGAGGATATAAGTGAATACTTAAAATCAAACAAGATGTCAGATGGTGACAGGAGTTGTGAAGACAAGGAAAGCAGGTATAAAGGAGAGAATTGATGGGGTGCTATTTTTTTTTTTTTATACTGGACCTACACGCAAGACCTGCAAAGAAGGTGACATGTAAACAGGACCTTGAAGGAGATTGAGGTTATATCAGGAAGTGTGTGCCCAATAGGAGCAAATGTCAGTGTCAGGGCCCCTTGATTCAGAAAATCAAGGCTCAAAAAGAAAAACCAACCAACCAACCAACCAACCAAGAAACAAAAACAAACAAACAAACAAAAAACAAAGAAAGAAAAAGCCAGGGTGTGGAGGGGAAGAAGCAAGAAGGAAGATGATGAGAGATGGTGGCAGTGTGTGTTGAGGAATGAAGCAGTCACCCCAGATCAGCTGAAACTTCAAGATACAGGCTATCCTTCATTGTATTAATTTTGTAGGACTTTCTTAATTTTGTTGTAAAGATATCCCATGAGTCAAAATGAACACCCCCATTAATAACTTCTGTTGCTTGAGTTCTGGGCTCTGTCAATAAGAGTCACCTTGGAATATATAAGCCCTGGTACCCATGCTCTGAATACTGCCCTCAGTTCATAACACACACACACACACACACACACACACACACACACACACACACACCTGACTTCCTGGGCTACTGGCTTCCATGCCTTTTTCACCCCCAGCCACGCTAGTTAGGCCAGCAGCAGATACATGTCAAGGTCACCACATCTTGTTATCTTTCCCCTAAAAAATGCAGAAGTGGTACCCAGGAATTACTATGGACAAATAAACTAGGGGATAGCTATTAGTATGCTCATTTTCTGATATCAGTTTAAAGAAATGTGGAGCCCTGGGTGTGGTGCATAAACAATGAATCTTAGAACACTGAAAAAAAATAAAATTAAAAAAAAATGAGCATAGGCAATCTGATCAGTAAAGAAAGAGAGAAAAGGGAGGAGTGACATGGACATGAGAGAAACAAACAAACAAACAAACAAACAGATCTAATAGTGCAGGTGGCCCCCAAAATACCAACCAGGAGGAAGAAAAAGCATCTTTGGTTCTGGTGACATTCCTACTCTCATTAGATCCCTTGATACCCAGCAAAAATAATAAAGGATCAAAAAGATAAAAGTAGGGGCGCCTGGGTGGCTCAGTGGGTTAAAGCCTCTGCCTTCAGCTCAGGTCATGATCCCAGGGCCCTGGGATCAAGCCCCACATCAGGCTCTCTGCTCAGCAGGAAGCCTGCTTCCTCCACTCTCTCTCTTTGCCTGACTCTCTGCTTACTTGTGATCTCTGTCAAATAAATAAAATCTTAAAATATATATATATAAGTAGTAGTATTTTCATGGTGTGAAACATGTTATAGATGGAATGCTCCAAGAGAAAAAGAGCAAAAGATATAAACCAACACTTCATAACAGGAAATAGTAAAGGTAGAACAGCAGGTGGGATGTTTTAATATCAAGGAGCCGAAGGCTTTCTTTCCTGGTGGCTAGTCCATATTTATTTGACCAATTGCTCTTTATTTGGCCTGATGGGGGGCTGAAGCAGACTCCTTCATCACTTGTCTTATGTGACATTTTTTAATTTGTTACTTATTTTTTTGGGGGGGGTTCTGATAGTTTTGACAAATCCGATGGACACTCTCTAGTCCTGGTTCTGGTATTCATCCCAGATCCTGCTCTATACATCCTGCATTTGCCATGACAATCCATCCTCTTATTCAAGATAGCTTCTCCACGTGGTTTTTCTGCAACGACCTTATATCACACACACACATTTATTTTAATCCCCCAAACTTTGGCCATCTGTGCAAGACCAAGTGAGCAGGCACCTTCTGTGCATTGTTCCCTTTGTTTTTCCCAAGCTCTGGTAGTATATGTGCCTTTATGTAAAAATGCATTGAAGAAAATGAGAAGTTACAGAACAAGAAGAATGGCAAAGGAGATGAAACCCGTTAACTTGGGTCATTTTCCATGACTGTATTAAACAAACTAAAAGGAACATCAAAAACAAACTGACACCACACACCCATTGAATAGTATCAACATCAGCTAGTAGTTAATTTAGCAAAGAGAATACAACACAAAATGTACCTAGAACTTTCTGGCACACAGTGGTTGTTCTGTAATTATTTGCTGAATGATTTAGAAATTAAGTCACAGTAAACATGCACATTTAACAGATGAGGACATTGTACTTCAATTGGAACAGACTGGATTGTTGAATAAAATCTGGCACAAATGGCTATCTGTCTGGAAGGAAGTGATTTTAAAAAGATCAGAGGGATTAAAGACACCAGAGTAAAAGTAAACAATCCTTCGTAGATGAACATAGGTAAAAGTGCATATGAAATCTACTGGTGGGTAAAACCGTCATGATTAAAGTGAGAAAATTGGAAGCAAAAAAGGAAGGCATATTTAACTCCATAAAACTTAAAAAATTTTTTAAAGATTTTTTATTTATTTATTTGACAGAGAGAGAGAGAGAGATCGCAAGTAGGCAGAGAGGCAGGCAGAGAGAGAGGAGGAAGCAGGCTCCCCGCTGAGCAGAGAGCCTGATACGGGGCTCGATCCCAGGACCCTGAGATCATGATCTGAGCTGAAGGCAGAGGCTTAACCCGCTGAGCCACCCAAGCGCCCCAAACTTAAAATTTTTTATGGCCAAAAATACCCAACCAAAAATCAGTTGAATGTTAACAACTTTGTAAAAATCATTTGAGATGTTGTTAAGTGTGGAAAATAGGCATGAAATATATGGACAAATAATAATAATAACAGACAAATGAATGGGAATCCAATATATGAATCTTTGCTCAAGGTGAGCAATAGTTTGAAGAAGCAAACTCTGAAAAACAACCTGAGGGTTTCAAAGGGGCAGAGGCGGGAGGCTGGGGGAACCCGGTGGTGGGTACTAGGGAGGGCACAGATTGCATGGAGCACTGGGTGTGGTGAAAAAACAATGAATACTGTTATGCTGAAAAGAAATAAATCATTAAAAAAAAAAAAAAAAGAAAAAGCAAAGAAAGATTTCTTTCTCACGACCATTAGCTGGGAAAGCCTGCTAAGATCTGGCTTGTTGATTGGGGCTGGAACTTCCTAACTCACAGTGAAAGGGGCACTCTCTAATTTTGGAGGCAGAAATGGGAGGTGTGGCATGATGAGGAAACAACCTGAAGGCAGTATTAAAAATACAGATATTCTTTAACTTAGGGTCTCTCAGTCTCTGCATGACTGACATTCTGGGCCAGATCACTCTCTGTGGTGGGTCTCCCTCTGCACTGCAGTAAGTTTAGCAGCACTCTTGACCACCACCTGCCCCTCTCCAGTGTGACAGTGAAAACTCCCTGGATATTGCTTCAATGTTCCCTGGGTGAAAAGATTGCCTCTGGTTGAGAAGACTGGTTTTAACTTACCAATCTCCAAATATTTTTGTAGCAGTGACACAATATTCCTTCTTTTAGAAGAAATAGGGGCTATCACTGATTGTGTGAATAGCATGGCCACACCATGAAATATTACACAGACATTGAAATAGGAGCAATAATTATATCAGTTGATTAGAGGCAAGTTCAAGAAAAATAGTTGAGAATGAAGGAAAAGTGGGCTCAAGGGGAGAACAAAGACTGCACTAAAACATAAAGAGCACTTATGCTGTGGATAGGGTCCCAATGAACCATTTGTATGAGAGTGCATGAATATGATTACATGCATAATATGGAAAAGAAGTTGTACAAGAAATTAGAATTTATGGAATAAAGAAAGTCAGTGAGGATGACATTAGGTTAAGTCTATTGTTTCTAAACAACTGTATTGAATGAAAACAATAAAATGGAATGAATACCTGACACTAACTTATATAAAGACCTAAAAAAACAATAACTTAATGACACCAACATGGGTTACTAATTCTGATTCAAGATTATATCACCAAAGTAGGGAAATCAAAGGATATATTGGAATGGCACTTACAATGTGGGGAGGAAGCAGTGACTAATTTAAAATTCATCTTATTTAAGGATCTACAGATTCAAACAGGATTATAGAACGGAAAGGTGATATTTAGTCAAATGGTAAAGAAAAAAGTTTTCCAGATGATGGCCAAAGAGTATGCAAGCTTCAGAAACAGACCTAATCCCAAAAGGTGCAAATGAACAATAAGGAATTATGGAGACATGAAAACAAGTTGGAAACGGGCATAAAGAGTAACACTACATCAAAAACTAAAGATATATGGTTATATGTTGTCCAATTGAACATAATGAAAAATTTTTAAAAAGGGTAATTTATCACTCTTAAGGATGGAGCATTCTTCTTTTGTGTGTATATCAAGGACCAATACATGAAGGATATTGAAGTGCCTGCAGGACTCCTTTAGTAAGAAAAAGAAAAAGGAAAAACAGTGCATAAGAAGGAATTTATAGAGTGGTGATTACAGTTAATAACACTGAGTTTCTGATTGGAAAGTCACCAATAAAGTAAAGCTTAAAAGCTCTCATCACAGAAAATTGTTTTGTGATGATGCATGGTGACCACAGTGGCAATCATTTTGTAATATATACAAGTATGGGATCATTATGTTTTACATGAAAACTAATAGGATGTTATATGTCAACTATACCTCAATTTAAAAAATTAAGCAACTGAGAGAGCACAATATGACTTGACTGATAGATTTGACTGCATAAAATACATAAACTTCCTTTTTATTATGTTATGTTATGTTATGTTAGTCACTATACAGTACATCATTGGTTTTGATGTAGTGTTCCATGATTCATCATTTGCATGCTTTTATACATTCCCAACAAAAACATTTGTATAGACATAAAAGAACGAAGTGGCTAACAGTTTGTATGAAACTCCAATTGCTTGTTAGGAAAGACCAAAATTTTTTGAAAGATTTTATTTATTTGTCAGAGAGAGGAGAGAGAGAGAGAGAGAGAGAGAGAGGGCACAAACATGGGGAGCAGCAGGCAGAGGGAGAGGCAGAAGTAAGCTCCCTACTGAAAAAGAAGCCCAATGTGTGACTGGGTCCCCGGACCTACTGAGACACCCAGGTGTCCCAGAAAGGACCATTTTTTAAAATTTCATTTATTTTAAATATTTTATTTTCAAGCAATCTCTATACCCAATATGGGGCTTGAGCTCACAACAAGAGTCACATGCTCCACCTACTGAGCCAGCCAGACACCCCAAGGATCGCATTTTTAAAAAAAGAAAAAAAAAACACATTCTTATAACACTATCTAAAAGCAAAAGACTTAAGTAGACAATTTTTAACAGAGAAGCTACCAAATGGCCAAATAACCCACAAATAAAATCAACATCACAGGTTCTAAAAGAATGCAAAATAGAGCTTATTAGCATACCCATTTTCATCCACTACATTTTTTTTTTCCATGTGAATTCCCAGAATGAGAGAAGATAATGTATGTATGTTTCATGCACCACTATTTCAAGGATGTATTTGTAATCTTCCCTTGATCAGGGTCTTTTCATCCACGTGGAAGCATAGTATAAGATACCACAACTTAAAATAAAAGGACATGCCCTCATTTCACGGTATATCTCTGCAAAACTAATACCCTTATTTGTGGACTTCTGTTAATAAATGATATCCTTGCACTTCTGTTGTACTTTTACTGGAAGCACTTTATGCTTCCCCATTCTTTCTAACTGGGTTTTATACCATTTAATCATCAACATTACTACTTCCACTTCTGATTGCAAGGTTCACTTTTCTTTACAGCATCCTAAGTAAATAAATTCATCTGTTGGTAAAGCCAGAAAGCAGCTACAGTGATCTCTAGCATCTGGGCCATGATGGATGGATTCTCAGTGACCTCAGGTGCAAGTTCTTTGCTTCTGTTTCCTCTGATTCTCTCCTATAGTGCCTACTGGGCTCTTGAACTCACCTGCATGAGAACTCAGAGAGCAAGTTTTCCCCTTACAAGTCACAATTCCCTTTGCAAATAACAATTACTCCCAATAGTTGATGATGGAAATCAAACTCTGTGTGCAGACAAGACAGCAGGAAGGCATCAAGCATTGGTCTCCCAGCCAGACTTAGGGCTCTAAAAGGAGCAACGATGTTCCATCCAACCAAAATGCAAACCTTGTGGTTATACAGCAGAAGAGGTATTTACAGCTCCCCATGTCTGCTCATTAGGCACATTTATGTCTTGGTGCTCCAACCTTTAAATGCATGATTTCTCCTGGGAATACTGGTCTGGACAGAATGGAGATATTTCTAGCTGATTCTCTGTTCTTAGGAGACCACATGGTATGCCAGGTAAATTCACTTTTTATTACTGTTTCCCCATTAATTTTCCTGTTTCCAGAGGTCTAAACTTCCCAGCACTTGATCACAACCCTGACTTAATGTTTTCTCAAAAGTCTAACACTGAGGAATTCATCTGACTCATTCCCTTGGGCTTTCAAAACACTTACTTATGGTGGGGACGCAACCCCTGATATCTCTAGAAAATTACTATTTCTTTCCTTGAGAAAGGTAAGGCATTTGTTCCTTTATTATAAAATCTTGATTACTGCCCTCCTTGGCTTCATGATAGTTCAGCCAAAACAATTAGGAATATCATAGATCACAAGTTAAGATCTGGCATTCAGTTCCTCATTATGAAGTGTTCATTAATTGTAAGAGATAACATTTACATTTCATGCACCACGACCTACCTTAGCACATTATAGGGAGTGTCAAATTTATTTTTGACAAATATACATTTGGTGAAGTAGTACTTTTAGGAACTCCATTCTCTACTGTAGAAATAGGGCTCATAGAGATTTATAGTCTGCTCTAATGTATAAAGCAATAAGGAATGGTGTTTTGATTAGAATTATGTCAGGATGGTTTTAGTTCTGAAGTTCTGGCACACTGGTTCTCAACTGGGGATAATGGCCGTGTCTGAAGGGCTGCTGCCAAACCCCCGTAACCCTCAGGCCAGCACCCAACAAGAGTAATTATCTAGCCCGAGTGTCCACAGTGAGAAGTGAGAAATAGGATTCTAGACCAGCTCCTCTCTACCTTCATTGTGCATACAAATCACCAAAATTTGTAGTTAAAATGCAAAATCTGACTCATCAGGTCTCCAGTGGGCCCAGAATTTCTTCACTTTCTAAAAAGTTTTAATTAATTTATTTCCTTAGAGAGACCATGAGTGTGGAGATAGGCAAAAGGAGAGGGAGAAGGAGAATGCCAAGCTGACTCTGAGCTGAGTGCAGAACCCAATGTGGGTTTTCATCTCCTGACTCTGAGATCATGATCTGAGTCAAAACCAAGAGTAGATGCTTAAAGAACTGAGCCTCAAGGACACCCTAGAGGCTATGCATTTCTAATAAGCTCCCAGGTGTTGTTGATGTTGCAGGTCTTGGTCAGTTGAGCATCATTGCGGAGCAAGGCTGTTGTCCTGTGGTAGAGTCACCTTGAGGTAGTTTTTGGTCTTTTCCACTGGGGATCATTGTTGCACATATTTTTGAAAAGAACATTTTTCCCTCACTCTTTGGGTGGTGAAAAATTCTGTGCTCATTTTTTTTTTTTAAATAGAAGGGTTATTGAGAGATAGCAAATAATATATACAAAAAAGATTTTGTAGTAGCACCAGAAGGACCTCCAAAGATATCATCTTGAAAAAACTTTTGAAAATGTTAACTTACTTAGCAGGGTGATTAAGATAGCAGATGGAATAAAGCTACTAGTCATTGTCCTATGATAAGAAGATAAGCCTATATCAACATCCATGGGACTGGAGGAGATTACACTGAGTGAAATAAGTCAAGCAGAGAGAGTCAGTTATCATATGGTTTCACTTACTTGTGGAGCATAAGGAATAACATGGAGGACATTGGGAGATGGAGAGGAGAAGTGACTTGGGGGAAGCTCGAGGGGGAGATGAAGCATGAGAGACTGTGGACTCTGAGAAGCAAACTGAGGGTTTTAGAGCTAAGAGGAGTGGGGGGTTTGGTGAGCCTGGTGGTGGGTATTAGGGAAGGCATGTATAGCATGAAGTACTGTGTATGGTGCATAAACACTGAATCTTTGAACACTGAAAAAATAAAATTAAATTAAAAAAAAAAGAAGACAAGCCTGGATTATCCACGTTGGACTGGAACAATCACAATGGTCTTTTAAATATGGAAGAACAAGGAAGATAGTGGAGTCAGAGAGACACTTGAAACTACTATTGTACTGGTTTTGCAGGTGGTGCAAAGGCCATGAGCCAAGGAATGTGGGAGCCACTGGACACTGGAACAGGACAGTGGATGTTCTCCTCTGGAGCATCCAGATGGTCACAACCCAAAGACAATTATTTTTTAAAAATTTTAAATTATTTTTTTAGGCAGAACTATTTCAAGTTTTAACACATGCAAACATTTAGAGAAAACCATATGGAAATCATAAAAAGCAAGCCAAAAAACTTTGCTGAAGAAAAGATGGAGGAAAAGAGGAGTATGGAAAAAGAAATGCAGAAAAATAAGATACTAATAATATGTGACTTATTTTCAGTTTACTACTTCAAAATGGTCACCAAAGCTTCTTCACAAGGAAAGTTGGTGTAGATAATAATGATTGACAGTATGGGGACACTAAATTTGAGAAATGATAGTCATAGAAATAAAACATAATTATTATCAAAAATTTATTATATTACAGAACCTGGATTAGAAGTTATTAGACTGAAATACTCACTTATTTAATATACATTAACTTCTGTGAAAAGATTGTTATCACATTTATTTTTTTAAATTGTGTTATGCTATTCACCATACAATACATCATTAGTGTTTGTTGTAGTGTTCCAAGATCATCGTTTACATACAACAGAGACTGCAGACTCTGAGAAACAAACTGAAGGTTTTGGGGGGAGGAGGATGGGGGGATGGGTGAGCCTGGTGATGGGTATTAAGAAGGGCACATATTGCATGCAGCACTGGGTGTTATATGTAAACAATGAATGTTGGAACAGGCAACATTATTTTAGTCCATGAGACCCATTTCATGCTCTGATTTCTACAATTTTCAGAGAATTGTTTGTTTTGAGACACTAGTGTGGATATTTGTGACAGCAATGAAATGAATCTAATACAGATATTTATCCAATAAGACATTGTTTGCAGGAACTGAGTTTGAGCCTCTCAAATCATTCGGTTAGCTTCCCTTAGGCCAAGGCATTTTGTGTTGAAATCCCACATTAAATAGAGAAATTGGAGTTAATTTAGAGATATTTGGTCCATTAGATGGTGCAGAGTATTTTCTAGTGTATAAATGTAAACATGGTTCTGATTTTAAGGCCTTTGAGGCAGGATTATTATAGGAAAAGTAATTCATTATTAAAATTAAGTCACCCTAAAGCTTTTTTAAAAAAGATTTATTTATTTGCTTTAGAGAGAGTTAGGGGGGAGGGGCAGAGAGAGGGAAATAGAAACTCAAGCAGACTCTACAGTGAGTGTAGAGCCTGACAGGGGGCCAATCCCAGGACCATGAGATCTTGACCTGAGCTGAAATCAATGGACAGAAACTCACCAACTATGCCACTCAGGTGTCCCACCATAAAGAAATTTTAAATTAATGTAACTCATTCTACTTTAAATCTTTGTGTCAAAATTTCTACATTCTTTCTATTTCATGTTCATGCAAATATTCCTTTTCATTTCAATATTCTCCAACTTTCCCTCATGTTTTCTTTCAATGACATTGTTGAGATTGTAAATGAGTAAGTGTATGTATGCATACATTTTGTGAGCATGTTTACTTGAAAAAAAGATGTGCATGAGTGCACAAACTCACGTACATACACACACTTCTCACTCTCAAGTGTTTTCTTTGGGCTCAACAGAGTGTATTCAATACTTTATTTATTCCTCACAGCAGCCATTTCAAGTTCCACATTTCTTCATAAATAACAAAATGGATGTTCAGGTGAATTACATTTTTAACAATAACAAAAATGCAGATACAACTTCCTGTGCCTCTTTTCAAGTTATTACAAATTGACCCATACAGTATGTATGTTTAATTCAAGTATGATGCTTTTAATTCAGAAAAATGTACATTCAACATATGTGCAGCTTACTGTATGTAATTATACTCCCAAGATTAGTGAGAATTTAAATTCTGATGCTGTATGACTCATGTTGAATCAAAAGCACATGTAGCTGAGTCACACCTGATGGGGTGGGAGAAATGTCTTATAATGGGGAAAAAGGCACATATATCCACATATGGATATAAAAATAGTGAAAATCAATTAAGACAACTTACATTTGGCAAATTATATTTTTCATAAACTATAAGATTAACCTACATATAAATGGAGTAAAATGTATTAGTTGAAGAAAGAAGTGAACTACAGCTCCACACATCATCGTGGATGACCTTTAGAAGTACAAAACAGAGACTGTTAAGTAGCACAAAACACATCAGAACAACAGCACACTAGACAATCTCATTCAAAATTAAAGGCATTATATGAAGACATGAGTTTTCATAACGGCTTGCATGCAGTCCTAGCAAACAGATATGATTATAAAGAAAATCAGAATTGAGAATAGGATGATAATTTGGTGATAAAACATACAAGACACTAAGCAGTCCTTCATCTCAGTAAATAAACATCCTCAGTTGTGGACACCAATCTTCTATGCTTCAATAAACAGATGCACAGCATGAACTGTGATATTAAAAAAGGGGAAAAGAAAAAAATATTTTTTGCAGTAAGAAAATTGCTTTCTTCGTGTTTTGAAATTCTGTTTTGTCATATTTATAGTCATCCCAACACTAAGAACATAGCAGGTTGATCTGCTTATTCGAATTTGTTCTTCCATGTAGACTCCACTGGGAGAGATATGTTTGCTAACCAGTGCTTGCTAGGGGCTATGGTAGATTTTGTGGACTTGAGCTGACTCACAGAATAAAAGCAGGAGATCAGAAAGGAAATACAGTACCATGTTTATGGAGTAAGTGTCTGACATTAAGCTTTTAATTTCTGAAACATCCATTTCAAAGACAACCATGGTGAATAAACAAATTGTTTTGTGGGACACACTTACCAGATAAGCATTTAGGCTGCCCCAGCCATGAAATACCTCTTTAATAAGCTCTGGGTAACCTCCATACTGTCACATGAGTGACCCTTCTATCCCCTTCAGCAGTGGTTTCTACTCATTTAAATTTTCTGATAAATCCTGAGCTCACAATCCCCTAAACATTCTGACTATGGACTCTAATAAAGGCAGATCCCTCAGGGGAGCTCACTTTCTCCTTTCCTCTCAATGCATCTCCCCTCCTCTGAAGCCTCTCCAAATGGCCTTTGGGTGATCCCTGTGCCCTCCAGGACCTGTGAGTAATACACCTGGGTTTTGTTCCGTAGTTCCCCTCCCCACCGTGTTCCAAGATTCATTGTTTATGCATCACACACAGTGCTCCATGCAATAAGTGCCCGCCTTAATACCCACCACGAGGCTCTCCCACCCTCCACTCCCGTCACCTCCAAAACCCTCAGCTTGTTTCTCAGAGTCCACAGTCTCTCATGCTTCATCTCCCCCTCCAATTTACCCCAATTCACCTTTCCTTTCCTTCTCCTAATGTCCTCCATGTTATTCCTTATGTTCCACAAGTAAGTGAAACCATATGATAATTGACTTTCTTTGCTTGATTTATTTCACTCAGCATAAACTCCTCCAGTCCCATCCATGTTGATACAAAAGTTGGGTATTCACCCTTTCTGATGGTTTTATTAGAGTTCTCTGATGGGTGTTGCTGAGGTGTGTCTTAAAATCTCAATAAGAACCCATGGCCAGTGCAGCCACAGCAGAGGGGCTGGTCATGGAAGCATCTGTGGGAGTGTCCACAAGTACAGGTGCAGGGGAGTGCCAGAGTTTTCCTAGCCTTATACACACTGTCAGTAGCCCAAGATGAAAAGAGAACAGTTTAGAGTCCACATTATCAGGAAAAGGAGTGAAGTTAATGATGTAAAAAGATTGGAAGACTGTAGGTGAAAACTGGGCTTTTGTATTTTCATCTACAGTAAAGTCATGTGAAGGGCTTAGTGGCCAAGTGTAGCTTCTTCCATATGAAGCATACAACTCATGATTATTCTTTGGGAAAATCTAGAGAGTATTTACTTGGCATGATATAAGTCATTTGGAATGAAAGTATTTTATAGAAATCCAATCTGCCCCATGTAAGATACAGAAATTTCCAGGCATTTGTGATCCAGGACTGTGGAAAACATTGGGAGTATATGAAAAGAACAAAGGGGAAACTGTATATCAGATAGAGTAGAAACTTAATAAAGTGAGTTACTTAAATGTATAGAAAAGTCAAATTGAAACAAATGGAGTTTCCAGGAAATAAATAGAAGGAGCAGATTCTATTTCCACAGGCTGGTCGATGAATAGCAGTTCCAGCTCTGAGACTGTGACCTTGCAATCATGGGTGCTTCTTCAGCCACAGGACCATTGGCTCTTATGTTACTGGAACCCCAGTGATTCTTTTCAGAGCCCTCTTTATGTCTCTGTTCTTCAGGTTGTAGATAAGGGGGTTCAGCATGAGAGCGACCACTGTGTACAATAATGAGCTACTGCACTTGAATGGGAGCTCTGGGTAACAGCAGAGCTAAGATACACTCCTAGGCTTATACAATAAAATAAGGAAACAACTGAAAGGTGAGATGCATAGGAGAAAAATGCTTTATATTTGCTCTGATCTGATGATATTCTACATATGAAGGAAACAATCTTAGAGTAAGAGCAAAGGATCCCTCCCAGCGGAACACCCGCCAGTAGCACAATTACAAAATACATCACCATGTCATTAAGAAAGGTGTCGGAGGGCACCTGAGTGGCTCAGTCGTTAAGCGTCTGCCTTCGGCTCTGGTCATGATCCCAGGGTCCTGAAATCGAGTCCCACATTGGGCTCCCTGCTCAGCGGGAAGCCTGCTTCTCCCTCTCCCACACCCCCTGCTTGTGTTCTCTCGCTCCACCGTCTCTCTCTGTGTCAAGTAAATAAATAAAAATCTTTAAAAAAAGAAAGGTGTCAGAACAGGCAAGTTGGATTATCTGATTGAGTGCACAAAAAAAGTGGGGTATTTCCACCTCTGTACAGAAGGACAGTTGAAAAAGCATTGAGCTCTCTAATGAGGAATTCAGAACATGGATGACCCAGGACACCAGAACCAGCAGTCTACAGATCTGGGGGTACATGATGACTGTATAGTGCAGGACATGACAGATGGCCACAAACCGGTCATAGGCTATGACCATCAGGAGTAAATTGTCCTGACATCCAAACACAATGAAAAAAAAAAATATCTGGCTGAAGCAGCCTTTATAGATTATGACTTTGCTCTGAGTATGGGTGTTCCACAGCATCTTTGGGACAGTGGTGGAGGTGAAACAGATGTCTGCAAAGGACAAGTTGGCAAGGAAGAAGTACATGGGGGTGTGGAGGTGGGAGTCAGAATGGACAACCAGGATGATGAGCAGGTTTCCAAACACAGTGATCATGTACATGGAGAAGAAAAGCCCAAATATTAGCAGCTGCACTTCTGGTTACTCTGATAAGCTCAGAAGAATAAATTCTGAAATCCATGTATCATTTCCTGATTCCATGTGGTGTAGTTGAGTATCAGGAAAGAAAAATATAACATAACAATTTTCAACAAATGGGCTTCATTTATTTATTTATTACATTTTTTAATTTTAATTTTTTTAAATTTTATTTTATTTTTTCAGTGTTTCAAGATTCATTGTTTATGCACCACACCCAGTTCTCCATGCAATACATACCCTCCTTAATACCCACCACCAGTCTCTCCCAACCCTCATCCCCATCCCCGTCAGTTTGTTTCTCAGAGTCTACAGTCTCTCATGGTTTTTCTCCCCCTCCAATTTTCCCCAACTTACTTCTTCTCTCCATCACCTAATGTCCTCCATATTATTCCTTATGCTCCACAAGTAAGTGAAACCATATGATAATTGACTCTCTCTGCTTCACTTATTTCAGTCAGCATAATCTCCTCCAGTCATGTCCATGTTGATACAAAATTTGGGTATGCATCCTTTCTGATGGAGGCATAATACTCCATTGTATGTATGGACCATATCTTCTTTACCCATTTTTAGGTTTTTATTTAATTCCAGTTAGTTAACAGAGAGTGTAATATTAGTTTCAGGTTCACCACACAGCGATTCAATACATCTATATAACACCTGGTGCTCTCTACAAGTGCCCTCCTCAATCTCCACCACCTATTTCTCCCCCATTCTCCACCATCTCTCCTCTGGTAACCAGGAGTGTGTCTCTTTGATTAAGGGTATGTTTCTTGGCTTTCCTCTCTCTTTCTTTTTCCCTTTGTTTATTTGTTTTGTTTCTTAAATTCCACGTATGACTGAAATCATGTGGTCTTGTTTTTCCCTGACTGACTTACTTCACTTAGCATAATACCCTCTAGATCCATTGGTGTCATTAAAAATGGCAAAATTTCATTCTCTTCTAGGCTGACTAATATATTATATACCACTTCTTTATACATTCCTCTCTCCATGGACACTTGGGCTGCTTCCATAGTTTGGTTATTATAGATAATGCTGCTTTAAATACTGGTGTGATGAATCCATTTTGAATTAGTATTTTTGTATTCTTTGGGTAAATACCTAGCAGTGCAATTGCTGGATCATAGGGTTGTTCTATTTTTAACTTTCTAAGGAAACCCCATACTATTTCCCAGATCTCCAACAACATTTTACATTTCTACCAACAGTGCAAGAAGGTTCATCTTCTCCACTTCCTCTCCAACACCTGTTGTTTCCTGTGTTGTTAATTTCAGCCATTGTGACACGTATGAGGTGATATGTCATTGCAATTTTGATTTTTGTTTCCCCGATGATGAGATATTTTGGGCATCCTTTCATGAGTCTGTTGTCCATCTGAATGTCTTCTTTGGAAAACTGTCTATTCATTTCTTCTGCACATTTCTTAACTGGTTATTTGTGCTTTGGGTGTTGAATTTCAAAACTTCTCTATAGATTTTGGATATTAACAATTAATCAGTTATATCATTTGCAAATATCTTCTATTCTGTAGGTTGCACTACTAGGTATTTACCCAAAAGATACAAAAATACTAATTCAAAGGAGTACATGAACTCTGGTGTTTCTGGCAGTATTATCAACAATAACTAAACTGTGGAGAGAGCCCAAATGTCCACCAACTGGTGAATGGTAAAGAAGATGGGATATGTGTGTGTGTGTGTGTATACACACATATATATATACATATATATATGTGTATATATATATATATATATATATATATATATATATATATATATATAATGGAATAATACTTAGCCACCAAGAGGAATGAAATCTTGCCATTTACAATGACCTGGATGGAGTTAGAGAGTATTATGGTAAGTGAAATAACTCAGTCAGTGAAAGACAAATGCCATTTGATTTCACTTGTGTGTGAAACAAAGCAAAAGAACATAGAGAGGGGAAAAAGGAGAAGGAAAATCAGGAAGAAGACCCTTAACTATAGAGAACAAACTGAGGGTTGTTGGAGAGATGTGGGGGGTTGGGTGAAATAGTAGATGGTGATGAAGAAGGGCACTTGTGGTTACAAGCACCCAGATGTTGTACAGAAGTACTGAATCACTCAGTTCTACATCTGATACTAATATTGCACTATATTATTCCTAACTGGAATTTAAATAAAAACATGGAGAACAAAGAAATGTCTATAGAATCCAATGATGAAGAAAGAAGGTAGAGATAAAAAATAAAATCATATACCATGTCAGATGGTGACAATTGGTGCTATGAAGGAAAAAAAAATCAGTATAAAAAGGAGTAGATGGGAAGGGTGCTAAGTTTTAGTAGGAGTTCAGGAAGATCTGCAAAGAAGGTGGCATTTTAACAGGGGTTTCCAGAAAGACCAAGCATGAGGCAGGAGGATATCTAGGAGAGGTGTGTCAGCAGAGAAAACAGAGCAAACACCCTGCAGAAGGCACTTACTTCACATATGCAAATATCAAAATGAAGTCAGTGTGTGAGAGAATGAGCAAGAGGGAGATGACAGGTAGTGGCAGAGAATGTTAAAGAAGGAGTTGGCTTTCCTGCCGGAGGGAATACTTCCTTCACATGATGTTCTTTGCATTTTATTACTTGTGTTTCAAGGAGTTCTGGGTATGGAGATAGATCCCTTCCTTATTTCCATCTGTTGGTTAACATTATGGCATTTAAGGGTCACATATTGCAGTATACAAACTCAGGTACCATTGCCCTGATGACTGTTTAAGCCTCCCAATACACACGCGTGTGCACGCGCGCACACACACACACACACACACACACCCCTCACACACAGATGCACAAAGTGCATTCTGACCTCCTGGCACTTTGTTACTATCAAGCTTTTCTCACCCCAGGCACAATAATGTTGAAAGAAATGGTACAAGGCAAGCTGTCAACATCAGATTACCTTTACCCTGAAGAATGTGTAAATAGTACATAAATTCTAGTTAATAAGCCTCCCGAGGACATGGAAACATGAGCTCCATTTTAATACCATCATCCTGTGTCCTGTACTTAAATAACATAAATAAGAAATTCCAGAAATACAGAGAGGAAAGAAATGGACACAAGGGGGAAAAGAAATCTAATAAGTTCAGGGAGTCCCTGAGAGACCGTGATGAACAGAAATTTTCCCTGGTTCTGGCAGCATGCCAGCCCCAGTTCACATCCCCTGATGCCCAGAATAATTAACAATGAAGGAAACAAAATGCATCCAAACAAGAAAAGAGGGGTATTTTTATGATGTCAAAATATTTTACTCTAGAAAAATGTGCAAAGGGAATAAACCTGCAATTTAGAACAGAATATACACAATGTAGGACAGTAAAGGGGATTTTTAAAGATGAAATAATAAAAGAACATTTCAAATGTTTTTAAATGCAAAACTTTTGGAACCAGAAAACCATGTTTTGAATGTCAGATCTACCACATATAAGCTCTTTAAACTTGGGAGAGACAACCAATACATTCTAAATTGAATATCCTTACTCAAATAGTGGGGATAGCAGTATCCATCCTCCTAGGGTGGCAGACATCATTAATCAGTATATGTAAAGAGCTTACCATATAGTTCTTTCCTGAGAGTAAATGAGTGATTATCACACCAGTAAAGAGATTTGGCTGAGTTTTTTTCTTCCACCTCACAAATGTCACCATAGTTTCAACAACTCTTGGTAATGAAGTATTGCAAAGTGAAGCGAGTTAGCATACCCCTTTTTGTATATTAAATACACTTTTTAAGTGAATACTCACCTTGAGAGAGATGCTGAGAAATGGATGTAAGTATAGATGTAAGTATAGAACTGCTGTTGCAGAGAAATAGCTGAAATAGCTGCCTGCATGAGTCTGGGGCTTTCTATAAATACAGAACATACTCAAAACCACCACATGGTAAAAAGTTCACAGCTCACATCTCCAATCCTAATACTCTGTTTTCCTGCTCCCCTTACCTGCAAACTCCTTGGATATATTCTAATTTCATTGGAACAACTTTAGGTCCTCCATTCCCTTTCCCTGTCTTCTCCAACTGGTCTTCCATTCCAACCACATATTGTCAACAATGTCTGTATTGCTGAGTTCAATGGACACTTCTCTTTTGAAGACACTACATAAATAATTATAAATGAGTCTACCTTATAAATGAGTCTTAGGTGACCTCAGGCAAAACTTATCAGATTCCTTTCTCTCCAACCTTTTCCTGAAATACCTGCTGAGCTCTCAGACTCACCTGGATGGTGTCTATAAGATGAAAGTCTCTATGTAAAGGCCCCAATTTCTCCCTGGGTGGCTGATGATGGAGATCAAAGTTCTGTTTCCAGAAAGGATAACAGGAAGCAGTGAAGCATGGGTCCCCCAGCCAGACTTAGGAACCCGAAAGCAACAACCATGTCCAGGTGGTTCCAAGGATTCTCTTGCTTAAGTTATACAGCAGAGGAGATATTTACAGTTCCCTGTGTCTGATCATTAGGCACTGTTTCCATTGTTACTCCCACCACAGAGAGCTTCTTTCTCAGTGGGACACAGATGTGGACAGAAAGGAAACATTTCCTGCTGAGACTGTGTTCCCAGGAGACCAGATTAGAAGTCAGGTGAATCCAGTTTTGTAGTCCTCATTCTCACGAACTTGCCTACCTTCTGGAGATCTAAACTCCTTGCACGTCCCTTTAACCTTAAGGTGATATTGAATTGTTTTAGTTGAGGGTTAACTTTACCAGTTATAGCTTTGGGGTGATGTTAATAAATAAGCCATGTGTTCCTTTTCATGTGTGGTTTTGAATGAAAAGTCTAAATATTCACCCTGGAGTCTGAAATAAATTCTGTGTTTGATTCTTCAAAAAGAAAGTTCCTAAGTGGACAGCAAATATGCCTCTAAAAAAGACTTTCAGTAGGAAGAATAATGTACCCAAAATATTTCCACATCTTGATCTACAGAATCTGTGAATATGTCTTGTGTCATGGCAAGGGAGAATTAATGTTGCAAGTGGTATTAACATTAATAGCCAGCTGACCCTAAGATAAAGTTATTCTGATTACCCAAGTGGACACAATAGATTACAAGGGTAATACAAATGTGGAAGAGGGAGACAGAAGCCTTGGGGTCAGAGAAAGATTTTGAGGTGCTATGTTGCTGGCTTCGAAGATAAAGGGAAGACACATGAGCCAGGGAGTACAGGTGGCTCTACAGCTGGAATAGGCAAGAAAACATATTCACTCCCAAACCTCCAGACTGAACACTCTTCTGCAGACAGTGATTTTAGCCCAGGGAGACCTATTTCAGACTTGTGACCTCCAGAACTATGAGAAAATAAATTGATTTTTTTAAGGCAGCACCCTGGTAATTTGTTACAACCACAATAAAAATCTAATCCAGATATTTATCCAATAACATTTTGTTTAAGGGTAATGAATTTTGCCTTGGCTCTTATTCATTTATATTATCTTGGATAAGGATATCTGGTATTGATATCCCAGTTTAAGTAGAAGAAGAAATCTGAAGTCACTTTGGAGTTATTCAACCCCAATAGCTGGTACAGAAAAATAAATCTTCCATGCTATGAATCATACTCACTTACAGGAACTAAGGTGGAAAAATTGAATCATTAGGGCCACTTGTTCTATGTTAAATCTTTGTGTCCAAATTTTTACACTGTTTTACTTTCACACTAATCCAAATTTTCATTCTTTTTATTCTTATCCTATCCTAGTTTCTCTCAAGTTTGCTTGTGATATGAAAGATACCCTAATAATAAACCTGTGTGTGTATATGAGTGCCAATGTTTATTTGAAAGAAACCTGTATAAGCACACACACACACACACACACACACACGCACATACACACACCCCCCAACACACATCATGTGCCTCCCCATTGAATATTTTTATTTCAGCAAAGGCAGTCCTAAGAGGGAAATATATTGCAATATAGGCTTTTCTCAAGAAACAAGAAAAGTCTGAAATACAAAATCTAACATTACACCTGAAGAAGGTGGGGAAAAAAACAACAACAAACAAACCCTATATTCAGCAGAAGAAGAAAAATATGAAGGATTAGAGCTGAAATCAGTGATATATAAATCAAAGAAATATTAGAACAGATAGATGAAACTAGGAATTGGTTCTTTGAAAGAATTAATAAGATCAATAAAACCCTAGCCAGATTGATCAAAATGAAAAAAAGAAAGCACCCAAACAAGTAAATCACGAATGCATACAAAGGGCCAATAGACACATGAAAAAAGTGTTCAACATCACTTGGCATTGGGGAAATACAAATCAATACCACAATGAGATACTACCTCACACCAGTCAGAATGGTTAAAATTAACAAGTCAGGAAACAATGAGTGTCAGTGAGGGTGAGGAGAAAGGGGAATGTGGAATTATTCTTAGAAAATATATTGTAAGCCCTGGTGATTGTGGAGGCAGCTGAGATGTCAGCAGTGTTCCTGTTATTGGGCTATCGAATTCAATGGCCTGGCAGGAGCAGGATCCCACAATCCCCAGAGCCAGGGCATAGATTAAGATCTATGAAGGTGGGTACTAGGGAGGGTATGGATTGCATGGAACACTGGGTGTGGTGAAAAAACAATGAATACTGTTACGCTGAAAAGAAATAAATCATTAAAAAAAAAAAAAGAGCTATGAAGGAATGTAATCCTCAGTACTCCCTTCCTGCATTTGGCGATTGCTAGCCCAAACATCCTGCTCCTCCCTTATCCCATGATTGACTTCCTAAGTGCCTACACATAAGAGAGAGTCCTGGCCTGCTTTATGGGTTCAAGATATTTACTATCCATTCGTCTTCCTTTCCCATGCTTTGAGGTATATGTCCTTGCTTTTTGGATTAAAAATAAATAAATAAATAAATAAAAGCTCTGTGCAGGATTCACCTGCTGGTGCTCTCCCTTCCAGAGGCAGCCCTGCACAGATTGGTGTCTGAGAACTTTATTTCAGTGCGTGATGACAGGGGAATCCTCTTACACTGTTGGTGGGAATGTAAGCTGGAACAGCCACTCTGGAGACAGTTTGGAGATTTCTCAAGAAGTTAAATATAGGGCGCCTGGGTGGCTCAGTGGGTTAAGCTGCTGCCTTCGGCTCAGGTCATGATCTCAGGGTCCTGGGATCGAGTCCCACATCAGGCTCTCTGCTCAGCAGGGAACCTGCTAACCTCTCTCTCTCTGCCTGCCTCTCTTCCTACTTGTGAGCTCTGTCAAATAAATACATAAAATCTTTAAAAAAAAGAAGTTAAATATAGAGCTACCCTATGACCCAGCAATTGCACTACTAGCTATTTACTCAAATGATACAAATGTGATCTGAAAGGACACCTGCACCCCAATGTTTGCAGCAACATTATCCACAATAGCAAATCTATGGAAAGATCACAGATGTCCATCAAAAGATAAATGGACAGAGAAGATGTGAGATTGTATATATATATATATAACACAACCATCAAAAGGGATGACATCTTACCATTTACATCGACATAGTTGGAACTGGAGGGTATTATGCTAAGCAAAATAAGTTAATCAGAGAAATACAATTATGATATGCTCTCAGTGATATGAAGAATTTGAGAAACAAGACAGATCATAGGGAAGGGAGGGAAAATTCAACAAGATGAAAGCAAAGATGGAGACAAACTATAAGAGACTCTTAATCTCAGGAAACAAACTGAGGGTTGCTGTAGGGGAGTGGGGTGGGAGGGATGGGGTGTCTGGGCGAGGGACATTGGGGAGGGCATGTGCTATGGTGAGAAAATATCACTAAAAAATGTCAATCAGAGAAAGACAACTATCATATGGTTTTACTCATATGTGGAATTTAAGAAATAAAACTGAGGATCATAAGACAGGTTGGGAAAAATAAAATAAGGTGAAATCAGAGAGGGAGACAACCCATAAGCAACTCTTACCTATAGGAAACAGAGTGTTCCTAGTGGGGATATGGATGGGAGAATGGGGTAATTGATGGGCTTTAAGGAGGATACATGATGTAATAAGCACTGGGTCTCATATGAAACAAATGAATCACTGACCTCTACCTCTGAAACTAATTGTACACTATATGTTAACTAATTGAATTTAAATGAAATGATTAAAAAAATTAAATCATGAATGAAATTGGAGAGTTCACAACCAACATCAAAGAAATACAAACAATCATAAGAGAATGTTATGAGCAATTATATGTCAACAAATTAGGTAATCTGGAAAATCGGATGCATTCCTGGAAACATATTAACTCCCAAAACTGAAACAGGAAGAAATAAAAAACCTGAACAGACCCATGACCAGGAAAGAAATGGAAGCAGTAGTAAAAAATCTCTCAACAAAAAATCTGGTCCAGGTCCAGATGGGTTTCCAGTGGAATTCTACCAAACATTTAAAGAGTATCTATTTTTCTGAAGCTGTTTCAAAAAATAGAAATGGAAGGAAAACTTCCAAACTCATTCTATGAGGGCAGCATTACTGTGATCCCCAAACCAGACAAAAAACCCACCATAAAAGATAATTGTTTGTTTTAGCAGGCTCCATGCACAGCATAAAGCTGAAGGCAGGGCTTGAACTCAGACCCTGAAATCAAGACCTGAGCTGAGATCAAGTGTCAGCAGGTTAACTAACTGAGCCACCCAGGGGCCCCAAGAAATTTGGCTATTGATATGGATATCAATAACAAAAAATAATGATAGCACTCCACCAGAACTGTTTAAGTGTCTATACATATTATCTTATGTAAGTTTTCAAATAACACTTAAGTGATTAGTAACATTCCCTTTTTTTTTTTCTTTTTTAAAGATGTTCAAGTAGCCAACATATAGCACATCATTAGTTTTTGAAGTAGTTATTCCCCTTTTATTACAGAAGAGGAGGCAAAGTTTATAGTATCTGGCTGACTCACTCAATGTCACAGATGTGCTGAAAAGTCTCACCCCATCTAAGGTCTGTGGAGGGCTGCCTGATTCAGATGGTCTCTTAGGGATCACCTTAGGTTGCCTCCAGCCAAATTTAATATGGAGAAATGTTCTGTCTCTGGGGACTGCAGCCTTAGAAGTAAATCCAACCCCACAATGAGATTTATTAAGGTTACCTTAATATTATAATTTCACTTCATTTAATCCTTACAAAGATTAGCACATTTTCATGTTTATATATTTATTCCATGTATTCTTCCTATATTTTTGGTTTGCATCCTTAGATCATTCCTCATCTTAGGTATTTTAATTTTAATTGGTTTAAAAGAACTTTTTTTTTTTTTTTGAGAAATGTCTGTTCATGTGTTCTGCCCATCGTTTGACATGATTATCTGTTTTTCAGGTCTTGAGTTTGAAGAGTTCTTTGTAGATCTTGGGTATAAGCCCTTTGTCTGCAGTGTCATTTGGGAATATCTTCTCCCATTCCGTGGGTTGCCTCTTTGTTTTGTTGACGGTTTCCTTTGCTGTGCAGAATCTTTTGATCTTGATGACGTCCCAAAAGTTCATTTTCACTTTTGTTTCCTTTGCCTTTGGAGACAGGTCTTGAAAGAAGTTGCTGTGGCCTATGTTGAAGAGGTTACTGCCTATGTTCTCCTCCAGGATTCTGATAGATTCCTGCTTCATGTTGAGGTCTTTTATCCATCTTGAGTTTATCTTTGTGTATGGAGTAAGAGAATGGTCGAGTTTCATTCTTCGATACATAGCTGTCCAATTTTCCTAGAGTCATTTATTGAAAAGACTGCCTTTTTCTTTTTTCCATTGCATATTTTTTCCTGCTTTGTCGAAGATTATTTGACCATAGAGTTGAGGGTCCATATCTGGACTCTACTCTGTTCCATTGGTCCATGTGTCTGTTAATTTTCATATTGTTTCACTTACTTGTGGAGCATAAGGAATAACATGGAAGAGATTAGGAGAAGGAAACAAAGAGGTAATTGGGGGAAATCAGAGAAGGAGACAAAGCATGAGAGACTGTGGAGTCTGAGAAACAAACTGAGGGTTTTGGAAGGGAGGGGTCGGGGGTTAAGTGAGCCTGGTGGTGGGAATTAAGGAGGCATGTATTGCATGGAGCACTGGGTGTGGTGCATAAGCAATGAATCTTGGAACACTGAAAGAATAAAGTAAAATTTAAAAAAAAAAGGTAAAATAACTTTTTACATGTCTACACTTTATGCTTTGTAGTAGACAGTGTTCCAAATATTTTCCTGGTTTCGCACTTGCTTTTAAACTTTATTGTTGTACCTATAGGTTTTAACAAGCTGGAATTTGTCAATTATGTTCTCAGTTCCTTTACTTCCACCTGGCTTATGCTTAGGGTATTAATCTAATTTTTCTTCTTGAGGTCAGCTGATATTTCACTTTTTTTCAAGTTCATTTTATTTATTTTTTAAAGTTTTATTTTATTTTTTCAGTGTTCCAAGATGCATTGTTTATGCACCACACCCAGTGCTCCAAGTTCATTTTAGTCATTTTATTTTTCTATAAGTTCATTCTTTTTATGCCAACAAGTGGTAGTAGGTGTTAAGGCAGAAAATTAGTGTTACTTTTCTCCAAACTAATAACAGATTGTCCAAGCACCATTTATTTCCAAAGTCTTGTTTTCCTCATTGATTTTGATTCCACTTTTATAACAGCTTATTTTATTTATTTATTTATTTATATTAAAGTGTTCCAGAATTCATTGTTTATGCACCACATCCAGTGCTCCATGAAATATGTACCCTCCATAATACCCACCACCAGGCTCCCCCAACTCCCCACCCCCCTCCAAAACTTCCAGTTTGTTTCTCAGAGTCCACAGTCTCTCATAGTTCTTCTCCCCCTCCAATTTTCCCCTACTCACTTCTCTCCATCTTTACACATCCTCCATGTTATTCCTTATAATCCACAAATAAGGAAAATCATATGATAGTTGACTCTCTCTGCTTGACTTATTTCACTCAGCATAATCTTTTCTAGTTCTGTCCATGTTGATACAAAAGTTGGGTATTCATCCTTTCTGATGGAGGTGTAATATTCCATCGTATATATGGACCATATCTTCTTTATCCATTTGTCTGTTGAAGGGCATCTTGGTTCTTTCCACAGTTTGGCGACTTTGGCCATTACTGCTGTCAACATTGGGGTAGAGATGGCCCTTCTTTTGACTACATCTGTAACTTTGGGGTAAATACCCAATAGTGCAATTGCAGGGTCATAGCGAAGTTCTATTTTTGATTTCCTAAGGAATTGCAAATCAATCAATGTGATAGAACAAATCAATAAGAGAAGAGAGAAAAACTGCATGGTCCTCTCAATTGATGCAGAAAAAGCATGTGGCAAGATGCGACATCTGTTCCTGATTAAAACAATTCAAATACGGGTTTAGAGGAACATTCCTCAACTTCATAAATCTATCTATGAAAAACCCACAGCGAATATCATTCTCAATGGGAAAAAGTTGTCAGCCTTAGCTTTGAGATCGGGAACACAACAAGGATCCCCACTCTCGCCACTCTTGTTCAACATAGTACTAGAAGTTCTAGCAACAGCAATCAGACAACAAAGAGAAATAAAAGGTATTCAAATTGGCAATGAGGAAGTCAATCTCTCTCTCTTCACAGATGATATGTTACTTTATATGGAAAACCCAAAAGACTCCACCCACAAACTACTAGAACTCATACAGCATTTCAGTAATGTGGCAGGATACAAAATCGATGTACAGAAATCGGTTGCTTTCTTATACACTAACAATGAAAATACAGAAAGGGAAATTAGAGAAATGATTCAATTTACTATAGCACCAAGAACCATAGGATACCTCAGAATAAACATAACCAAAGAAGTTAAGGATCTGTACTCAAGGAACTACAGAACACTCATGAAAGAAGTTGAAGAAGACACAAAAGATGGGAGTCCATTCCATGCTCATGGATCAGAAGAATAAACAGCTTTTTATTTTATAATATATGTGTTTTCTTCTCTACACTTGACACCAATTTAAGCTTAAGGCATTTCACAAGTTTATCACATATTTTTTTTTTAATTTTTTAAAAATTTTTAAAGATTTTATTTATTTATTTGACAGACAGATCACAAGTAGGCAGAAAGGCAGGCAGAGAGAGAAGGGAGGAAGCAGGCTCCCTGCTGAGCAGAGAGCCCGATGCGGGGCTCAATCCCAGGACTCTGGGATCATGACCTGAGCCGAAGGCAGAGGCTTTAACCCACTGAGCCACCCAGGTGCCCCAGTTTATCAGATATTTTAATCATGAACAGATTTTAGGTTACCTTTTCATTATCAATTCTCTGCTTTTTATAGGATCAGGACACTGATTTCACAGGGGTGGCATTATACTCAGATTAAAACATCAATATAGGGTGATCATGTGCCTTAACTTACAGTTGTTGTGGTAACCAGGGACTGTAGACTTAGTGACTTAAAAAGAGCACAAAGTTACCTTTGTGTAATATTGTAACTGTATTACCTTTGTGTAAATTTGTAACTGTATTACCTTACAGTTCTGCAGATCAGAAGTCCGAAAGAGGTCTCCATGAAATAAAAGTAAATTCGTCTGTCGGGCTGCATTCTTTTGTAGAGACTCTATGGGATAACTGACTTTCTTGCCTTATCCAGCTTCCAAAGACTACCAGTATCTGCTGTTCCATGGCTACGTCCTCCATCTTTCATACCTGCTGTGGCTGACTGAGCCTTATGTCGCATCTCTCAAACTCTTATTGCTGCCTCCTTTTTCCATTCATAGACTCTTCTTATTACACTGGCTTCATATGGATAACCCCAGATAATTTCTGTTTTAAGGTTGGGTGATTAACAAAACTGATACCTTCAATAATTTTAATTCCTTCTCTCTTACAACCTAATATTTTCACAGGTTCCAGGTACTGGGTTGTGGACATTTTTAGAAGGCCATCATTCTGCCTAACATACCACATGACACAAATAGGCCTGAATATATGTGACCTGAAAACTGTTAGTGGAGTTTCTAGGAAAATATATTTTTCTTACAAAAAATGTAGATCCTCAAAATGGCGAAATAGGAGTTTTCTCATATCTTTCCCCAAAAGAGTACCACTTTCGACAGTAACTAAGGGTTGAGAGTACCAGGGTGGAAGTCCAGAGTTCCAACAAAGAAACTCAAACCCCAAACTGGAGCAAAATACACCCAGCACTGGTGTAAGGTGGTACCAGTTAGAATGGCCAAAATTAGCAAGACAAGAAACAACATGTGTTGGAGAGGATGTGGAGAAAGGGGAACCCTCTTCCACTGTTGGTGGGAATGCAAGTTGGTGCAGCCACTTTGGAGAACAGTGTGGAGATTCCTCAAGAAATTAACAATAGAGATCCCTATGACCCTGCAATTGCACTACTGGATAATTACCCTAAAGATACAGATAGAGTGAAAAGAAGGGCCATCTGTACCCCAATTTCATAGCAGCAATGGCCACGGTTGCCAAACTGTGGAAAGAACCAAGATGCCCTTCAATGGATGAATGGATTAGGAAGATGTAGTCCACTGTTTCTTTTGCTGTGCAGAAGCTTTTGATCTTGATGAAGTCCCAAAAGTTAATTTTCACTTTTGTTTCCTTCACCTTTGGAGACATATCTTGAAAGAAGTTGCTGTGGCTGATATCAAAGAGGTTACTGCCTATGTTTCTCCTCGAGGATTCTGATGGATTCCTGTCTCACGTTGAGGTCTTTTATCCATTTCGAGTTTATCTTTGTGTATGCTGTAAGAGAATGGTCGAGTTTCATTCTTCTACATATAGCTGTCCAGTTTTCCCAGCACCATTTATTGAAGAGACTGTCTTTTTTCCACTGGCTATTTTTTCCTGTTTTATCGAAGATTATTTGACGATAGAGTTGAGGGTCCATATATGGGCTCTCTAATCTGTTCCACTGGTCTATGTGTCTGTTTTTATGCCAGTACCATGCTGTCTTGGTGATCACAGCTTTGTAGTAAAGCTTGAAATCAGGTAACATGATGCCGCCAGTTTTATTTCTGTTTTTCAACATTTCCTTAGCAATTCGGGGTCTCTTCTGATTCCATACAAATTTTAGGATTATTTGCTCCAGCTCTTTGAAAAATACCGGTGGAATTTTGATCGGAATGGCATTAAAAGTATAGATTGCTCTGGGCAGTATAGACATTTTAACAATGTAGTCCATAAGCACTATGGAGTATTATGCCTCCATCAGAAAGGATGAATACCCAACTTTTGTATCAACATGGACGGGACTGAAAGAGATTATACTGAGTGAAATAAGTCACGCAGAGAGAGTCAATTATCATATGGTTTTGCTTATTTGTGGAGCATAAGAAATAACACGGAGGACATGGGGAGATGGAGAGGAGAAGGGAGTTGAAGGGAATTGGAGGGGGAAATGAACCATGAGAGACTATGGACTCTGAAAAACAATCTGAGGGCTTTGAAGGGGTGGGGGTGGGAGGTTGGGGGAGCCAGGTGGTGGGTATTATGGAAGGCACATATTGCATGGAGCACTGGGTGTGGTGCATAAACAGTGAATTCTGTTACATTGAAGAGAAGGGAGTTGAGGGAAATTGGAAGGGGAGGTGAACCACGAGAGACTATGGACTCTCAGAAAGAACCTGAGGGTTTTGAAGGGGCGGGGGGTGGGAGGTTGGGGGAACCAGGTGGTGGGTATTAGGGAGGGCACGGATTGCATGGAGCACTGGGTGTGGTGCAAAAACAATGAATACTGTTATGCTGAAAATAAAAAAAATAATAATAAATAAGTAAGTAAACAAATAAATAAAATTATTAAAAAAAATACACCCAGCACTGAACAAACTGAAGAAAGTAAGAAGAACAATTACACGTTACCCACATGCCCTCTATCCCAAGTCTGCACATTCAGTGCTGCAGGAGATTTTAGCCAGAGACTTCCCCTGTGGATGAATGTTAATGTGCAAGTGAGCACCTGGCTCCCCCAGATATGCAGGATGTTACCAATGACACCCACTTCGTTCCCAACCCACCCAGAAAACTGACCCAGAAGCAGAATAATCCTGTATTCACTTCCTTTTCCAAGAAATATTTTTTGGTGTCATCATGAAGATAGGAATGTGGAATTTAGATAGTCACAATAGTCCGTGGGGATGGGGCACTTGCTCTGTGCTAGGAAATTTCCTGTGAGCTCTAAAATATTAATAAATTTCAGACTAAATCCTTAGATGGTATTTGTCCAGTTTACAGATAAGGGACCAAAGGCTTGCAAGGTGCATTTCCTTTCCTGAGGGAAAAGAGACACCCGTAAACTTGTTTGACCACCTAAGGTCAGATCTGAGGTCGGTGGGGGACTCAGGTGGAAGAACACACTTGACTCTGACACTGGACCACAGCTTTAATGCATAAACGTGTACAGAGCAAGACAGGCAACATCAATGTTTTGGATCTAGTTGCAAATGCAGAATCTCAGGGCCACCTTAGACATAATAAATTAGTAGTAACACTTCCCAAGTTATGACACTCAAAAATTTCTCCAGATATTTTTAAGTGATTTGAAGGCAAAATCATCCCTGGTTGAGAACCATTAGCATATCTTGTTGCATTTCAATCAAAGCACATTGCTTCATAATGATCCAGTTCAGAATTCTGGGTTGTTCACTCAACCTTTCCAAGTCACATTTCTACAAATGTGGAATGAGGCTCATTTTATGGTCCCCATAGAATGGATTTGGAAAAAAATAAATGAGACAATGCCTATAAGATTATGAACTGAACCCAGTGCATCAAAAGGTCTAAGTTGATCTTTTATAATACCTAAGGTTTTATAAGTGAAGGACTAAATGTCATCTTTTAACCTGTAAGAAAAACAGACCACTCTTAATTGATTTGTTAAAAAAATTATGAATCCAAGGGTTGTTGTGCTTATAGCAAAAGAACACAATTTTGCCTGTTGGAGAAGGAAGACCAATTTTCTAGAGCTATGAGGAGGAGTTCTTCCACCAAAAGTCAATGTTTTACAGACCCAGAACTGGTGAAGACAGTTTTCTCAGTCTCAGGTTTGGAAATAACTTTCACTTAGGTTCTGTGGAAAGTTTCAATGTTGGAGCTCTGGAAGCCAGGCAAGTTCAGGGAGGAGTAATAAGCACTGGATACACCTGAATTCTAACCTGTCTCTTGGGAACAGAGACTCTACAGGAAAAAATTCCATTCTGTCCAGATAAGTTCCCATGGGGAGATGTGCTCACGTAATAATAATGGTAAATGTGTCTAATGAGCAGGTATAGGGATCAGATACAGCAAATATAGGAGCTGAAAATATCTCCTCAGCTTCAGCTCCTGGGAATGTTCAACCTTGAGGTAGAGGAGACAAAGTTTTTGCATTTCGATTTCCAAGTCTACTGAGGGACCCATGCTTCACTCCTTCCTGATCTCCTGTCTGGAAACAGTGCTTCAGTCCCTATCATCAACCATCCAGGGAGGAATTTGGACTTCTACATGGAAACCTTCCTCCCAGAGACCCCATCCAGGTGAGTCTCAGAGATCAGCAGTTATTTCAGGAAAGGGTCAGAAAGAATGGAAACAGAGAGCTTTTACTTGAGGTTACTTGTCAGCCTAACCTGGGGCCAAGAGACAATTGTGTTTGTGTTTATTGGAGTGGTGAACACATTCACTTATAGTCAACTTATTTAATATGTTAAAAAAGGAGTGTCTTTTGAACTTAGCATGAAAATGCTTTACTATGCACCCTGACTATGTACAATGCACTCTAATATTTTCTATTGTGCTTTATTTATTCTATTCGATTTTTTAAATTTTTAAATTTAAATTCAATTAACATCTAGTCTATTTTTAGTTTCAAAGGTAGAGTTCAGTGATTCATCATGCACACACAGCACCCAGTGATCATTACATCCTTGTCTTTCTTAATGCCCACCACCCAGTAACCCCAACACCCAACTGACCTCCCCCAAGCAACTCTCAGTTTGCTTCCTAGATTTCAGCATCTTTTATGATTTGTCTCTCTTTATGATTTTCTCTTACTTCATTTTTACCTCCTTCCCCCTATGATCCTCTGTTTTTTTTCTTAAATTCTACATATGAGTGAAATCATATGATAATTGTCTTTCTCTGATTTATTTCTCTTTGCAAAATACCTTCTGGTTCTATCCACATCATCATAAATGGTAAGAGTTCATGTTCCTTGATGGCTCAGTAGTATTCCATTGTGTGTGTGTGTGTGTGTGTGTGTGTGTGTGTGTGATGTAATATATATATTTTACACCTTTATCCATTCACCTATTCATACAAACCATATTTCTCTCCCACATCCTCCATTCCTGTGCTAGTACCTCCCTGATTCCATTCTCTCTTTCATCACTGGCAGCTTCTGTGAGCACAGATTCTCTCATTCCTTATTGAAATATGTATTTATTCCTGCTGTTCCCAACCAAACCATGTCTGGGGGTAAAGGGCAGGAGTCTGTATAATATGTATTTCCCAGGGCACTCACAGTCTAGCAGGGAAACATACATAGAATTAAATAAAAATTACACAGTGATAATCCCCAAATCTAAGTTATGCAAGAGAAACTTGGAGCACTGGGTGTGGTGCATAAACAATGAATTCTGGAACACTGAAAATAAATTTTAAAAATAAATAAAAATTAAAAAAAGAAAGTGTCCTTTTTTTGTGGAAATGTTAAAAAAATGAAAACAAACATCAATGAAGCAGATGACTCTTTGTATTCTAAAAGAGGTGATGGGATTATGAAGATAGAATGGAGGTGAATAATTCTTAAGAGACCAATGGGTGACTCCAAGCAGATGGTAGCAGGTGCATGGAGGCTCTGAGTCTGGAGACTAGGTCTTCAGGTGAATCTACAACTCAAGTTCAGCATTTGTGACATCGACTTGAACAAGGCAGTGGAAGTGGGAAGCTGGCGGGTTGATTAGGGAAGGCGAGCCAAGAGTTGGAGCTATGGAATTTGGGGTTCGGTCTCCAGTGGGGAGTCACCGAAAGGAGGTAAAGGTGGGGAGTTGGACAGTAACTTAAGTGCAATATAGAAACATCTCTCTGGGTAAATATGAATATTGGCTAGAGGATGCCAAACTATGGTAGGTGGAGAGCCAACAAGGAACTGAAAGAAGGCTGTGGAACTGGAGAACCACAGGTGGGGAATCGATGGGGACATTGGAGAGAAGGAAAATCTCAGCCAAATCTAATCACCAGGGATAAGCACTCATCATCAACAGGAGGGAACTATGCTAAGCTTTTTACATATATTTCCTAAATCTGTCAGCCACCTCAAGATGAGGACACCTCTAGTACTACTATTTAGTGGGTGGGATTTAACACTTAGAACAGTTTGATTGGCCCTCCAAGTTCAAATAGCAAATATACAGAGATCTTAAATTCAAAATCCGAGTTTATGATAATAAAGGTTTTGCATTTTATATCATTTAGAAAAGTTTTTTTTTTTTTTTTTTTTTTTTTTAGCATATACTCTTTTAACATACCCCACTTTGTTGTACTGTGTATATTTCCTTTTGTGAATTATGAGAGTATTCCCTTTACTTGTTATCCTGGTGGGATGTTCAATGGGACATATGTCTTGGTAATGTAAAATCCTCTCTACATTTTCTTTTGGATAAATTTCCTTTCGCTGCTTCATTATTCTGGGCATCTAGGAGCTGTAGCTAGGGTTGGAATGTTGCCAGAACCAAGGACATTTTCTCCTCCTAACCATCTCTAGGGGCCACTGAGCTTATTAGAACTTTCTCCCCACTTTACTTTTTTTCAAATTAATTTAATTTTTTCAGTGTCCAAGACTCATTGTTTATGCACCACACACAGTGCCCCATGCAAGATGTGCCCTCCTTAATACCCACCACCAGGCTCACATATCCCTTCACCCCCCTCTTCTCTAAAACCCTGCTTGTTTCTCAGAGTCCAGTCTCTCATGTTTCATCTCCCCCTCTGATTTCCCACAATTCACTTCTTTCCTTCACCTAATGTCCTTCATATTATTTCTTATGCTCCACAAGTAAGTGAAACCATATGATAATTGACTTTTTCTGCTTGACTTATTTGACTCAGCATAACCTCCAGTCCTGTCCATGTTTATACAAAAGTTGGAGGAGGCGGGACGCCTGGGTGGCTCAGTTGGTTAAGCAGCTGCCTTCGGCTCAGGTCATGATCACAGCGTCCTGGGATCGAGTCCCGCATCGGGTTCCTTGCTCCGTAGGGAGTCTGCTTCTCCCTCTGCCACTCTGTCTGCCTGTGCTCTCGCTCGCTCTCTCTCTCTCTCTGGCAAATAAATAAATAAAATCTTTAAAAAAATAAAATAAAATAAAAAAGTTGGAGGAGGCATAATATTCCACTTTATATACGGACCATAACTTCTTTATCCATTAATCTGTCGAAGAGCATCTTGACTCTTTCCACAATTTGGCGATTGTGACCATTGCTGCTATGAACATTGGGGTACAGATGGCCCTTCTTTTCACTACATCTGTATCTTTGAGGTAAATTCCCACTTTCCGTCCTCAAAATTTTGAAGCTTTTTTAGTGTTTCTTTTTCTTCTTTATTTTTTATTTGAGAGAGAGAGAGACAGCTAGAGGGAGATGGAGAAAAAGAAATATCACAGGGGGAGGGGGTGGGAGGAGGAGAAGCAGGCTTCCTTCTGAGCAGGGAGATTGATGTGGGGCTTGATCCCAGGACCCTGGGATCATGACCTGATCTGAAGGCAGACACTTAACCAACTGAGCCACATAGGCGCCCCTTTTATGTTTCTTTAAATACTGGACACAATATGATCCTATTGAAATGGAGACCATTGATTACATGCTCATAGGAGACTTAACTCCTGGAATTTGGATGCAGTTTGACATTTTTAGGGGAATGACAATCTAATGTGGACAGCTTGCTTTTATCAACGTTTGCCTAATTATTGTGGCTAGACGTGAGAATAGTCTGGTGGTGACTTTTTTTATTCTTTTTTTTTCCATTTATTTATTTGACAGACAAAGATCCCAAGCAGGCAAAGAGGCAGGCAGAGAGAGAGAGAGGGGGGTAAGCAGGCTCCCCACTGAGCAGAGAGCCTGACACGGGGCTCAATCCCAGGACCCCGGGATCACGACCTGAGCTGAAGGCAGAGGCATTAACCCACTGAGCCACCCAGGCTCCCCAGCCTGGTGGTGATTTTTAAAACAATAATTGAACCAAAAAAAAGCAGAATGGTAAAGGGGAGTGGGAGATACAGGCTTCCAGTTAAGGAGTGAATGAATCACAGGATTAAAAGGCACAGCCTAGGTAATATAGTCATTGATATTGTCACAGTGTTGTGTGGTGACAGATGGCAACTCCACATGTGGTGAGGATGGCATTATGTTTAAACTGTTGAGTCACTGTGTTGTACATCCAAAACTAATTTAATAATGTGTGTCAATCACACAGGATCTAAAAATTAACTTAAAAAAAAAAACTCAAGTGTTTTCTCAGAGTCTTTGCAATGGTTGTTCTTTCTAATAGCCACAAATTTTCCTAAATAACACCGTGTCTCCTGCTGTCTCCTCCTTGAGGTCTCTGTGTAAATGTGTGTTGGCCTGTCCAAGCAACAGCTAAAATTTAACACCTCCATCCACTCCTTCTTTTTATCCCACTTTGTTTCTCTTCATAGCACCTGTCGCCTTCTGATGCTCTATCTGATCTTTTATTTGCATGTGTTCTCCATCACTGAACTATGCAGACACTTGTTTCTTGACACCTATGCTCTTTGCCTGGAGGCTAGACATTACCCAAGTTTACCTCAAATGTGTGACAGAATTTCTCATTGAAAGTATAGAATACATGAATATTTGTGGAAAATGTCAAGTGTGGGATGCACACTCATATTCAGAGCCGGCATTCTCTTGAGAGGGGACATGTTCCATATAAAACCTATATATATTGACTTTGTGAATGTAAAAAAAAATGTAGAATTTTGACGATATTTGTAATGTTTATTTTAGAGAAAATTAGCCATGTTACTTTTTTGTTCCCTAGTAGTCACCTCCACTACATGGAACCAGGTAATGATACACAAATGTCAGAATTTCTTCTTCTTGGATTATCAGAGGAACCAGAATTACAGCTCCTCATATTTAGCCTTTTCCTGTCTATGTACCTGATCACTGTGTTTGGAAACCTTATCATCATCCTGGCCGTCAGCTCAGACTCCCACCTCCACACCCCCATGTACTTCTTCCTCGCCAACCTGTCCTTTGTAGACATCTGTTTCACCTCCACCACTATCCCCAAGATGCTTCAGAACATCCAGACTCATAGCAAAGTCATAACCTACGAAGGTTGCATCACTCAGATATACTTTTTCCTGTTCTTGGCTGGATTGGACAATTTTCTCCTGGCTGTGATGGCCTATGACCGCTTTGTGGCCATTTGTCACCCCCTGCACTACATGGTCATCATGAAACCCACCTACTGTGTACTGCTGGTTCTGATGTCCTGGATGATGAGTGCCCTGAATTCCTTATTACAAAGTTTAATGGTGTTGTGGCTGTCCTTCTGTAGATTGGTGGAAATCTCCCACTTTTTCTGTGAAATCAATCAAGTGGTCCAACTTGCTTGTTCTGACAAGTTTCTTAATGACATGGTGATGCATTTTGCAGCTGGCTTGTTAGGTGGTGCTTCCCTAGCTGGGATCCTTTACTCTTACTCCAAGATAGTATATTCAATACATGGAATCTCATCAGTTCAGGGCAAGTACAGAGCTTTTTCGACCTGTGCATCTCACCTTTTAGTTGTCTGCTTATTTTATTGTACAATCCTAGGAGTGTACCTTAGCTCGGCTTCTCCCCCAAGCTCCCACTCAAGCACAGTAGCCTCAGTGATGTACACTGTGGTCACACCTATGCTAAACCCCTTCATCTATAGCCTGAGGAACAAAGACATAAAGAGGGCTCTGAAAAGAATCATTGGGGTTCCAGTGATGTAAAAAGTGCACGCGATTGCAGGGTTCACAGCCTTGGAAGCAGGAACTGCTATTCCTTCATTGGACTATGGAAGTAGAATCTGTTCCTTCTATTTATTTCCTAGAATTTTCATTTGTTTGAATTTAATTCATTTTCTCCACATACTTAAGTAACTCACTTTATTAAACTTCTGCTTTTTCTGTTACGCAATTTCCCCTTTGTCCATTTTCTGCTGTTTTCAATATTTTCCCCCTCTTTGGTCCACAAATGACTGACAATTTCTTTATTTTATATGGGACATGTTGGATTTCTTAAAGTAATTTCACTTCAAATGACATATATCATGCCAAATAAATTTTCCCTAGATTTCCCCAAAGAATCATTATGAGTTGCATTCTTCATATGGGAGAATCTACAGTTGGCCACCAAGCCCTTTACAGAACTTCATTGTAGAGAATAATAATAATGATAATAATAATAAAAATTCCAGTTTTCACCTAGGGTTTGTCAATATTTTTACATCACTACTGTAACTCCTTTTCATTATAACATGTACTCTAATACTGTTCCCTTTAATTATTAGGCTACTGACAGGGATGCTCAGGCAGGAAAGCCTGGGCACTTCCCTGCACCTCTGTGCTTGTGGAATTACCACAGACTCATCCCTGACCAGAGCCTCTGCTGTGGCTGCACCAGCCCTTGGGTTCTTACTGTGATTGCAAGACATGCCCCAACAACACCCATCAGAGAACTCTAACAAAACAAGGTTTAGTACTCACAGGTACTGGAGGATAGGGGCAGAAAAGCCTGGGGGGTGGAGAGGGAGTGCAGAGTTTCAGAGAGAAAGGCCAGAACTGGGCCCCTACCTTTGGGGTCCCTGAGAGGGTGGCTGGTAGTTCGTAGGTTCACTATTTATGATTTTATTTTTATTATTATTTCTTTCTTTTCTAAAAAAAATTGTTCTATTTTTTTTCAGTGTTCCAAGATTCATTGTTTATGCACCACACCCACTGCACCATGCAATACATGCCCTCTTTAATACCCACCACCAGGCTCACCCAACACCCCACTCCCCTCCCCTCCAAAACCCTCAGTTTGTTTCTCAGAGTCCACAGTCTCTCATTTTTTAATTTTTAATTTTTATGTTAGTCGCCATTCAACACATCAATTGTTTCTGATGTAGTGTTCCATGATTCATTGTTTGTATATAACACCCAGGGCTCTGTGCAATATGTGCCCTCCTTAATACCCTTCACCAGGCTCACCCATGCCCTGCCTCAGCCCTCAGTTTGATTTCTGGAGTCCATAGTCTCTCATGATTTGTCTCCCCCTCTGATTTCCCTCCCTTCATTTTCCCCTTTCTATTTATGATTTTAAAACAGAAGTGTAAAATTCTGGCATGGAAATGGAAAGTGGGGTCATGCATATATCAGTTGAGGTTACCCAGGGCTTTCTGAGGAGGTACTTCATGGGTGGAACTGCCTGAGAGCTTATCTGGTAATAGTGTCACACACCTGACAATATGTTTATTCAGCATGGCTGTCCTTGAAATGAATGCCTCAGAAATCAAGCTTAATGTCAGGCATTTAGTTTACAAACATGTTACCAGGTTTTATCTCTAGTCTTGTTTTATTCTGTTATTCGCCTAGGTGTCCAGGAAGCCCAGCATAGCCACTGACAAAACCTGTTAGCAAATATGTGTCTCCCAGTGGACTCTACATGGAAAAACAAAAATAAAATAAAATAAATAAAAATCTTGTATGTTTTCAGTGTCAGAGATGATCATAAATAGGAGGAGACTTTTTATTTGGGTTAATGGCCAGTATTTTAATTACTGGATCATATGTTACTTCTATTTTCAGTTTTTTGAGGAATCTCTATACTGTTTCCCACAGTGGCTGCTACAGTTTGCATTCTCGCCAACAGTGTTCATCAATTTTTCTTACTCTACATCCCCAGTAACACTTATTATTCCTTGTGGTTTTAACTTTAGCTATTCTGACAGGTGTGAGGTGATATCTCATTGTGTTTTTGAAAGCATTTCCCTGATGATGTGTGATGTTTCATATGTCCATTGGCCATTTGTGTGTCTTCTTCAGAGAAATGTTTTTATGTCTTCTGGCTATTTTAAAATTTAATTATTATCTCTCTCTCTCTCTCTCTGTGTGTGTGTGTGTGTGTGTGTGTGTGTGTGTGTAATTGTGTAAATTCTCTTTACATTTTGGATACTAACAACTTATTGGATATATCACTTAGAAATATCTTTTCCCATTCAGTAGGTGGTCTTTTTGTTTTTTGATTGCTTCCTTCATTGTGGAAAAGCTTTTTATTTTGATGTAGCCATTTAAAATGTGGATGGTTATAGGAGGTACAATGTTAAGTAAAATCAGTCAGTCAGAGAAAATGAATACTGCATGATTTCACTCATATGTAGAATTTAGGAAACAAGACAAACAAATAAAAAATAGACAAACAAAAGAACAGACTTCGATATGGAGAACAAAGTGGTAGTTGCCAGAGGGGAAATGGGTGGAAGGATGGGTGAAATAAGTGATAAGGATAGAGAGAACACTTATCGTGTTGAGTGCTGAGTAATGTAGAGAATTGCTGAATCACTATACTGCACACATGAAACTAATAAAAAAGCTGTATGTGAGTTACAATGGAATTAAAATAATAAAAACTTAAGAAATAAAAGGGTGCAACATTTCAAACTACCCATTTTATTACTGTCCAAAATATTTTTTTTCATGCTGTGCATGTATTTGTGGAAGCACGGAAAATTAACGTCCACAACTGAGGGGGTTTACTCATTCAGGTGAAGAATTGCTTAGTGTCTTCTATGTTTTATCACAGAGTTATTTTCCTGTTTCTACTTGAAAACTTTCAGTGCTACCTGCTAGTATAACTCTCTCCATCGTTCTATGAAGTAACTCCCTATTTCTAATATTTCTGAGAAATGCTAAGTGATGGAGGATGAACAATATAAGTATCATTGTGTACCTCCTTCCTCCTCAGAAATCTCTTCCCCTTGCAGATCCAGGAGACACCTCACATAAGAGCTAGATGTGCTGCTGGTCTTATGGTTCAGAGTCACCAGTTCTTCTGCACAAATGTGCATGTCTTTCATACTCTCAGAATGACCTGGAAGGGAGCCCACATACAAGCACTTGTTCATAAAGTCATCGGATATAAGCTTGAATAACAGTATGATCATGCCTGTTCTCCTTAATGTCAGAGCATATGCCACAAACAAAATGCAGCACATGTTCTAATTGCTTCAAGTCTGTTTGCTTGGATTATTGTGTCAGTCAGCTCTTGCTCTATAACAGGTTGTTCTTGTCAAATGGAAAATCATAATACCTTTATAATCAAATGGAATTATACACTGGGGAGTGTTTCTGATCTCTCTGCTGGGTACCCATGGGTCCTGAGTGCGAATTCCTATGTTGTGTTTCTTTAAAAATTATTTATTATTTGAGATAGAGAGAGCAAGAATGGGAGAGAGAGGGAGAAAGAGAATGTGCACACGCACACGAGAGAGCATTAGCAGAGGAGAAGAGAAGCAGGCTCTCCACTAAGCAGGGAGCCTGACACAGGGCTCAGCCCCAGGACCCTGGGATCATGACCTGAGCCAAAATCAAGAGTCAGATGCTCAAATAACTGAACAACCCAGGTACCCCTCTACCTTTTTTTCTAAGACTCATCCATAATGTTGTTTGGGGTTGTAGTGTTTTTCTTCCTTCAGCCAATATGGCCTCTTATTACTACACTTGCATATGTAGGTTAATCTTGTATTCATAGAAAAAAAAGATTTATCATGTGAATTACTTAAATTTAATTCCATTGTTCACATATCCATAGTTAACACCTGGCTTTCTCCCTCATAGAAGTGTATCTCCCACCCTTTTTATGTGAGAGTCAGCTACCTGTCCTCTAGATCCTATCCACAACCATGTACATTTAGATTTGTTACATTGAATCAATTACTGGAGTATAATTACACATAATAACTGGCATATGTGAAGTGCACACGTTGATGAATTAAAGGAGCCACACAAAAATTAGGAGTACATATTGCAAGTTTCTACTTGTGTGTAATTTAAGACTGTACATGTTTTTTTTTTTATTTCATTTCAGTGTAACAGAATTCATTGTTTATGCACCACAACCAGTTCTCCATGCAATATGTGCCTTCCATAATACCCACTACCTGGTTCCCCAACCTCCCACCCCCCGCCCCTTCAAAACCCTCATATTGTTTTTCAGAGTCCATAGTCTCTCATGGTTCTCCTCCCCTTCCAATTTCCCTCAACTCCCTTCTCCTCTCCATCTCCCCTCGTCCTCCATGTTATTTTTTATGCTCCACAAATAAGTGAAACCATATGATAATTGACTCTCTCTGTGTGACTTATTTCACTCAGCATAATCTCTTCCAGTCCCATCCACGTTGATACAAAAGTTGGGTATTCACCTTTTCTGATGGAGGCATAATACTCCATAGTGTATATGGACCACATCTTCCTTATCCATTCATCCGTTGAAGGGCATCTTGGTTCTTTCCACAGTTTGGCAAACGTGGCCATTGCTGCTATAAACATTGGGGTGCAGATGGCCCTTCTTTGCACTACATCTGTATCTTTGTGGTAAATACCCAGTAGTGCAATTGCAGGGTCATAGGGAAGCTCTATTTTTAATTTCTTGAGGAATCTCCACACTGTTCTCCAAAGTGGTTGCACCAAATTGCATTCCACCAACAGTGGAAGAGGGTTCCCCTTTCTCCACATCCTCTCCAACACACGTTGTTTCCTGTCTTGCTAATTTTGGCCATTCTAACTGGTGTAAGGTGGTATCTCAATGTGGTTTTGATTTGAATCTCCCTGATGGCTAGTGATGATGAACATTTTTTCATGTGTCTGGTAGCCATTTGTATGTCTTCATTGAGAAGTGTCTGTTCATGTCTTCTGCCCATTTGTTGACATGATTATCTGTTTTGTGTGTGTTGAGTTTAAGAAGTTCTTTGTAGATCCTGGATATCAACCTTTTGTCTATACTGTCATTTGTGAATATCTTCTCTCATTCTGTGGGTTGCCACATTGATTTGTTGACTGTTTCCTTTGCTGTGCAGAAGCTTTTGATCTTGATGAAGTCCCAAAAGTTCATTTTTGCTTTTGTTTCCTTGCCTTTTGAGACATATCTTGAAAGAAGTTGCTGTGGCTGATATCAAAGAGGTTACTACCTATGCTCTCCTCTAGGATTCTGATGGATTCTTGTCTCACGTTGAGGTCTTTTATCCATTTCGAGTTTATCTTTGTGTATGGTGTAAGAGAATGTTCAAGTTTCATTCTTACACATATAGCTGTCCCATTTTCCCAACAGCATTTATTGAAGAGAGTGTCTTTTTTCCACTGTATATTTTTTCCTGCTTTGTCGAAGATTATTTGACCGTAGAGTTGAGGGTCCATATCTGGGCTCTCTACTCTGTTCCACTGGTCTATGTGTCTGTTCTTATGCCAGTACCATGCTGTTTTGGTGATCACAGCTTTGTAGTAAAGCTTGAAATCTGGTAATGTGAGGCCCCCAGTTTTGTTTTTCTTTTTCAGCATTTCCTTAGCAATTCGGGGTCTCTTCTGATTCCATACAAATTTTAGGATTATTTGCTCCAACTCTTTGAAAATTACCAATGAAATGGATGCATTCCTGGAAAACTATAAACTCCCAAAATTGAACCAGGAAGAAATTGACAACATGAATAGATCAATATCTAGTAACAAGATTGAAGCAGTGATCAAAAACCTCCCAAATAACAAGAGCCCAGGGCCTGACGGATTCCCTGGGGAATTCTACCAAACTTTCAAAGAAGAAATAACACCTATTCTCCTGAAGCTGTTTCAAAAAATTGAAGCATAAGGAAAACTTCCAGACTCTTTTTATGAAGCCAGCATTAACCTGATCCCCAAACCAGGCAAAGACCCCACCAAAAAGGAGAAGTTCAAACCAATATCCCTGATGAATATGGATGCTAAGATTCTCAACAAGATCCTAGCAAATAGGATCCAACAGCACATTGAAAAGATTATCCACCATGACCAGGTGGGATTCATCCCTGGATTACAACAATGCTTCAACATTCGCAAATCAATCAATGTGATAGAACAAATCAATAAGAGCAGAGAGAAGAACCACATGGTCCTCTCAACTGACGTAGAAAAAGCATTTGACAAAATACAGCATCTGTTCCTGCTTAAAATGCTTCAAAGTATAGGGATAGAGGGAACATTCCTCAACTTCATAAAATCTATCTATGAAAGACCCACAGCAAATATCATCCTCAATGGGAAAAAGCTCACAGCCTTCCTAAAGAGATCAGGAACACGACAAGGATGCCCACTCTCACCACTCTTGTTCAACATAGTATTAGAAGTCCTAGCAACAGCAATCAGACAACAAAGAGAAATAAAAGGTATCCAAATTGGCAACGAAGAAGTCAAACTCTCTGTCTTCACAGATGACATGATACTTTATATGGAAAACCCAAAAGACTCCACCCCCAAACTACTAGAACTCATACAGCAGTTCAGTAATGTACATAAGTTTTAACTGTTTTAGGAGGTAATTACTAAAAATTCAAGCATACTGAGCATCACTTTTCCTATTACTGAAGGCAAAATGGGTTTCTTCTTTTTAAATATTTTATTTATTTATTTGACAGAGATCACAAGTAGGCAGAGAGGCAAGCAGAGAGAGAGGAGGAAGCAGTCTCCCCACTGAGCAGAGAGCCCGCTGTGGGGCTCTATCCTAGGATGCTGGAATCATGACCTGAGCGGAAGGCAGAGGCTTTAACCCACTGAGCCACTCAGGCACACTGGCAATGTGGGATTCTAAACATAATTTCATATATACATTGTGGGGAATGAATAAAATGTATTGAGCTTCCTTTTTTACCTCAAAGAAAACATTTGAGGGCAATGGTTATATCTTAGACATGTGCGTTTCCATACATTTTCCTCCAAATAAGAACAGTCACATGTGTACACACACAGATGCATTTATGATTTCATCTTATGTTGATAGGAGCCTTGAGAAGGTTGGAGAGGATAGCACTGAGAAAGAATGAACTGTTCAATTTATTTGAAATAAAAGGATGCAGATATACAGACAAAGATTTAAATTATAGGGGCTGACCTTAATTTTGATATGGATTCCTTTTCCTATGTCCCTGTCTCACAAACCTCATAGTCAGATGCTTGCAAGAAATTTACTGTACCAGCTGATGGGGCAGAATATCTCCAAATCGATTCAAAATTTCCTTTCTACCTACTGTGGGTTTTTAATGAAAATTGCCATTATCCAAGGGAAGTTGATGAAGGAAATGAGAGACCCAAACTCATTTTTCCTAAATAACATTATTGACTATGTCCATTTAAGATTCCTCCTGATGTTGTAAAATATCCCCACATTAGTTATTTAAAACGAACATATATGTGCTCTTAGAGTTCTGGAGTCAGAAGCTTGGAAGCAGTCTCATTGGTCTAATAGCAAGATGTCTGTAGCTGGAGTTCCTTCTTGAGGCTCAAGGGAGAATCTCTTTCCTTTCCAATTCCTGGAATTGCTGGACACCTGCACCAATTACATGAATTCCAAGTAATTCATCCACCTTCAGATTCAGCAGGGAAGTATTTTCAGTCTCTCTGACAACATTCTTTTTTTTTTGTCTCTCTTGTCAGCATATACAGGACTGTTGTGATTACTTTCATCCTACCTGGACAATCATAGGTAATCTTTTTAATTAATTAATTATTTATTTATTATTTATATTTATTTATTTATTGTTATGTTCACATGTCTTGTCTTTTTGATTTTTTAAAATATATTATTGTTTCTTTTAAAAATTTTGAATCGAAGTATAATTAACAACTGTATTTTATTAGTTTCAGGGCTACAATATAACGATTCAACAATTCTATGCATTTCTCAGTACTTATTAAAATAAGTATACTCTTTTTTAAGTTTTTATTTAAATTCCAGTTAGTTAACATACACCGTAATATTAGTTTCAGGTGGACAGTTTTGTGATTCAGTACTTTCATACATCACTGAGTGCTCATCACAGCAAGTGCCCTCCTTAATACTCATCACTTATTTCACCCACCCCCTTGACCCTTCCCTTCTAGTAACTATCGGTTTGTTCTTTATGGTTAAGTGTCTGTTTCTGAGTTTGCTTCTCATTTTATTTTTCTTTTGTTCATTTTAGCTTTTTAATTCCTCAAATGAGTGAAATGCTATGGTATTTCTCTTTTTCTGACTGACAGATTTCACATAGCATAATACTGTCTAGCTTCATCCATGTCATTGTAAAAGGAAAGATTTCATTCTTTTTGGTGACTGAGTAGTATTCCATTGTGTATGTCCACGTGTACGTGTGTGTGTGTGTGTGTGTGTGTGTGTGTGTGTGTATGCATTTTCTTTATCCATTTATCTGTCAGTGGACATATGGGATCTTTCCATAGTTTAGCTATTGTGGATATTGTTGCTATAAATGTTGAGGCGCATCTGTCCCTTTGGATTACCACACTTGTGTCTTAGGGTAAATACCTAGTTGTGCAATTTCTGGGTCATAGGGAAGCTCTATTTTTAACTTTTTGAGGAAACTCTATACTGTTTTCCAGAGTCGCTGTACCAGCTTGCATTCCCAACAGAGTAAGAGGGTTCCCCTTTGTCCACATCCTCGCTAACACTTTTTCCCTGTCTTGTTAATTTTAGCCATTCTGACTGGTATGAAGTGGTATCTCATTGTGGTTTTGATAAATATTTCTCTGGTGTCGGGTGATGCTGAGCATTTTTTTCATGTGTCTGTTGGCCATTTGGATGTCTTCTTTGGAGAAGTGTCTGTTCATGTCTTCTGCCCATTTCTTGACTGAATTCTTTGATTTTTGGGTGTTGAGTTTGATACTTCTTTATAGATTTTGGATACTAGCTCTTTATCTGACAGGTTACTTATAAGTATCTTCTCACATTCCATAGGTTGCCTTTTAGTTTTGTTGCCTGCTTCCTTTGCTGTGCAGAAGATTTTAACTTGATGAAATTCCAAACGTTCATTTTTTTTCCTTGCCTTGGAGACATGTCTAGCAAGAAGTTGCTGTGACTGAGGTAAAAGAGGTTGCTGTCTGTGTTCTCTTCTAGGATTTTGATGGCTTTCTGTCTCACATTGAGATCTTTCATCCATTTTGAGTTTATCTTTGTTTATGGTGGCAGAAAGTCACCCAGTTTCATTTTTCTGCATGTAGTTGTACAGTTTCCCCAGCACCATTTGTTGAAGAGACTGTCCTTTTTTTTTTCCCATTGGATATTCTTTCCTGCTTTGTTGAGGATTAGTTGACCAAAGAGTTGAGGATCCACTCTCGGTTCTCTTTTATGTTCCACTTATCTGTGTGTTTGTTTTGGTGCCAGTTCCATAATAATCTTGATGATTATAGCTTTGTAATACAGCTTGAAGTCTGGGGTTGTTATGCCACCACCTTTGGTTTTCTTTTTCAACATTGCCATGGCAATTTGGGGTATTTTCTGGTTCCATACAAATTTAGGATTATTTGTTCCAGGTCTTTGAAAAATGTTGAGGGTATTGCAACAGGGATTGCACTGAATGTGTAGACTGCTTTGGGTAGCATTGACATTTGAAGAGTATGCTGACTGTTCACTGGGGAATGGAGACAGGGGTAGGGAAGGAAGGGTAGAAGGGTTTTGTGCCCATGAGTCTTTAGACAAGTTCTGTATGTGCATTTGAGTTAATTATTGCTATGTGTTGATTGATAAACAAGTTCTAATGCACAAAGTATATTAAAAGTAGAGTTAGCAAAATAATCTCTTTATACATGCTCTTTTGTTAGTTTTTAGGAAGGACTGCTCTGCGATTGTCTGTTAATCAACCTGTTAGAGGGGTGCCTCGATGGCTCAGTTAGTTGGGCTTCTGACATCGGCTCAGGTCATGATCCCAGGGTCCTGGGATCAGGCCCCACTTCAGGCTCCTCACTCAGTGGGGAGCCTACTTCTCCCCCTGTCACTCCCACACCCGACTTGTGTTCTCTCTCTCTCTCATGCTCTCTTCCAGATTAATACATAAATAAATAAATAAATATCTTTTAAAAAATCCACCTCGTAGAGCTAGATGGAGTCCTATACTTCATCACTAAAATGGTGGAGGGAACAGAGGAGGCATGCAGGCAAAGGCTTTTTGCTGATATTTCTACATCTAGAAGTCACTTTTAGGTTATAACCATAGGTCTACACATGTGTTTTTATGAAGTACCTGTGTTTGTTGTGGACAAGGTATAGTATTTTGTAACATTTAAGATTTTTGGATGTCCTGAGGTGACAATGTATGATAAAATGTACAGCTAATGAATTAAACAATTTATAAATTTCTTTTCATGATGATTGATTGGAAAGAAGCATTTTGGACATGGACTTATTAAGCTGTCTCTGAGAAATTTCAGGACTTATTAGGTTGGCAGCAGAGGGGCAAAAAGAAGTATAGAGGGAGACATATATGTGGATGTGTTCATATTCACATTTTAATAATAGCTCTTAATGTGTATATATCTCTTTGTAAAACAGAAATATATTAATTTAAGGAAACATACCTCCTTGCTAACATTTGAATAGTATAGACTGGATAATGAATTCTTTTATAAATATTATATGTTTTCACCAAAACTCATAAAATGCCTAGGAGGAAATCTAACCAGGAGGTTAAGGATCTCTACTCTGAAAACTAAAGAACATTTATGAAAGCCACTTTGGAGAACAGTGTGGAGATTCCTCAAGAAATTAAAAATAGAGCTTCCCTATGACCCTGCAATTGCACTCCTGGGTCTTTACCCCAAAGATACAGATGTAGTGAAAAGAAGGGCCATCTGTACCCCAATGTTTATAGCAGCAATGGCCACGGTGGCCAAACTGTGGAAAGAACCAAGATGCCCTTCAACGGATGAATGGATAAGGAATATGTGGTCCATATACACCATGGAGTATTATGCCTCCATCAGAAAGGATGAATACCCAACTTTTGTAGCAACATGGATGGAACTGGAAGAGATTATGCTGAGTGAAATAAGTAAAGCAGAGAGAGTCAAGTATCCTATGGTTTCACTTATTTGTGGAGCATAACAAATATGGAGGACAAGGGTAGATGGAGAGGAGAAGGGAGTTGAGGGAAATTGGAAGGGGAGGTGAACCATGAGAGACTATGGACTCTGAAAAACAACCTGAGGGTTTCGAAGGGGCGGGGGGTGTGAAGTTGTGGGAACCCTGTGGTGGGTACTAGGGAGGGCACAGATTGCATGGAGCACTGGGTGTGGTGAAAAAACAATGAATACTATTACGCTGAAAATAAATAAATCATTAAAAAAATGAAATCATAAAAAAAAAGAAATTGAGGAAAACTCAAGGAAATGGAAAAACATCCCATGCTCATGGATTGGAAGAATGCGTATTGTTATAATGTCTTTATCCATTCATCTGTTAAGGAATATTTGGGCTGTTTCCATAATTTGGCTATTGTGGATAATGCTGCTATAAACATCGTGGTTCATGTATCCCTTTGAGTTAGTTTTTTTTTTTTTTTCTTTCTTTCGCCCTCTGGGTAAATACCTAGTAGCGCAGTTGGTGGGTCACAGGTCAGTTCTATTTTTAACTTTATGAGGAAACTCCATGTTGTTTCCAGAGTGGGTGTACCAGTTTGCATTTCCACCTACAGTGCTCACCGGTTTCCCTTTCACCACATCCTTGCCAATACCTGTTGTTTCTTGTGTTGGAAGGATGCCAGAGGTATCACAATTCCAGACTTCAAGTTATATTACAAGGCTGTAGTGACCAAAACAGTATGATCCTGGCACAAAAATAGACACATTGATCAATGGAACAGAATAGGAAACCAAGAATGCACCCACAGCTACATGGTCAACTAATCTTTGGCAAAGGAGGAAGAATATCCAATGGAAAAAAGACAGCCTCTTCAAAACATGGTGTTGGGGAAACTGGAAAGCCACATGCAGAAAAATGAAACTTGACCACTTTCTGACAGTGTACACAAAAATAAACTTAAAATGGGGTGAAAGACCTAAGTGTCAGACAGGAATCCATAAAAATCCTAGAGAACACCGGCAGCAACCTCTTTATCATCAACCCTAACAACTTCTTACTAGATATGTCTCCTGAGTCAAGGGAGACAAAATTAAAAATTACCTATTTGGACTTCATGAAAGAAACAAAGATAAATGTCCCTGTAATCCACTTTGTCTAACTACCCCATCCCCCTGCACATCTCGTCTCTGACAACCATTTGTTCTCTATATATTATTTATTTATTTAAAATATTTTTCAGTGTTCCAGAACTCATTGTTTATGCACCACACCCAGTGCTCCATGCAATACCTGCCCTCTATTATACCCACCACCAGGCTCACCCAACCTCCCACCCTCCTCCCCTCCAAAACCCTCAGTTTGTTTCTCAGAGTCTACAGTCTATCATGGTATATCTCCCCCTCCAATTTTCCCCAACTCACTTCTGTTCTCTGTATTTAAGAAACTCTTTTGATTTTCTCTTCTTTTTCCTGCTTGTTTGTTTTGTTTCTTAAATTCTACTTATCATGAAATCATATAGTACTTTCCTTTCTCTGTCTGATTTATTTCCCTTACCATTATTCCCTCAAGGTCCATCCATGTTGTACAAATGGGAAGTTCTTATTCTTTTATTGTGACTGGATATGTATATCCCATTGTATATGTATGTACCACATCCCCTTTATCCATTCATCTGTTGATGGATACCTGCGTTGCTTCAATATCTAGGATATGGTAAATAATGGTATGAAGAAACATAAGGGTGTATGTATCTTTTCCAATTATTTTTGCTTTCTCTGGGTAAGCATCTGGTAGTACAATTACAGAATCATATGTTAATTCTATTTTTAATTAATACTGACTCTGAGAAACAAACTGAGGTTTTTGTAAGGGGGGAAGTGGGGGGTTGGGTGAGCCTGGTGGTGGTTATTAAAGAGGTCATGTATTACATGGAGCACTGGGTGTGGTGCATAAGCAATGACTCTTGGAACACTGAAAAAAAATAAAATTACAAAAAACCCTCAAAAAACAAAAACAAAACCCCCCACTCTATTCCACAGTGGCTTCACCAATATGCATTTTTCCAACAGTTCACAAGGGTCCGATTTTGTCCAATCCTGTTCAATCTGTTATCTTAATTCTACTTTTCTGCAAACAATAACACGTGAAAAAGTACCAGGGGTTAGGATGTGAATATATTTGGGGAGCCCTAATTCTGCTTTCTAAAAAGTTTTTTCATCAGAAAGGATGAATACCCAGAGGAGGAGATGAACCATGAGAGACTGCGGACTCTGAGAAACAAACTGAGGTTTTTATGTTTTTCCTTAAAAAAAAAATATATACACACACACACACACACACACACACACACACACACACACACATATTTTTTCCAGTGTTCCAAGATTCATTGTTTATGCACCACACCCAGTGCTCCATGCAATATGTGCTCTCCTTAGTACCCACCACCAGGCTCACCTAACCGCCCCCCCCATGCCCTTCCCCTCCAAAACCCTCCATTTATTTTTCAGAGTCCACAGTCTCTCATGGTTTTTCTCCCCCTCTGATATCCTCCAATTCACTTTTCCTTTCCTTCTCCTAATGTATTTCATGTTATTCCTTATGCTCTGAGTGAAATAAGTCAAGCAGAGAGCCAATTAGCAAATGGTTTTACAAACTGAGGTTTTTAGAGGGGAAGGGTTGAGGGGATGGATAAGCCTGGTGGTGGGTATTAAGGAGGGCATGTATTGCATGGAGCACTCAGTGTTATATGTAAACAATGAATCTGGGAACACTACATCAAAAGCTAAGGATGTATTGTATGGTGACTAACATAATGTAATAAAAAAATTTTAAAAATGTTTTTTTCAGGAATGTATTAATTTGTGACACTCAAGGACCTGTATATAAAAGAAACAAACATAGAATTTACACACCCTCTAGAATGAGTGAATACATGATTCCTTCAGATTTACATGCAACAATAATTTTTGGTGCAGAAGACCTAAAACACCATACACCTAACTCTAACGGAGGATCACAGCCTTGCTAATCAAAGAGGGGTTCACAGGCCAGGACCTAAACATCAACAGCGAATGAAAGCTTGCCAGAAAGGCAGAATCTCTGGGCCACTCAGACCTGTGATCAGATTCTGCCTTTGTAGTGGGATCCGTGAGGATTCATGGACACGTCATAGATAATTTGAAGCTGGAGAAGTGCTGGTCTAGAACGCTCCCTTTGACATTTGGGACAGTGTAATTCTATTTTTGGAGGTGCTTTCTTGTGGATGTAAGTGTTTAGAGCATGAGACATTACTAGACATTCCCAGAGGAAAATTCATTTCTGGTTGAGAACCACTGCCCCAGAGCTTGAGAACTAGGAGCATCCTGAGAGAATCACACTCAAGGCCCAACACATACTCAGATATTAACTTCAGGCAGATCACTACATGGCATCAAGTGCCATTTCTGCATGGAGAATGGAGTCAGGAATAACGTTTTCAAAAATTAAATCACACAATACATTTAAGGTGCTCAGGACAGGTAATAGTATGTACAGACACCTAAGTATATCTCTTACAATTAACAAACATTTTATATCAAGATACTCAGTGACAGCTTTTAATTTGAGATGCAGTGATACTTTTTTAATATTTATTTATTTGTTTTAGAGAGAGGGAGCTCACATTAATGGGGGGAGGAGCATAGGGAGAGAGAGATAATCCTTAAGCTTACTCCCAGATGAGCACAGAGCCGAATGCTGGACTTGAGCCCAGGACCCTGAGACCATGACCTGAGCCAAAATCAAGAGCTGGTTGCCTAAGCAACTGAGGGATTCAGATGCCCCACAGTAAGAAATACTTAACTGTAATGACAAAAGTCCCTTGCAGTTAATGGATATGGTAGTGGCCAAGGTTTATTATTAGAAAAACCCGCTTCTCCACCTTACTGAAAAGAGGAACAGACTCTGTCTGGCTATAGCAGGGATGGGTCCCCCCCCACATGTCAATTCTTTGAAGATAAAGAGACCTAATCCAGGCAGGTCCCTCAGTCATAGACAGGGAAAAAATGATAATTTGGAGTTGAGATAGGATGCTAGGAGATCCACACATGAAAAAGGGGGCAAGTTCAAGGGAAGGGAATAAAAACCCCCAACTGGATTCACTATGTTTAAACCAGTCTTTTGGAAACAAAGATTCATTGCAGAAATTTCCTTTGCGTGCTAGTTTTCCACTGGGAACCATGCTGGAGTCACAAGAGGGAAATGTGCCTAATGAGCAAATATAGGGAGCTGTAAATACTTACTTTAGTCCATCACCTTGTACAATCTTGAATGGGAAGATTCATGCTTTCTGTCTGTTCCAAGTCCTAATTCTGGCTGGGGCCTGAAGCTTCACTCCTTCTTGCTGCCTCCATTGAGGACAGAGGTTTAGGCCCTATCATCTGCTGTCCATGGAGGAATTCAGACTCCCACAAGGACACCTTCCTGTCAGACACCCCAGCCAGGTGAGTCGAACACCTCAGTGGACCATGGAAAACAGGGTCAGAGAGAATAGAAGCCAAGAACATTGACCCATCATCACTTGAAAGCCAGTTCAACTTAGCCCAGAACAAGGGATTGCTGTACTTGTTTGTTTGATTAATTAATTAGTGAATCTATTCCATGCTAATGTCAATTTCACAGAGTGACCTCTACTCACACTTCTGGTGATCTTTCATATCCTTTTTCATTGAATTGCTATCATAGCAATGCAAGAAAAAGTATGTTGAGATTGTTCAATTCAATGGTGTGCCCTAACTGGATGTGATTTTGTCCTCTTGGGCTCATTGATCACTGTCTGGACCCAGCTTTTCCTGTCACACAGGAAAGGAGTGCATGGAGGCCAGGAGTACACTAAAAACCCTGCAATGCACAGGATGTAGCCTACCCCAGGGCAGGCTCTGGGTAGACCCTCCATGGTATAGAGACAGAGAAGCCCTGAATTAAAGACTATCATTATTTGGGACACAATTGCCTTCAGGTTCTGCCTTTAGCCTTGTAACACTTAACTTTCCTGCCAGCAAAAACATAATAATCCCTTGGCTACCAGTTTAAAAGTTCCAATCACAAAGAATGTAACAGCTCTGAAAGTTTCTTCCCCAGAATGTTAGGTGAAAGGTACATTTCATCTCACTTTCTTAAATTATCTCTCAGTTTCAGCAAACTACATGTACTTGATGACCATTCTGAGTTGACTTTATTATTATATTGCCATATATTACCTCCCCCCCTTTTTTCAATGTTCGGAATTTCAAATTATTTCCTCAGATCATTGCTTCTCATTAACTTCTGGAGGTTTTTGCCCATAAAAATTTAAAATTTGTTTAAAACATATCTAACTTTTTTCTTCTGATTTTCTTGCTTTATTAAGATGACTTTGGCCACCTGTAAATTTTACATGTAGTTTCATTGATGTTCATCTAAATTGTATTGGTTGCTCTTACCCTGAGCTCATTATATCACTGGTCTTTTGTAGAAAGCTGAGTGGGGGAGTCTATTTCAGATTACTCCAGATAGATGACCATTTATGCTGGGTTTTATTTAGCAGTTTAATCTTTTCCAACTAAATTGAAACACAACTTTTCTTTATGGCAAATGTCCATATACTTTGAGACTTAATTCCTGATTCATTCAACAAATAATAACTGAGCATCTGCCATAGGCCAGAACATAATAGGAACATTCTATATTGCATTCTTTTATTTCTAGATCTTTGACAGGTTAATTGCAATCTATGTTGGTTTCTTGAAATTATTGTTATCTTATATCCTGTTTCAGTTAGTGTTTGATTTTTCCATGTAATTTTGTTTATGACAATTGTTTTTGTTTTGAAACTATTAATGTTTTAAGAGTTTATTCAATTTCCAGTAATATTATCTACAGTGTGATATTAATTTCAGGCATACAACATAGTGATTCAAAGCTTTCATACATCATCCAGTTCTCATAGGACAAGTGCACTTCTTCGTCCCCATCAACTATTTCCCCCATACCCCACCCCTCCCTCTGGTAACCATCAGTTTGTTTCCTATATTTGAGGAACTTTTTTTGGGGGGGAGCACCTGGGTGGCTCAGGAGGTTAAGTATCTGACTCTTGATTTCAGCTCAGGTCATGATCTCAGGGTGGTGAGATGAGTCCCTCATTGGGCTCTGTGCTAGGCTTGGAGACTGCTTAATATTCTCTCCCACTACTTCTCCCTACCCATACTCTATCTCTGTCTGTTATATTTTTAAAAAATCTGTTTCTTCATTTTTAAAATTATATTTTATTATTTTTAAAAAGATTTATTTATTTATTTTAGAAAGAGAGAGAGAGAGAGAGCAGGGATGGGAGGGCATGGGGTAGAGGAAAAAGGAGAGAGAGAATCTCAAGCAGACTCCTGACTGAGCTTGGAGAATGACATGGGCTTCAGTCTCACAAACCCGAGACCATGACCTGAGTTGAAATCAAGTCAGGTGCTTGAATGACTGAGCTACCCAGGCACTCCTGCCTGGACATTTAATTTCCATTGGGTTCTACATAAAACAGAAGCAAAAACAAAATAAAAACTAATAAACAAGAACACCAATAAAGCAAAAACACTAATAATGGAGATTTTAAATCTCTAGCTCTAAGAAGAAAGGAGGAGGAAAAGGAGATTAATTCACTACTATTCTTCCTGGAGACCCACTTTAAGGGGAGCAGAACTTGTCACCCCAAAATATGTCTCTTGGAGATTAAGATTTTGTTAACTGGTTATCTGTAAAAAAAATTTTAAAAAGGGCAAATACAACAACAATAAAAAACAAGCAAACAAAAGACAGTAGACATAAAAGAAGCTTTGAAAACCAAGTGGAAATTACCTTTTTGTAAAACACATGTATATTTATAAGGGAAACTTCTATTTGTAATGGTATCTCCATCTCTGTAGAACTATGAATAAATCCCCATAAAAATTTAACAATGAAGAAAACATGGACTTAAATCACATAATAGCATACCCTTCTTTACTGTGTTTTGCCTGATAACTTCCCGTAACTTCTCACCCCAACATCTTTTTTTTTTTTTTTTTTTTTTTGTCTTTAGCTGAATATGGTATTTAAGGGGACAGCTTGGGCCATTTCAGGAGTTATTCAATTCAGGAGGAAATAAATCAGGAAGTAAACATGTTATTAAAATTCTGTTTGTTTTTCCTTCTATTAATCTGCCTTTTGTTACAGAAGTGGTCTCAGCCTAGAACCTATAAGGGCAGGAGGAAAATTATTTTTCCTGAGAAAAACCTCTGAGATTTATTGTCTATCAGAATAAAAACAGACTGTGCTTTGAAAAAAAAAAAAGTCTGTTTCTTGGTTTGCCCCTTCCTTCCTTCCTCCCTTCCTTTTATTTGATCATTTGTTTTGTTTCTTAAATTCCATATATGAGTGAAATAATATTGTTTTAGAATGACAGGGTTCTTGTCTCAAGGTTACATAGCCCCCTGCACGAGACTAGTTATATCACCCACTACCTGTTTCTCCCTACATAGGCTTGCCTGTCCCTACTCATTTCTCCCTCTGGAATAGTAATTCTAACTGCCATTAGGGAATGGAATGATGACCTTTCTGGCTGCTTCCCGCTGAAATGGGGCAGTGGGCTATGGCAGTTATAATCTATTCAGGATTTGGTCCATGGGCCAGGAGTATGGTTGCAGAGAGATCATGATGGACAGCAAATGGTGCATGCATTGACACATGCAAAAGAATAAGCGTAAAACAAATGTTAGGTCCAAAATTAATCATATCTCTTAGGTAAGCTCCCCAGTTACCAATTCTGTGAAATAGACCAGTGGATATCTTGATCTTATTTAATTGATCACTAATGTCCCCTATTAATTGGGACACCTTGCAGGAGTTATCTGTAATGCTAAAATAACACACGTGAGGAAACTTCTCACACCCTGAATGGTGTGGCAATAGTAGATAATCAGTAGTAGCTCAGTTTTTGAGAAGTCCCTCTCTGAGTTCACTTAGTTCTTGATTGAGTGCATCTGGTGCCTGGGAAGTATCATTTAAAGTCCTGCTGAGCAGGCATACTGTTTTGTTTATTTCATATTGCAGTCCTAATTTAAGTCCCAGGAGAACCATCATGAGCTTTGAGGCTCCTTTTACCTGGAGGGCTGTTGTGTTATTGGTTAAAGCCTTGTTTGTAACTGTACATGAGGTGGCTTCTAGGCTAAATGTGACTGAGGGATGAAACAATTAAGAAACTTTTTGTTTGAGGTCCAGCCTTAACAATGTCCTAATTACAAGAAATCACTGGCAACTGGGAGAAGACTTGTCTCAAGAACTAAGGGCATCCCCAAGTGTATTATCCAATCCAATAATAAAGTACGGTCATCTTCACAAGTCCATAGTTAACCTCATGGAGTGGAATATGCTCTGGGTTTTAAGGGATGACTTTATCATTCCAGTCACACAGAATTAGTCAAGATGCTAGTTGTGCTATACAATTGCAGGGAATCAATCCCATTTTCTAGTTGTCTAAATAATCATATGCCTTTGGGTCCTATTATTATCCTCACAGAATAACAAGCAAGAAGATTGTCTTTCCATTAGCTAATGTGGTAATTTCTCTGAAATTTCCCTCCAGTTATCTAGCTTAGACAAGCAACATTCAAAGACAATCACTTAGGATTTAATATCCACAAAGGTGGGTTATTGAAACATAATTTGTTTTTTATAACAACCCTCATTTTTATCTTTATTTATTTAATTTATGTTTTTAAAGATTTTTATTTATTTATTTTGAGAGCATGAGAGAGTGAGAGGGAGAGAGAGTATGAGCAGAGGGGATGATGAAACATGTTTTACAAAAGGATAAGAACAATTAAGAATGACAAAAACACTCAGAAATGGACATGATTAAATATCTGGTGAGAGGTTACAATATAATTGGCAACAAAATCTCCTTATTTAAGAGACACATAATGTTTTAATTATTAGAATATTAAGTGATAATCATATCAAAACATGTTAAAACTTTTGTAAAAGTTTTTAAGGAATTGTGTACCATTTTTAGAATAGTTATAGCAGTTATTCAAACAACACAACCTTTGGTTTATTATTTGTTTTAACAGTGCTTGCAGAGTAATTTAACATATCAAAGGAAAAGGCCTAGTTGATCAAAAAGAATTCATTTATGATTTAATTCTTGGAAAGTTTGTTAAAAAAAACTTAGAAAGTTATAAAGCACATGCCTAAATAGGGTTACAGATCATCACAAAACTCAAAACTTAATTATGTTTTTGACCAAGGTGGCAATTAGAGATCTCAGAGGCAAATATGTAGAGTCATATAGTTGTTAGTATAATACTGAGAAGTTTTAACAAAGTAATCAAGGCCCTTAAAAGACAGAATACAGAAACTGGTCTTCCTGGGTAGATTAAAAAAAAAGAAAAAGAAAACAACTTTATTTACATTTTGTCATCAAGAGCAGACAAATTAGAGGGGGAGACAAACCATGAGAGACTATGGACTTTGAAAAACAATCTGAGGGTTTTGGAGGGGTGGGGGGGTGGGAGGTTGGGTGACCCTGGTGGTGGGTATTATGGAGGGCACCTATTGCATGGACCACTGGGTGTGGTACATAAACAATGAATTCAGGTACACTGAAAAGAAATTAGAAAAATAATTAAAAAATTAAAAAAGAGCAGACAATCAATTTGAGAAAACTTTGTCTTTTGTAACTGAGAGAAAGAATTTCCATCTTATACCAGTTTATCCTTAAAATGCCTTTATTTTTATCTTAGTTTGTCCTGAATACACATAAAATTCCTTTTCAAAGATTTCCCTTCACAAACATTCTACAACTTTTCTTTGCATTCAGATTTTGTCCCAAGCCATTTCCCTCCAAACAACCAGTTTTATTTAGGACAAAATTACCTTCTTTTATGTTTAACAATTATGCATTCTCATTCCTTGTGTCTTTCTTACATCTATTCTACTTTCTAAATACAGAGTTCCTTCCCTTATTCCCATCAGTCTTAATTACATTTAGCAGAATTGTAACTCTTAGGAAACTTAGGCTCCAGTAAAAGCTAAGTAGTAAGCAATTGTAAACTGTTACACCAGAATTCTGTGGGTGGCATATATATGAATGAGTTCAGCACAAAGCATACTTATCAACAGACCCAACTATTTTTCAGTTTCTTTGCAATAAGAAGCAAAAGCAGAAACTTATGTCCAGTAATCAATGCTTTAGCACTTTATTTTATTTATAAAAGACCTGAAGTTCGATGAATTTAATCCCAATTTATCATCCAAACAAAATTTTAAAGTTTCAGATTACTAAAGACTTTTTTTTTAATTTAATTTTATTTTTTCAGTGTTCTAAGATACACCGTTTATGCACCACACCCAGTGCTCTATGCAATACATGTCTTCTTAATATCCACTGCCAGGTTCACCCATCCCCGCACCCCATACCCTTCCAAACCCTCAGTTTGTTTCTCAGAGTCCACAGTCTCTCGTGCTTCATTTCCCCCTCCAATCTTCCCCAATTCACTTTTTCCTTCCTTCTCCTAATGTCCTCCATGTTATTCCTTATGGTCCACAAGTAAGTGAAACCATATGATAACTGACTTTCTCTGCTTGACTTATTTCACTCACCATAATCTCCTCCAGTTCTGTCCATGTTGATACAAAAGTTGGGTATTCATCATTTCTGATGGCTGCCTAATATTCTACTGTATATATGTACCATATTTTCTTTATCCATTCATCTTTTGAAGGGCATCTTGGCTCTTTCCACAGTTTGGTGATTGTAGGCATTGCTGCTATGAACATTGGGTTTTTTGATAAGTCCGTCTAAGGGCTTATGCATCTTATTCATTATTTTTTAAAATTTTTATTTATTTTTTTAAAATTTATTTACTGTGTTCTTTTAGAGAAATCAACTTCAAGTTTCATTGATCTGTTCTACTGTTCCTCTGGTTTCTATTTCATTGATTTCTGCTATAAATTTTCTTTTTAATAAAGATGTTATTTATTTATTTATTTATTTGAGAGAGAGAAAGGAGCATGAGAGAGAGAGAGCATGAACAGGGAGAGGGGCATAGAAAGAGGGAGAAGAAAACTCCCTGCTGAGCAGGGAGCCCAGTGCCAAACTCAGTCCCTGGGCCCTGATATCACGACCTTAGTTCCCCTGGTGCCCCTGCTCTAATCATTAATATTTGTCTTCTCCTGCTCCGTTTAGGCTTTATTTGCTGTTCTTTCTCTAGGTCCTTTACGTGTATGTTTGACTTGTGTATTTGAATCTTTTCTCATTCTTCAAGAAAGGCTTTTATTGACATGTACTCCCCTCTTAGGACCATCTTTGCTGTATTCCAAAGACTTTTAACAGTTGCATTTTCATTTTTTATTAGTAGTTTGTTTAATTATCATATGGCTTCACTCATATGTGGAACACAAGGAATAGTGTGGAGGACCATAGAGGAAGGGAGGGAAAACTGAAAAGGAAGAAATCAAAGAGGGAAACAGTTGTGTTTTCATTTTCATTTGCTTTCATGAATTTTAAAAATTCTTTAATTTCCTGGCCAACCCACTCATTCTTTAGTAGGATGCTCTTTAACCTCTAGGTGTTTCAGTTCCCTCCAAATTTCCTCTGGTGACTTATTTTAAGCATCAAATATTATGGTCTGAAAATATGCAGGAAATAATCCCAATGTTTTGGTACTGATTGAGACCTGATTTGTGACCCAGCGTGTGATCTATTCTGGAGACTGTCCTATGTGTACTTGAGAAGAATGTGTATTCTTCTGTTTTAGGTTGGAATGCTCTCTATATATCTGTGAAGTCCATCTGGTCTAGTGTGTCATTCAAAGCCCTTGTTTCCTTGTTCAACTTCTGCTTAGATGATATGTCCATTTCAGTAAGGGGGGTTTTCAAATCCCCTGCTATTTTTGTATTATTATCAATGTCTTTCTTTTATTTTGTTATTAATTGGTTGATATAATTGGCTTCTCCCAAGTTCAGAGAATGGATATTTATGATTTTTAGATCTTCTTGTTTGGATAGACCCTTTTAAGTATTATATAGTATCCATCTACATCTATTATTATAGTCTTGGTTTAAAATTCAGTTTACCTAATGTAAGCATTGCTACCTCAGCTTTCTTTTGCTGTTCATTAGCAAGATAAATCATTCTACCCCCCTCCTCACTTTCAATCTCTTGATGTATTTGGGTCTAATATGAGTCTCTTGTAGACAGCCAATCAATGGATCTTGCTTTTTCTTCATTGCACCTGTCAACCTAGATATTCTATCTGATCTTTGCTTATCTTCTCCATCACTGAACTGTGCAGACACTCATTTCTTGACATATATTATTTTTGCCTGAAGGTTAATCAGTAAAGATATTTTCTTAAACATGCAGTGGAATTTCTCCTTAAAAGTATAGAATACTGCTTCAATCTCCTTACTAGTTATGGGTCTGTTCAGGTTTTCTATTTCTTCCTGGTTCAGTTTTGGTAGTCTTTCCATCTCTAGGAATGAATCCATTTCTTCCAGATGTCAAATTTGCTGGTGTATAGTTGCTCATAATGTTTTCTTATAATTGTTTGTATTTCTTTGGTTTTCATTGTAATCTCTCATCTTTCATCATGATTTTATTATTTTGCATCCTTTCTCTTCTTTTTGATAAGTCTGGCTAGGGGTTTATCAATCTTATTTATTCTTTCAAAGAACCAGAGCCTAGCTTCATTGATCAGTTCTACCGTTCTTTTGGTTTCCATTTCATTGATTTATGTTCTGATCTTCATTATTGCTCTTCTCCTGCTCGATTTAGGCTTTCTTTGCTGTTCTTTCTCCAGCTCCTTTAGGCGTAGGATTAGGTTGTGTACTTGAGACCTTTCTTGTTTCTTGAGAAAGTCTTGTATTATATATTTTCCTCTCAGGACTGCCTTTGCTGCATCCCACAGATTTTGAGCTGTTGTGTTTTCATTATCATTTGTTTCCATGATTTTTTTTTTCAATTCTTCTTTAATTTCCTAGTTGACTCAATCATTCCTTAGTAGGATGCTCTTTAGCCTCCATATATTTGTGTTCTTTGCAAATTTCCTCCTGTGATTGAGCTCTGGCTTCAGAGCATTGTGGTCTGAAAATATGCAGGGAATGATGCCAATCTTTTTGGTACAGGTTAAGACCTGATTTGTGACCCAGGATGTGATCTATTCTGGACAATGTTCCATGTACACTAGAGAGGAATGTGTATTCTGTTGCTTTGGGATGGAATGTTCTGTATATATCTGTTATGTCAATATGGTCCAGTGTATCACTTAAAGTCTTTATTTCCTTATTGATCTTTTGCTTAGGTGATCTGTCCATTTCAGCGAGGGTGGTGTTAAAGTCCTATATTATTATTGTACTATTGTTGTTGTGTTTCTTTGAATTTGTTATTAATTGGTTTATATAGTTGGTTGCTACCATGTTGGGGGATAGATATTTAAAATTGGTAGATCTTCTTGTTGGACAGATCCCTTAAGTGTGATATAGTGTCCTCCCTCATCTCTTATTATAGTCTTTGGCTTAAAATCCAATTTGTCTGCTATAAGGATTGCCACCCCACCTTTCTTTGGATGCCCATTAGCATGATAAATTGTTTTCCACCCCCTCACTTTAAATCTGGAGGTGTCTTTGGGTCTAAAATGAGTTTCTTGTAGACAGCATATTGATTGGTCTTGGTTTTTTATCCATTCTGATACCCTGAGTCTTTTGATTGGGGCATTTAGCCCATTTACATTCAGGGTAAATATTGAAATATATGAATTTAGTGCCATTGTATTGTCTGTATACTGTATATTGTCTGTATACTGTCTATATACTGTATATTGTCTCTGTTCTTTTCTGGTCTGTTACTTTGAGGCTCTCTTTTTGCTTAGAGGAGCCCTTTCAATATTTCCTGTAGGGATGGTTTGGTGTTTGCAAGTTCTTTCAGCTTTTGTTTTTCCTGGAAGCTTTTTATTTCTCCTTCTGTTTCAGTGACAGCCTAGCTGGATATAATATCTGTGGCTGCATTTTTTTTCTCCTTTAGTGCTTCCTAGAAACATTGCCAAAGGCAAGGGAAGCAAGGGCACAAATGAACTATTGGGATTTCATCAAGATCAAAAGCTTTTGCACAGCAAAGGAAACAGTCAACAAAACCATAAGACAATTGAAAGAATGGGAGAACATATTTGCAAATGACTTATCAGATAAAGGGCTAATATCCAAAATCTATAAAGAACTTATCAAACTCAACACCCAAGGAACAAATAATGCAATCAAGAAATTAGCAGAAGACATGCACAGATATTTCTCCAATGAAAACATCCAAATGACCAACAGACACATGAAAAAGTGCTCAACATCACTCGGAATCAGGGAAATACAAATAAAAACCACAGTGAGATACCACCTCACACCAGTCAGAATGGCTAAAATTAATCAGTCAGGAAATGGCAGGTGTTTACAAGCATGCAGAGAAAGGGCAATCCTCCTACACTGTTGGTGGGACGGAAGCTGGTGCAGTCACTCTGGAGAAAAGTATGGAGATTTCTCAAAAAGGTGAAAATAGAACTACCCTATGGCCCAGAAATTGCACTACTGGTTATTTACCATAAAGGCACAAATGTAATGATCCAAAGGAGCAATGTTTATAGCAACAATGTCCACGATAGCCAAAATATGGAAATAGCCTAGATGTCCCTCAACAGATGAGTGGATAAAGATATGGTATATATATACAATGAAATACTATGTAGCCATCAGAAAAACTGAAATCTTACAATTTGCAATGGCGTGGATGAAACTAAAGGGTACTATGCTAAGCAAAATAAGTCAATCAGAGAAAATTTTCATATGCTTTCACTGATATGAGGAATTTGAGAAACAAGACAGAGGATCATAGGGGAAGGAAGGGAAAAATGAAAAAGGATAAAACCAGACAGGGACTTTTGTAGCAACATGGACAGGACTGGAAGAGATTATGCTGAGTGAAATAAGTCAAGCAGAGAGAGTCAAGTACCATATGGTTTCACTTATTTGTGGAGCATAACAAATAATACGGAAGACAAGGGTAGATGGAGAGGAGAAGGGAGTTGAGGGAAATTGGAAGGGGAGGTGAACCATGAGAGACTATGGAATCTGAAAACAACCTGAGGGTTTTGAAGGGGCGGGGGGTGGGAGGTTGGGGGAACCAGGTGGTGGGTATTAGGGAGGGCACAGTTTGCATGGAGCACTGGGTGTGGTGAAAAAACAATGAATACTGTTATGCTGAAAAGAAATAAAAAATAAAAAAAAGTAACAAACCAACAATAAATACACACATATCAATAAAAAATTTAAAAAAATATTTTCTGATGATTGTTTCTATTTCCTTGGTGTTAGCCATGATCTCTCCCCTTTCACTCATAATTTTATTAATTTGGGTCCTTTCTCTTTTCTTTTGGATAAGTCTGGCCAGTGGTTTACAATCTTATTCTTTCAAAGAACAAACTTCTTGTTTTATTGATGTGTTCTACTGTATATCTGGGTTCTAATTCATAGATTTCTGCTCCAATCTTAATTATTTTCCTTCTTATGCATAGGTTAGGCTTATATTGTTGTTGATTCTCCAGTTCTTTAAGGTGTAAAGAGAGTTTGTGTATTCAGGGTTTTTCTATTTTATTTGAATGAGGCTTTGATGGCTGTATATTCCTTCCTCGGGACTGTCTTTTCTGTATCCCATAGTTTTTGGACTGAAGTGTTTTCATTCTCATTGGTTTCCATGAATTGTTTAAGTTTTTTGATTTCCTGGTTGATCCAAACATTCTTGAGCAGGATGGTCTTTAGCTTCCAAGTGTTTGAATTTTTTCCAACTTTTTCTTGTTATTGAGTTTCAGGTTCAAAGCACTGTAGTCTGAGAATATGCAGGGAATAATCTCAGTCTTCTGGTATCAGTTGAGATCTGATTTGTGACCCAGTATGTGGTCTATTCTGGAGACAGTTCTATGTGCTCTCTGGAAGAATGGGAATTCTGTTTTTTAAGATTGGAATGTTCTGTATATATCTACAAGGTCCATTTGGTCCAGTGTGTCATCCAAAGCTCTCATTTCTTTGTTGAATTTCTGTTTAGATGATCTGTCTATTGCAGAGAGTGGAGCGTTATGGTCTCCTACAATTAACGTATTATTATCAACATGTCTCTTTATTTAGGCTAACAGTTGGCTTATATAGTTGGCTGCTCCAATGTTGGGGGCATAGATATTTACATTGTTAGATTCTTGTTGGATAGACCCTGTTATATATTGTACTTCTGTATCTCGGACTACAGTCTTTAGCTTAAAATCTAATTTGTTTGATATGAGAATTGCTACCCCAGCTTTCTTTTGAGGTCCGTTGGCATGAAAGATGATTCTCCATAATTCACTTTCAGTCTGGATGTATTTTAGGTTCAGAATGAGTCTCTCTTAGATAGCATATGAATGGGTCTTGTCTTTTTATCCAATATGCAACCCTGGACTGTTTAATGAGAACATTTAGGCCATTCAAGTTGAGCACGATTATTGAAAGATATGATTTTATTGTCATCATGTTTCCTGTGAGGTCCTTGTTTCTATACATTATCCTTGTAAATCTCTGTTCCATATCACTCTTGGGGTCTTTCTCTTTTTATAGAACCCCCCTTTAATATTTCTTGCAGGGGCAACTTAGTGGTTACATATTCTTCCAGTTTTTGCCAGTCTTGTAAGCTCTTTATCTCCATCCATTCTAAATGACAGTCTTGCCTGATAAAGTATTCTTGGATGTATGTTCTTTACATTTAGTACCCTGAATATGTCTTGCCAGTCCTTTCTGGCTTGCCAGATTTGCTATTCTGATGTTCTTCCCTCTCCACATAAGGAATATCTTCCCCATAACTGCCCTGAATATGGTTTCCTTGATTTTGAGATACTTCAGTTTTACTATTACATGCATGGGCATTAGTTTATTCTCCTTGATCTTCGGAGGTGTTCTGTCAGCCTCTAGGACATGAATGCTTGTTTCATTCCTCAGATTAAGGAAGTTCTCAACTACAATTTTCTCAAATATATCTTCTAGTCTTCTCTCTCTCTCCCCTTCCCCAGGGATCCCAATAATTCTGACATTGGAAGGTTTCATGGCATCGTTTATTTCTCTAATTCTGTTTTGTTCCATGAATTCTAAGGTGTTTGTTCCAGGCCTCCTCCTCTTCCTTCTTTTCTATCAGTTTGTCTTCTAGATCATTAATTTATTCTTCTGCCTCATTTACCCTAGCTGTTAGAGTATCTAGATTACATTGGAACTCATTGATAACATTTTTAAGTTCTGCCAGATCAGCTCTCAATTCTGCCCTTAGAGAATCTATGTAGCCATTAATTGTTTTCTCCAACCTAGCTATTGTCTGCATAACTGTTATCCTGAAGTCTTTTTCCAACACCTTTATATCCATACCAACTAGTTCTGTGGCAGAATTGTGGCAGAGGTCACAGGCTCTGAATTTTTCCTCTGTTTGGTGTTTTCTCTCTTAATCATTCTGTTGAGGGGTGGCTGAGGGAATGTACAGAGTCCAAATTATTGACCATAACCCAAGAAAGATGCACTTGTGTCTTAGGGACCTTAGGGTTGTCATCCTCTTATCCTTCCAGCCTGTCTTCTCGGGAAGGGGCCTTCCACACTGTTACTCAGGCAACTCTGTTTCGGTACAGTTGAGTTGCCCTGCTCCCTGTGGGGGAGATGGGCTTAGTGAAAACCGGTTTGTGGGGCTTTTGTTTTCTGGCAGCTTTCCTTGGTGGCTATCTCTTCTTTTTCTTTCCTTTTTTTTTTTTTTTTAAGATTTATTTATTTATTTATTTATTTGACACACACAGAGAGAGAGAGAGAGGAGACAAAGAGAGAGATTACAAGTATGCAGAAAGACAGGCAAAGAGAGGGGGAATCAGGCTCCCTACTGAGCAGAGAGCCTGATGCAGGGCTCCATCCCAGGACCCTGGGATCATGACCTGAGCCAAAGGCAGAGGATTAGCTCACTGAGCCACCCAGATGTCTCTTCCTGAGTCTCTTCTGAGAGTCAGAGTAGAAGTGATTATATCCAATCTGTTGTCTCAGAACAGATATCACAGTCGGTTTTTCAGTGAGTTCTCTAGGCCACACTGTCTCCGTTTCTGTCTGTGCTGCTAAAAACCACAGCATCCTGGGCTTTGCACCCCATAGAAGCACTCCCAGCCCTTGCTTCCAGATCCAGGAATGTTTCTTCCCTTTGTGGTTTTAAAACCAGCATCATCCCCAGTTCGCATGTGCACCCCACAGCTCCAGATTTCAGTCTGGGGGGCTGCCCTAAAATCCTTTCCCTGATGCTAGCAGTATGTAAGTCCCCAGGGTGTGAGGCTTTTGTCCTCCATGGGCACAGGATCCTGGAGGACCCCTCCCCTTTCTGTTTATCTTCCCATATCTGCTTGTAGAATCACAGCTCCCCACTTCATACCTCAAAAACCACTGCCAGAGATATGTTTGTAGAGATCTTGACATATCTTCTTATATCTCAGGGTGATTACATGGGTGTTCAGATTGGTCTGGTAGGTATCCACCTCAATTCAGGGAACTGGTTGTAATAGGGTCCTCTACTCCTCCAACATCATGCTGCCTCTCCTGGATGAAGCCTGGATTGGAATTCTGTCACGATGATTCCAGTTCTTAAACTCTGGCACAGTGGTTCTCAACCAGACATTATTTTGCCCCTGGGAATGTTTGGGCCATATCTGAAGGGATGCTGCTGAACATCTATAATCCCTAAAACAAATACTTATCCAGCCCCAAGTGTCAACAGTGAGAAGCTGATAAATATGATTCTAGACCAACAATTCTCTATCTTCATTGTGCAAAGAAATCACCAAAGCGGGGCACCTGGGTGGCTCAGTCATTAAGTGTCTGCCTTCCACTTAGGTCATGGTCCCATGGTCCTGGGATCGAGCCCCACATCTGGCCCCCACTCAGTGGGAAACCTGCTTCTTCATCTTCTACTCCCCTTGCTTCTATTCCCTCTTTCACTCTCTCTGTCAAATAAATTTTTAAAAAGTTTAAAAATGAAATCACCAAAGTTTGTAGTTAAAAGGCAAATTCTGATTTATTAGATGTCCAGTGGGCCCAGGTACTCAGCCTTTCTTTCTTTCTTTCTTTCTTTCTTTCTTTCCTTCTTTCTTTCTTTCTTTCATTTTAAATTATGTACAGTTAGCCACTGTAGAGTATACATCATTAGTTTTTGAAATAGTGTTCAATGATTCATTTGTTGTGTATAACTTAACATTTCTAACAAGCTTCCAGCTGGCGTTGATGCTGCAGATCCTGTTCTGTGGGGCACAATTTGAGAGCAAGTCTCCCTTCCTGTGTTAGAATCACATGTAGGTAGCTTTAGGTTTTCTTCACCAGGGATCTTCTGTGTTTTTAATTTTGAAATAAAAGATTTTCACATAACTCTATAGGAGCTGGAAAATTCTTTATACAATACTTCTATATAAGATATTGAGTAATATCAAATAAGTTATGTTTGAAGAAAACTTTATACTATGCAAATAAGGGCTTCAAAAAGATATCCACATCCTAATCCAAAGATCTCTTGAAAACTTTTGTTTACAGAGCAAGGAGAATGCACCTAGTAGAAGGAATAAGACACTAACCAGTGACCTTAATATAAAGATTATCCAGATGGGACTAGTGTAATCATAGTGGTCCTCTAAATGCAGAATAAGAAGGCCAAAGAATTGGAATCTGAGAGACATTTTCAGATTCTATGCTGCAGACTTTGAAGATGGAAAATGTCCATGAGATAAGAAAGGCAGGCAGCCACTGAAAAATGAAATAGGAAAGGGAGTGAGTTCTCCTCTGGAGTGTCCTCTCTAGACCTCTTTTTTTCCCCCCATTAAGTTCACTTAGCCACCATATAATACATCACTATATTTGATGTAGTGTTCATTGATTTGTTAGTTTCGTATAACACCTAGTGCTCATGAGACCACTTAATTGTAGCTCAATGAGACCTATTTCAGGTTTCTGACTTTCTAGAAACTTAGAGTAAATATTTGTTTTAAGCCACTCATGTGGTCATTTGTTACAGCAGGAATCAAATACAGACATTTGTTCACAAAATGTTGTTTGTAGGAGTGGAATTTGAGCCTTTCAACTCATTCAGTGAACTTCCTTGGGTAAAGGCATTTGGTATTGCAATCCCACCTTAACTACAAGAGGAAAATCAGTTTTAATTTGGAGATATTCTGTCCCATTAATTGGACAGTGATTTCCCACTGTATAAATGTAAATGTTGTTTTGAATCTGAGGCCTTTGAAGTTTTGAGGTAAATAACAATTTATTATTAAAACTACAGAATCTTTTGTGTCAAAATTCTAAACTCCTTTTTTTAATGTTCATTCATGTGTTTGTTTATTCATTTGTATCTCCTTCAACTTTGGGTTTACTTTCAACATAATAGATCGGTTTTAACTAAGTCTCTGTGTGTCTATTTAAATGTGTGTGAATGTGTTTAGTTGAGAGAAAGATGTACACAGACATATACATACTCACATTCCTAGCCTTGAATGTTTTATTTGGACTCAACAAAGTGCTTGCACACATTTCATTTATTCTTCACAACTTCTGTCAGAAGTTAGGGTTCATTCCCTAACATTATTTTTAGAAATAAGGAAATCGAGGTTCACATTCATCACATTTTATCAATAACATAACAAAGGAGTTAAAAGTTACTGTACACTTTTTTTTTAAATTCTACATGAATGGAGTCATGTAGTGTGTGTGTGTGTGTGTGTGTATATATATATATATATATATATATATATACTGTAAGTATATATAAAGTATATATACTTTAAAAGTATATATATATAAAGTATATATATAGTATATAAAGGATATATATAAAAAGTATATATATATACTTTAAAAAAAATATATATATACTTTATATATATATATATACTTTTAAAGTTTTAAAGCAAGTTTGTGAAAATAATTTAATACAACCAGATTTCTTCATGAACTTTCAGCCTACATTTTTACATAAGAAACATACAAAAAGTTATGTTTTATGAAAAGCCACCTTAATCCCAGAAAAGAGTCATGAAATATTTTGAACCCAGCTTACTGTTTAAAGGATGCTCTTCCTTTGTGTCCTATTGTAAGCACTACTCATTCTCTTCAGTTTTGCTTAAATGCACATCAACTCAGTTCCATTCTTGGGGGAGGTTCTCCTTTGTGATCTGTTTTCTCTGCCAGATTACATTTCTGTTTTTTTTTTTAATTTTTTAAGCTGTTATTTTTTGTCTTTTTCCTTACTTGATGGGACTATATTAGGAGTTTCAATGGAGATGATATTGCTTATGGGTGTGGTAGCATTCATGGGATGGTGATACTCCATGAACAGCTCTGTAGTGTCATTTGTAAATTCAAATGATGTGTAGGTCCTAGCATCATGAGATTAACTGCCACTGTTTCCTATATCTTTGAAAATATGCTCTGCTTTACAACCGATGCTGTGAGTGTTGTTAAAAAAAATCAGGGTGCCTGTGTGGCTCAGTGAGTTAAAGCTTCTGCCTTCGGCTTGGGTCATGATCCCAGGATCCTGGGATTGAGCCCCACATTGGGCTCTCTGCCCAGTGGGGAGCCTGCTTCCTCCTCTCTCTCTGCCTGCCTCTCTGCCTACCTGTGATCTCTGTCAAATAAATAAATAAATAAATCTTAAAAAAAAAAAAAGCATCCACAGATAAGATTGGAAGTGTTCAAGGGTATGCTTCTGTCCAGGAATTCTCTATTAAGAAGACTCTAGGATCACCATTTTTGCCTCTCCTATATTGAAAGTAAACTGGGCTTAGTTCTCAGAATCGTTCATCTCCTGCATAAACAGCAGGTCGTGTTTCCAGTTCCATTTCCTGGATCTCATTGGCATTCAGCAAGTGGGTCATGGGACGCCTCCCAGGAGGGCATCTGCAATAAGGACAAAGGGAGGGCAATGGCCTGGAGGCCAGGGAATCCTTCTTCTGTGTCCTTTGCTGTGGAAAGGAGAAAGTGTGCCCCTCATACTGGAGACAAGAATTCCATGTGTCCCTCTATAATCTAAATTTTTGTATGCTTTCCATAATTCAGCAAATTGTGTGTGTGTATATATATATATATACATATATATATACATATATATATATGTATATATATATTTAAGAGAGAAAGTGCAAGTAGTGGGAGGAGCAGAGGAAAAGGGAGAGAGAGAAATCCCTAAGCTGACAAGGAGCTCTGTCCCAGGACCCTGAGATCATGACCAGAGCCAAAAATCAAGAGGCAAATGCTCAACTAACTGAGCTAGGTGCCCTATCAAATTGTATACTTTAAATGTGTGCAGCTTATTCTATGCAATTATATTCCAGTGAATCATATTTGTAGGGATACATGGAAGTTTCCAGGCAGTAGCAGGAAGACAAAACAGAAAACATAATTATGTAAACTCTTCTTCACCCCAATGATAGACATCCTTACACATGGATTCCAACCTCACATCATCAATAAGCAGGTGGGCAGCATGAAAACATTAGTTTGCACATTAGTAAATGTCTCGCTTAAATTTTGCTTCATCTCTGACTCTAGGGCCATATTATGTCAAACTAGTCATTGAAATTTGTGTTTCTATGTATGCTACAACTGGAGATGTGTGTCTGATTATTGGTTTTGCCAGAACGAGGCAATGTGGACACTGAGATGAATAAGAGAACAGGAACCTAATGAGAAATATAAAACCCAATATGTGTTTTTACAATTAAAAATAAAACCCAATATGTGTGTTTACAATAAAACCAGTATATGTGTGTTTTATAAAGATTTATTTATTTATTTATTTATTTACTTCACAGAGATCACAAGGAGGCAGAGAGGCAGGCAGAGAGAGAGGAAAGCAGGGTCTCTGCTGAGCAGAGAGCCTGACACAGGGCTCAATCCCAGGACCCTGGGACCATGACCTGAGCTGAAAGCAGAGGCTTTAATCCACTGAGCCACCCAGGGGCCCCAAAACACAGTATATGTTAAAAGCTACATTTTCAGGAAGAACAGATATTTAAAGGACTTATGGACACAAAAGTGGTGACCTTTAGTCTCAGACTTTCCACTCTTATGAAATTATAAATTGCTTTGCTTCCAATTGTGTTTTCTTTTTCATAAAGAGTAGTGCAACTTATGATTATTTTGTGGGAAAACAAACGAAAACCTCCTCAATATGATAAATTTGCTTTCAGAAGAAATTATTCTTAACAAATCTATAGAATCTCATGAGATTAATGGGAATTTCCTATATTTTGTGGTTTTTTAAAAATATTTTATTTATTTATTTATTTATTTGACACAGAGTGAGAGACCACAAGCAGGGGAGCAGCACACAGAGGGAGAGGGAGAAGCAGGCTTTCTGCTGAGCAAGGAGCCTGATGTGGGTCTTGAGCTCAGGTCCCTGGAATCATGACCTGAGAGTAAGGCAGATGCTTAACCTACTGAGCCACATAGGCACCCCAAGGGAATTTCTAATATTTTGTTCAAAATTGAGAATCAACTTAGGAAATCAGGAGAGCAACTAAGAACAACATTGTGAGATACCAGAGAGCAGAAAAGTTAAAACAGATGGTTACTCAAGTTGTACATAGAAGTTGATGTCACAGAAAGGGATATTCCAGGAAATCAAGAGAAATAATAAATTATAAGTCCACAATCTGATCAAAGAATTACCATTGCTGGCTTCCAGGCTTTGCGTCCTGCTATCATGTGCATTTTTTTCAGCCCCAGGACAATGGACCCTTTTATAGTTTCCTTTCCAAAGAATCTTTTCAGAGCCCTCTTTTTGTCTGTATTTTTCAGGCTGTAGATGAAGGGGTTCAGCATGGGTGTGGCCACTGTGTACATCACTGAAGCTGTTGCACCTGTGTGTGAGCTCTGGGGAGCAGCAGAGCTAAGGTACACTCCTAGGCTCATACAGTAAAATAAGAAAACAACTGAGAGGTGAGATGCACAGGTGGAAAATATTTTATACTTGCCCTGAGCTGATGAGATCCTGAGTATGGAGGAAACTATCTTAGAATAAGAGTAAAGGATTCCAGCAAGGGGTCCACCACCCAGCAGCCCAGCTCCAAAATACATCACCATATGAGTAAGAGAGGTGTCAGAACAGGCAAGTTGGACCACTTGTTTAATTTCAGAGAAAAAGTGGGGTATTTCCAAGAGTGTGCAGAAGGAAAGATGCAACACCGTTAAGCACTGTAACAAGGAATGCAAGATGCTCATGATCCAGGACCAGCAGTCCACAGAGCTGGGGGTTCATGATGATCATGTAGTGCAGGGGGTGACATATGGCCAAAAATTGGTCATAGGCCATCACAGTCAGGATGTAGTTGTCCAATCCTGCGAAGAGTAGGAAAAAATACATCTGGGTGATGCAGTCTGCATAGGTAATGACTTTTCTCTCTGTCTGTATATTCATCAGCATCTTTGGGATAGTGGTAGAGGTGAAACAGATGTCTACAAAGGATAGGTTGGCGAGGAAGAAGTACATGGGAGTGTGGAGTTGGGAGTCAGAGCTGACAGCCAGGATGATGAGCATGTTTCCAAACACAGTGATCAGGTACATGGAGAAGAAAAGCCCAAATATGAGGGGCTGCAGCTCTGGTCCCTCTGAAAATCCCAGAAGAAGAAACTCTGAAACTCTTGTAAGGTTCCCTGGCTCCATGGGTTGGAGGTAGCTACCAGGATATAGAAAAATAAATGACTACTTTCACACAAACATGTGTTTTTATAACCTAGCATAAATGCTACTACTTATATCTTAGAGTCAAGAAATTAATTTCAATATGTGTGTGTGGTCTCATCCCCATTAGGGCATCCCTAGCACCAATTCACATCAGGAATACTGTATTCACCTCAGTCTGCTCCTCACACATAGTGTAGACTCTTGATCCATTGAGAATATGTTTCATTCCTTTAAGGTATGTACACTGAATGTTGAACATGTTCCAGGCACTGTTTGGCAATAGACATAAGGTGCTTATAAGCAATGTACTAATAATGTTATGATGAAGAAAGAATATAAGCAAATACTAATAATCGAATAATATGTCAGATGGTAAAAAGAAGCTATGAAGACAAGGAAAGCAGGTATAAAGGAGAGAGTTGATGGGGTGGTTTTTTTTTTTTTGGTTTTTTTTTTTTTTTTTTTTTTTTTTTTTTTTTTTTTTTTTTTTTTTTACTAGATGTGCACAAAACCTGCAAAGAAGGTACCATGTGAACAGGACCTCAAGGGAGATAGTAAGGGAGATTGAGGTTATCTCAGGAAGTATGTACCCAGCGGGGGCAACAGCCATGTCAAGGCCCTGAGGAAGCCGTTCGATTCAGAAAATCAAGGCTCAAAAGAAAACTAGGGTGTCAAGAGGAAGGAGAAGGGGAGAGATGAGAGGTGGTAGTAGTGTGTGATGAGGAATGAAGCAGCAACCAGGCTATGGCTGAAACTTCAAGACACAAGAATCATTCATTTTATTAATTTTTCAAGACTTTCTTAATTTTGTTATAAAGATGCCCCACAAGTCAAAATGCACACCCACATTAGTAACTTCTGTTCACTGAGTTCTGGCCTCTGTCAATAAGAGTCCCCATGGAATACGTGAGCTCTTATACCCCTGCTCTGAGGATGGCCCTCCATTCACAACACACACACACACACACACACACACACACACACACCATGGCCTCCTGGGATACTGACTGCCATGTCTTTTCCACCCCCAGCCACACTATCTAGGCCAACAGCAGATACACATCAAGCTCACCAGATCTCATTATCTTTCCCCTAAATAATGCAGAAGTGTTACCCAGAAATTCCTAGGGACAATAAACTTGGGGATGCTTATTGATGTGCCCATTTTCTGATATCAGTTTAAAGGAACTTAGGCGATCTCTGGGGTGCCTGGGTGGCTCAGTGGGTTAAAGCCTCTGCCTTCAGCTCAGGTCATGATCCCAGGGTCCTGGGACTGAGACCCACATTGGGCTCTCTGCTCAGCAGGGAGCCTCTTCCCCTTCCTCTCTCTCTGCCTGCCTCTCTGCCTACTTGGGATCTCTCTCTCTGTCAAATAAATAAATAAAATATTTTTAAAAAAATAAATAAATAAATAAGCATAGGCAATCTCTTCAGTAAAGACAGAGATAAAAGAGAAGAATGACATGGACATGAGAGGAAAAACAGCTCTAGCAAGGCAGGCAGCCCTTGAGAGACCAACCAGGAGGAAGAAAAAAGTGTCTTTGGGTCTGATGACATTCCTGCTCTACTTAGATCTCTTTGATGTCAAGAAAAAAAATAATACAGGAGCAAAAAGACAAAAGTAGTGATATTTTCATGTGAAACATGTTATAGATGGAATGCTCCAAGAGTAGAATGAGGAAAAGGTATAAACCAACACTTCACAGAAGGAAATATACAAAGTAAAACAGCAGTTGGGCTATTTTAATATCAAGGAGCAGAAGGTTTGCTTTCCTGGTGGTCAGTCCATATTTATTTGACAAATTGCTGTTTATTTGTCCAGGCAGGGGGTGAAGTGAGTCCCTTCCTCACTTGTCTTGTGATACATCTTTTCTTTGTTATTCTTGTTCTTTAGGTTTTGATGTTTTTGACAAGTCCAATGGACATTCTTTAGTCCTGGTTCCAGTCTTCACCCCAGATCCTGATCTATATGACCTGCACCTGCCATAATAATCCATCCTAACTCAAGATAACTTCTCCATGTGATTTTTCCATGAGGTCATTATGTCACACACAATTTTATTTTATTCTCTGTCTTTGTCAGTATGTGCATTACCAAGTGAGCAGACACTTCATGTGCATCGTTCCCTTTGTTTTTCCCAAGCAATGGGAGTATATGTGTCTTTATATAAACACACATTGAAGGAAACGAAGACCTATAGAATAAGAATAGCAAAGGAGATTAAACCTGTTAACTTGAGTGATTTTACCCAACTATATTAAACAAAACTAAAAGGAACATCAAAAGCATGTGATGAAAACTGGGTGTTATAGGCAAATAATAAATTTTTGAACACTACATCAAAAACTAATTAGGTACTGGTTTTAATTTGAATCTCCCTGATGGCTAGTGATGATGAACATTTTTTCATGTGTCTGAGAGCCATTTGCATGTTTTCATTGGAGAAGTGTCTGTTCATATCTTCTGTCCATTTTTTAATATGATTGTCTGTTTTGTGTACATTGAGTTTGAGGAGTTCTTTATAGATCCTGGATATCAACCTTTTGTCTGTACTGTCATTTGCAAATATCTTCTCCCATTCCGTGGGTTGCCTCTTTGTTTTGTTGACTGTTTCTTTCACTGTGCAGAAGCTTTTGATCTTGATGAAATCCCAGAAGTTCATTTTTGCTTTTGTTTCCATCGCCTTTGGAGACATATCTTGAAAGAAGCTGCTGTAGCTGATATCAAAGAGGTTACTGCCTATGTTCTCCTCGAGGATTCTGATGGATTCCTGTCTCATGTTGAGGTCTTTTATCCATTTTGAGTTTATCTTTGTGTATGGTGTAAGAGAATGGTCGAGTTTCATTTTTCTACATATAGCTGTCCAGTTTTCCCAGCACCATTTATTGAAGAGACTGTCTTTTTTCCACTAGATATTTTTTCCTGTTTTGTCAAAGATTATTTGACCATAGAGTTGAGGGTCCATATCTGGGCTCTCTACTCTGTTCCACTGGTCTATGTGCCTGTTTTTATGCCAGTACCATGCTGTCTTGGTGATCACAGCTTTGTAGTAAAGCTTGAAATCAGGTAATGTGATGCGGCCAGTTTTATTTTTGTTTTTTGACATTTCCTTAGCAATTCGGGGTTTCTTCTGATTCCATACAAATTTTAGCATTATTTGCTCCAGCTCTTTGAAAAATACCGGTGGCATTGAGATACCACCTTACACCAGTTAGAATGGCCAAAATTAGCAAGACAGGAAACAACGTGTGTTGGAGAGGATGGGGAGAAAGGGGAACCCTCTTCCACTGTTGGTGGGAATGCAAGTTGGTGCAGCCACTTTGGAGAACAGTGTGGAGATTCCTCAAGAAATTAAAAATAGAGCTTCCCTATGACCCTACAATTGCACTACTGGGTATTTACCCCAAAGATACAGATGTAGTGAAAAGAAGGGCCATCTGTACCCCAATGTTTATAGCAGCCATGGCCACGGTCACCAAACTGTGGAAAGAACCAAGCTGCCCTTCAACGGATGAATGGATAAGGAAGATGTGGTCCATATACACGATGGAGTATTATGCCTCCATCAGAAAGGACGAATACCCAACTTTTGTAGCAACATGGACGGGACTGGAAGAGATTATGCTGAGTGAAATAAGTCAAGCAGAGAGAGTCAAGTATCATATGGTTTCACTTATTTGTGGAGCATAACAAACAATATGGAGGACAAGGGTAGATGGAGAGGAGAAGGGAGTTGAGGGAAATTGGAAGGGGGGGTGAACCATGAGAGACTATGGACTCTGAAAAACAACCTGAGGGTTTTGAAGGGGCGGGGGGTGGGAGGTTGGGGGAACCCTGTGGTGGGTACTAGGGAGGGCACGGATTGCATGGAGCACTGGGTGTGGTGAAAAAACAATGAATACTGTTATGCTGAAAAGAAATAAATCATTAAAAAAAAACTAATTAGGTACTATTTGTTGGCTAACTGAAGATAGTAAAAATTTTTTAAAAACTGAACCAAACATGATATACCACACACTCGATAATATCAATATCAGTTAATAGTTACTTTAGTGAAGACCTTGACATAAGAGAACATATAATAAAATGTATCTAGAACTCTGACACACAGTGAGTGTTCAGTAATTATTTCCTGATAGAGTCAGGAATTAGGTTACAGTAGACATGGACATTTAACATATGGGAAGGTTGCATTTCAGTTGGAACCGTCTTGATTGCTGAATAAAAGCTGACACAAATGGCTATCTGCCTGCAAGGAAATGAAGTGGTTCCTGATCTTATGCACCTTTAAGAAAACCAGTGTAAAAGTAAATAATGGTTTCCAAATGACTATATAAAAAAGTGCAGATAAAATTTATAGGCAGGCAAAACCATCATAATTAAAGTGAGAAAATCAGAAGCAAAAAGGAAGACATATTTAACTCTACCAATTAATATTTTTTAAGGTCAAAAATTCCCAACCCATAATCAGTTGAATAACAACTTTTAAAAATCATTTGAAGTGCAGCTAACTGTGGGAAATAGGCATGGAATGTATGGACAAATTATAATGATGGATCCAATATATGAATCCTTTCTCAAGGTGAGTGATAGTTTGAGAAAAGAAGAAAGGTTTGGTTTCTCTCTCACACCCACCACTTGGGAAAGCCCCTGAAGAGCTGCCTGGTTGATTGGGGCTGGAACTTCTTAACTGACAGTGAAAGAGATGCTTTCTAATTTGGGGGGCAGAAGTGGGAAGTATGGAATGATGGGAAAACAACCTGAAGGCAGATATAAATATTAAAAATGAAGATATTCTTTAACTTAGGGTTTCTCAGTCTCTGCATTGACTGACATTCTGGGTCAGATTCTTCTCTGCTGTGGGTCTTCCTGTGCACTGTAGCATGTTTAGCAGCACTCTTGACCACCATGTGGCCCTCCCCAGTGCGACGGTGAGAACTATCTGGATATTGCTTCAGTGTTCCCTCGGTGATAAGATGGCTCCTGGTTGAGAAGACCAGTTTTAACTTAACAATCCCCAACTATTTCTGTAGTAGTGACACAATAGTATTTCAGAAAAAAATATGAACAACCGCTGATTGGGTCAATAGCACAGCCACGCCATGAAATGTTGCAGACATTGAAATAAGGATCTAGGATGATATGAGTTGATTGTAGGCAACTCTATGAGAAATTGTTGAGAAGGAAGGAAAAGTGGACACAAGTTTGGAAAAAAAATACTGCACTAAGACATCAAGAGCATTTATGTTTTGCATAGGGTCCTAGTGAATCAATCATTTATATGAAAGTGCATGAATATGTATACATGCATAAAATGGAAGAGAAGTTGTAAAAGAAACTAGAAACTTATGGAACAAAGAATGTCAGTGAGAATGACATTAGGTTAAGTCTATTGTTTATAAACAACTGTGCTGAAATAAACAACAAAATGGAATGAAAACCTGACTTATATAAAGAACTAGAAGAACAATAACTTAAAGACACCAAATGGGTTGCTAATTCTGATTCAAGATTAAATTGCCAAAGGCTCATAAATAAAAAGATATAACAGAAGGGCATTTACAATATGGGGAGAAAGCAGTGAAACTAAGTTGTAATTTCATGTTACATAAAGATCCAGGGATTCACGTTGGCTTATAGAATGGAAAGGTGATTTTTAGTTAAATGGTAAAGAAAAACTTCTTCCAAATGATGGCCAAAGGATGCAACCTTCAGAAACAAACCTAATCACTAAAGGCCAAAAAGGGTACTTAGGAATAATAGAGATGTGAAAATAAGTCAGAACTATGTGTAGAAAGTAATTTATCACTGCTAAGGATGAAGAGGTTTCTTTTTTATGTATAGCAAGGACCAACACATGAAGAATACTAAAGTGCCTGCTTGAATTTCTCAGTAAGAAAAAGAAAAAAGAAAAAAGGAATTCATGAGATAGAATGTACAGAGTGGTGATTAAATGGAATCACAGATCAGAAAACTGAATCAGAGATCAGAAAGCCACCAGGAAGATAGACCTTAAAAGACCTTATCACAAGAAAAGTTTGTGATGATGCATGGTGACAAGTGTGTGATAATTTCGGAAGATACACAAATATAGAACTGTTTTGTTGTACACCCAAAACTAATAGGATGTTATGTGTTAATTATACATCAATCAAAAATAATAAGCAATTGACGGAGTCCAATATGACTGTCTGATAGATTTGACCACACAAAATTCATAAAGTTTCCTGCATTGCCCAGAATTACATTTATACATATTAAATGGTCAAAAGTCAGTTTCTGTAAAATCTTCCCTTCTTTGATAGAAAGGGCCACGTTTTATTTTACTTTCTTTTGTTTTATTTTATTTTGTTTTTATTTTATTTTTTAAAGATTTTACTTTCACAGTCTCTACACCCAGTGTGGGGTTTGAACTAACAATCCCAAAACAGAGTCCCATGCTCCACCAATTGAGACAGCTAGACACACCAAAGATAAAATTTTAATTAATTAATTTATTTTTTAAACTTTTTTTTTATTTGACAGACAGAAATCACAAGTAGGCAGAGAGAGAAGGGGAAGCAGTCTTCCCGCCGAGCAGAGACCCCAATGCAGGGCTCAATCCCAGGACCCTGGGATCATGACCTGAGCCAAAGGCAGAGGCTTTAACCCACTGATCCACCCAGGCACTCCAAAGATCAAATTTTTAAAAAGGAATAAAAACACACTTATAACATTATCCAAAGCAAAGGACTCACATAGGCAATTTTTAATAGAAATTTACCAAATGGCCAACAAACTCACAAATGCAGTCAACCTCAACAGGTTCTAAAACAATGCAAAGTAAAGCTCATTAGCATACCCATTCTCATCTACTACATCCTATTTTTTTTTCCAATGTGAATTCCCAGAATGAGAGAAGGAAATGTGTGTATGTTTCATGCATTACTATTATAAGGATGTGTTTGCAATCATCCCTTGGTCAGGATCTTTCTCATCCATGTGAAAGCATAGTCTAAGATGCCCCATCTTAACATAAAAGGACATGACCTCACTTCACTCTATACCTCTCCACAGCTAATACCCTATCTGTGAACTCCTGTTAATGAATAATGTCCTTTCACTTCTGTTCTACTTTTACTGGAAACACCTTATGACTTCTAACTGGCTTCCATTTAATTATCAACATTACTACTTGCACTTCTGATTGCAAAGTTCACTTTTCTTTTTAGCATCCTACATAAATACATTAATTTATTGGTAAAGCCAGCAAACAACTACTGGGATCTCTGGCATCATGGCTATGCTGCATGGATTCTCAGTGACCTTAGGTAGAAGTCTCGGTTTCTGTTTCCTTTGATCCTCTCCTGCAGTGACTGCTGGGATCTTGAACTCACCTGCATGAGAACTCAGAGAGCAAGTTTCCCTTTGCAAGTTACAATTCTTCCCTGGGTAGTTGATGATGGAGATCAAACTCTGTCTTCAGACAAGATGCAGGAGTGCATCAAGCATTGGTCTCCCAGCCAGACTTAGGACTCCAAAAACAACAACAATGTTCTGTCCAACCAAAATGCCCACGCTGAGATTCTGTAGCAGAAGAGGGATTTACAGCTCCCTACATATGCTCATTAGGCACACTTCTCTCTTGGTGCTCCTACCTTTAAATGCATGATTTCCCCTGGGGGCACTGGTCTGGACAGAATGGAGATATTTCTCTGATTCTCTGTTCCTAGGAGACCATATTGAATGCCAGGTGAATTCAGTTTTTATTAACTTTTCTCCAATAATTTTTCCGTTTCCGGAGGTCTAAACTTCCCAGCACATGATCACAACCCTGATTTAAAGTTTTCTCAAAAGTCTAATACTGAGGAACTCATTTGACTCTTTCCCTTGAGTCTTCAAATCATTGGCTTATGGTGGAGACATAACCCCTCATATCTCTAGATAATTAATATTTCCTTCTTCAAGAAAGGGGAGACATTTGTTCCTTTACTCTAAAATCTTGGTTAGTGCGCCCCTTGGCTTCATGATAGTTTAGTCAGAACAATGAAGAATATCATAGATGATAAGTTAAGAACTGGCATTCACTTCCTTATTATAAGTATTATTATCTCTTTCAATTAATAAACACTTCATAACAAGGAACCGTTTATTAATTGAAAGAGATACATTTATATTTCATGCACCACAACCTAGCTTACCACATTACAGGGCATATCAAATTTATTTTAGACAAAAATTCATTCTGTGAATTAGTACTTTTACAAACTCCATTATTTATTGTAGAAATGGGGCTCAGAGGGATTTATGTTCTGCTCTAATGTATAAACCAAGTAAGGGATGGATTAGATTTCTTTATTAGAATTATGTCAGGATGCTTTAGTTCTGAAATTCTGGCATGGTAGTTCTCAACTGTAGATATTTGGCTGAAGGGTTGCTTCCAAACACCTGTAACCCACAGGCCAGCACCCAAAAAAAGTAATTATCCAGCCCCAGTGTCAACAGTTAGAAGGTGAGAAATAAGATTCTAGACCAGACTTCTATACTTTCCTTGTGCATACAAATCACCATAGTTTGTAGTTAAAATGCGGATTCTGACTCACCAGGTCTCCAAAAGGCCCAGACACTATGAAATATATATATCTATCTATATATTCATATATATAGATATCTATATATATATATATAGATAGATATATATATATTCATAGATATTCATAGATAGAGCATGAGCAGAGAGAGGGGTAAAGGGAGAGGGAGAGAGAGAATGTCAAGCCAAATCTATGATGAACATGGAGCCCCACATGTGGCTCAATCTCACAACTCTGAGATCTGAGATCTGAGATCATGACCTGAGCTGAATCTAAGAGTCAGATGCTTAACTGGCTGAGACCGAAGTCACCCTAGAGACTCTGCATTCCTGATCAGCTCCCAGGTAATGCTGTTTCAGGTCCTGCTTTGAGAGGCACAGTTTGAGAACAAAACTGTGGTCAGTCACATGTAGGTAGTTTCAGGTCTTCTCCACCAGGAGTATTCTTTGCACATATTTTTGAATGGATAGTTTTTCATTAACTCTTTAGGTGGTGAAAAATTCTATGCTCTACTTTTTAAATGGAAGGGCTCTTGATGGGTATTAAGGAGGGTACATGTTGCGATGAACACAGGGTATTATATGCAACTAATAAATTGTTGAACACTACATCAAAGCTTATGATGTACGGTATGCTGGCTAACTGAACATAATAAAAAAGTAAAACAGAAATTTACATAGAGAGAGTGATAAAGAATTATATTAATTCAGAGAGAAAGAAAGAAAGAAGAAAGAAAGAGATAAAAAACAAGAAAGGAAGAAAGGAAGAAAAGAAAGAAAGAAAGAAAGAAAGAAAGAAAGAAAGAAAGAAAGAAAGAAAAAAAGAAAGAAAGAAAGATTGGCTCTTGAGGAGTATCAATTAATGTATATGAAAAAAAAATTATAGTAGGCAAAAGAAGGGCCTCCAAAAGATGTCATCCTGAAGAACTTTCGAAGTTGTTAGCTTACTTATCAGGGTAATCAGGATAGCAAATGGAATAAATCTATAATCATTATCCTGCAAAGATAAGCCCATATTATCCACATTGGACTAGCACAGTCACAATGGTCCTTTAAATGTGGATGAGCAAGAAAGAAGAATGGTATCAGACAGATGCTTGAGACTACTGAGGTGCTGGTTTTGCAGATGGAGGAAAGGTCATGAGCCAAAGAATGTGGGAGCCACTAGGCAGGAAAGAGGATGTTCTCCTCCAGAGCTTCCAGAAGGATTCTGGCCCACAGAAATCTTTATTTTAGCCCAATTGCACCCCTTTCATGCTTCTGATCTCTAAAGCCTTCAAAGAATTATTTGTTTTTATACACTAGTGAGGTAATTTGTGACAGCAGTGACAGGAATCTAATATAGATATTTATCCAGTTATCTAGTTTGCAGGAACTGAGTTTGAGCCTCTCAAATCATTCAGTTAGCTTCCCTTGGGAATTTTGTGTTGAAATCCCGTATTAAACAGAGAAATTAGAGTTAATTTGGGGATATTTGGCCCCATCAGATGGTGCAGAGAATTTCTGACTGCATAAATATAAGTATGGTTCTTTCAGGCATTTTTAAGATAAGAAAAGTAATTCATTATTAATATTAAGTCACCCTAATTATTTTAAGATTTATTTATTTATTTCAGAGAGAGAGAGAGAGTGGGGAGGGGAGTGGCAGAGAGAGGGAGAGAGAAACTTAAGCAGACTCCACACTGAGCATGGAGACTGATGTGGGATTTGATCTTACAACCAGGCGATCAATACCTGATGCAAAACCTAGAGTCAGATGCCCAATGACGGCCAGCTAGATGCCCCATCCTGAAGTTTTTGTTATTGTTTTGTTTTTACATTAATCATCCATTCCACTTTAAATATTTATGTCAAAATTTCTGCAAACTTTCTATTTCATGTTCATGCAAACATACCTTTTCATTTCAATATTCTGCAAATTTCTCTAACGTTTTCTTTCAACCTACTAGTTGGTATTATAAACCAGTGTGTGAATGTGTACACACAGGTGTGTGAAAATGTTTATTTGAAAGAAAGAGGTGCATGAGTGCACACACCCATGTATATACACACACTCCTCATTCTCACATCTCTTCTTTAGACTCAACAATGTGTATCCAACATTTTATTTATTCCTCACAGCTTTCATTTCAAGTTCCACATTACCTTCATAAATAAGGAAATGGACGTCCAGGTGAATTACACGTTTTTAATATTTTATTTATTTATTTGACAGAGAGAGAGAGAGAGAGATCACAAATAGGCAGGTGGCGGGGGAGGGGGGAGCAGGCTCCCCACTGAGCAGAGAGCCTGAGATCATGACCTCAGCCAAAGGCAGAGGCTTAACCAACTTAACCAACTGAGCCACCCAGGTGCCCCCAGGTGAATTACATTTTTAATAGAAACATAAAAATCCAGATAAAACTTCCTATTCTTCTCAAGTTCTAAAAAAATGGGCCCATACAGTATTTATGGTTAATTCAAGTATTACACCTTTAATTTAGCAAAATGTACATTTAATATATAGGCAGCTTACTGTATGTAACTATACTTCAATAAATTCATGAGAATTTAAAATTGTAATGGTATATGACTCATATTGGATCAAAAGCAATTATAGCTGAGTCATATATGACAGGGGTGAGAGATATGTCTTATAACCAGGAAGAAGGCAAAGTGTCACATATGGATATAGAAATAGCAAAATCCAATTATGGAAATTTAAATTTGGTAAATTACTTCATCCATAAACTCTAAGATTAACCTAAATATATAAATTAAACAAATGTTATATATTAGTTGAAGAAATGAACTGCAGCTCCACACAACATCATGGATGACCTTCAGAAATAAAATGTAGAGAGTGATAAGTAGTTCAGAATAGGTCAGAACAACTCCCCACCAGACAATCTCATAATAAAGGTGCTATATGAAGACATATGTTTTCAGAATGGCTCGTTATACAGTCCTAGCAAAGAAACACAATTACGAAAGCAAGCAGAATAGAAAGAAATTATAAAAATACCATTCTGGGCATTTGTGCTGCTTTTTGGGAAAAGAGTTCATGATTATTCTACTATTGAAGTTTATCAGACAGAGCAAAAGCTTAATAAAGTGAGGTACTTAATATCCACCACTAGGTGATGGGCATTAAGGAGGGCACATATTGCGTGGAGCACTGGGTGTGGTGCATAAACAATGAATTCTGGAACACAGAAAAGAAATTTTAAAAAATAAAAATAAATAAATAAATAAATAAATAAATAAATAAAAACTTAAAGTGAAGTACTTACACATATGGAGAAGGTGAATTCAAACAAATGGAAATTTCAGAAAATAAATAGAAGGAGCAGATTCTAATTCCGTAGACTGATTGAAAAATGGTAGTTCTTGGCTCTTAGACTGCAAGCCCTGCAATCATGAGCACTTCTTCAGTTCCAGAACCATTGGCCCTTACATTGCTGGAACACCAATGATTCTTTTCAGAGCCAGCTTTATGTCTTTGTTCCTCAGACTGTAGATGAAGGGGTTCAGCATAGGTGTGACCACAGTGTACATCACTGAGGCTACTGCACTTGTGTGAGAGTTCTGGGTAACTGCGGAGCTAAGGTACACTCCTAGGCTGGTACAAAAAAATAATGAGACAACAGAGAGGTGAGATGCACAGGTGGAAAAAGCTTTATACTTTCCCTTACCTGAGGAGATTCCACGAATGGAGGAAACTATCTTAGAATAAGAGTATAGGATCCCAGAGAGGGGACCACCAGCCAGCAGCATAGCTGCAAAGTACATCACCATATTATTAAAAAAGGTGTCAGAACACGCAAGTTGGATCATCTGGTTGAGTTCACAGAAAAAGTGGGGGATTTCCACCTCTGTACAGAAGGATAGCCGCAACACCATTGAGGTCTGTAACAAGGAGTGTGAGACACTTGTGATCCAGGACATGAGAACCAACAGTCCACAGAGCCGGGGGTTCATGATGACCATGTACTGCAGGGGGTGACAAATGGCCACGAACCTGTCATAGGCCATCACAGCCAAAAGATAAATGTCCAACCCTGAAAACATTATGAAAAAGTACATCTGTGTAATGCAGTCTGCATAGGTAATGACTTGGGTCTGAGTCTGGATGTTCCACAGCATCTTGGGGATGGTGGTGGAGGTGAAACAGATGTCTGCAAAGGACAAGTTGGAGAGGAAGAAGTACATGGGGGTATAGAGATGGGAGTCAGAGACAGCAACAAGAATGATGATCAGATTTCCACACACAGTGATCAGGTACATGGAGAGGAAGAGCCCAAATATGAGGGGCTGCAGCTCTGGTCCCTCTGAAAATCCCAGAAGAAGGAATTCTGATATCGTATCATTGACTGATTGCATGTGGTTGTACTATCATCAGGAAAGAGGAAAAAGACATCATTAATTTTTCATAACTAGCATACCTCACATGGTTGCAATGTGACAATTTATATTTTAGAGTCAAGAAATTAGCTTCAGTATCTTCTGTAGAGACTGTCCCACTTTGAAGAGATTTCCTACCATTTTTATCTCCGATTAGGCCTTATGTCTCATTTCTCACCTTCCCCCTCAGAAGTCATCCGTTCTACTGTTTTTGTTAAGAATACCTTTCATACATTTGAGGAATATGTATTGAGTGTCAAACATGGTCCAGGCAATGCAGACAAGATGGCGGGGAAGTAGGAGGAGGCGCCATTTCAACCTGTACCCTAAAGTGAGCTTATTACCTACCAAAGAACTCCGATCACCCATGAAATCAGCCTGAGATCAGAATTATACACGTCTGGATCTCTACAGGGGCAGAAGACGCTAGTGGGTAGGTAAAGCAGAGTGGGAATGTTGGACTGATATCAGAAGATAAACAAAAGGGGGAGGGAGCCACCAAGGCGACCCATTGGAAAGTAAAACACCAGTACGGGAGTGCCCTGCATCTGGGGACCAGCATTAACTTGGAGTCTGGTAGAAAGCACTCAAAAAGAGCAAAGGATCCCGGGGGGAAATTGTGGGAATCAGGGCGGTTAGGGACAGGGGCTTAATTCCTGAGACCCAGGACAGCCACCCCTGGCACTGAGCCAGAGGGAGTGTGGCAGAGAAACCAGATCTTGGTCCCTGAGCCACCAGCGTGCCTGAGAGCATGTGGGGTCCGGCTCCTGTGAGGATCTGGGAGCCTCACCAGCTGGCAGAAGCCCAGACTTTTGCAGTCCCCATGTGAGTGCCTTGCTGTGCTATCAGAGTCTGAGTTGTTCCCCACGCCCTCCCCTGAGAGAGGTGCGCGCAGGCACTAGCCCAGTGCTCTTGGACCCGGAAAGACCAGGCACTCCCAGCCTGGGCCAGCAGGAAGATCTCAGTGTGCGATCGCTGCGTGGAACCTCTCTGGCAGTCTGGAGCTGCCCAAACAGCCACTGCTGTCGTGGTATTGGGTACAAGCAGGAGTTCCTGTGTCCCCAGGGATCACGACTCAGAACGTGTTCTGCCAGCAGCCGAGGGGGAACTTATGTGCTCTGCAGCACCCAGAGGGGAACAGACTGAGGCTTCTCTCTGAGAGGGATGTCTGGGTGCAGTTCGCTTTCCTCTAAACCTCCAAAAGCCATCAAAGGCTGTCAAGGTGAGAGGAAAAACAAAACAAAACAAAACAAAAACGAACAAACAAACACAAAAACCTCCAGAGAACAAAAGCCTGAAAAACCGGTTTCCTCAGAGCACACCCCCTTGAGGGGGGCAGGAGGACTTAACTCAGGAAAAACTGCCTGAAAACTCACGTGGCAGGACTCTCCCCCAGAAAGCCAATCAGGAAAAAAAAAAAAAAAAAAAAAAAAAGGAAAAAAAGACGACAAGAGAACAACCACCACTACTTCATAGATACGACTTTTATTTTTAATTCGTTCCCATTATTCTGGTTCATTTTTTTATATAGATAATTTTTAACCTATTTACCATCACAGTGAGATGTCCAGTACATCAAATTCCATAATAACCTTTTAACCTGAACTTTTTGACACATATACCCATGTTTTTCTTTTGCTTTTCTATTTTTTAATTTTTTTAAAAATTTGTTCAGTTTAGTTTAGTTTATTCTTTTTTTTATTTTTATTTTTTAATATTCATATAGAGTTAAACTTCAAGGTAATACATTTCCTCAATCGATGCAACCCCTATAGGTAAACCAATTTTTAATCCCCCTCTATCTTAGGAAAGTTCAGTCCTTTAACAAAGATATCAAGACACATCCAGGAAGAATCAAAATACTCCCCCATCCACACTGAGAATTTATAACCACCCTCCCATCTTTTTCTTCTGTCAGTGTTTCTGTGTATTTCTTTCTGTTCTGGTAGAATATACATCACCAGAAATAACGATCACCAGAAATTTTTATCAACAGTTATATGTCAATAAGTTAAGCAACCTAGATGAAATGGATGCATTCCTGGAAAACTATACACTCCCAAAATTGAACCAGGAAGAAATTGACAACCTGAATAGACCAATATCTAGTAACAAGATTGAAGCAGTGATCAAAAACCTCCCAAAAAACAAGAGCCCAGGACCTGATGGATTCCCTGGGGAATTCTACCAGATTTTCAAAGAAGAAATAACACCTATTCTCCTGAAGCTGTTTCAAAAAATTGAAAAATAAGGAAAACTTCCAGACTCCTTTTATGAAGCCAGCATTACCCTGATCCCCAAAGCAGACAAAGACCTCACCAAAAAGGAGAATTTCAGACCAATATCCCTGATGAATATGGATGCTAAGATTCTCAACAAGATCCTAGCAAATAGGATCCAACAGCACATTGAAAAGATTATCCACCATGACCAGGTGGGATTCATCCCTGGGTTACAAGGATGGTTCAACATTCGCAAATCAATCAATGTGATAGAACAAATCAATAAGAGAAGAGAGAAGAACCACATGGTCCTCTCAATTGATGCAGAAAAAGCATTTGACAAAATCCGGCATCCGTTCCTGATTAAAATGCTTCAAAGTATAGGGATAGAGGTAACATTCCTGAACTCCATCAAATCTATCTATGAAAGACCCACAGCAAATATCATCCTCAATGGGAAAAAGCTCGCAGCCTTCCTGTTGAGATCAGGAACATGACAAGGATGCCACTCTCACTACTCTTGTTCAACATAGTATTAGAAGTCCTAGCAACAGCAATCAGACAACAAAGAGAAATAAAAGGTATCCAAATTGGCAAGGAAGAAGTCAAACTCTCTCTCTTCACAGATGACATGATACTTTATATGGAAAACCCAAAATACTCCACCCCCAAACTACTAGAACTCATACAGCAATTCAGTAACGTGGCAGGATACAAAGTCAATATAGAGAAATAAATGGCTTTCTTATACACTAACAATGAAAATAAAGAAAGGGACATTAGAGAATTGATTCCATTTACTATAGCACCAAGAACCATAAGATACCTCGGAATAAACCTAACCAAAGAGGCAAAGGATCTATACTCGAGGAACTACAGAACACTCATGAAAGAAATTGAAGAAGACACAAAAAGATGGAAGACCATTCCATGCTCTTGGATCAGAAGAATAAACATTGTTAAAATGTCTATACTACCTAGAGCAATCTATACTTTTAATGCCATTCTGATCAAAATTCCACCAGTATTTTTCAAAGAGCTGGAGCAAATAATCCTAAAATTTGTATGGAATCAGAAGAGACCCCGAATTGCTAAGGAAATGTTGAAAAACAAAAATAAAACTGGTGGCATCACGTTACCTGATTTCAAGCTTTACTACAAAGCTGTGATCACCAAGACAGCATGGTACTGGCATAAAAACAGGCATATAGGCCAGTAGAACAGAGTAGAGAGCCCAGATATGGACCCTCAACTCTATGGTCAAATCATCTTCAACAAAACAGGAAAAAATATCCAGTGGAAAAAAGACAGTCTCTTCAATAAATGGTGCTGGGAAAAATGGACAATTATATGTAGCAGAATGAAACTGGACTGTTCTCTTACACCGTACACAAAGATAAACTCGAAATGGATAAAAGACCTCAATGTGAGACAGGAATCCATCAGAATCCTAGAGGAAAACATAGGCAGTAACCTCTTTGATATCAGCCACAGCAACTTCTTTCAAGATATGTCTCCAAAGGCAAAGGAAAAAAAAGCAAAAATGAACTTTTGGTACTTCATCAAGATCAAAAGCTTCTGTACAGCAAAGGAAACAGTCAACAAAACAAAGGGGCAACTCACAGAATGGGAGAAGATATTTGCAAATGACAGTGCAGACAAAGGGTTGATATCCAGGATCTATAAAGCACTCCTCAAACTCAACACACACAAAACAGACAATCATATTAAAAAATGGGCAGAAGACATGAACAGACACTTCTCCAATGAAGACATACAAATGGCTATCAGACACATAAAAAATTGTTCATCATCACTAGCCATCAGGGAGATTCGAATTAAAACCACATTGAGATACCACCTTACACCAGTAAGAATGGACAAAATTGGCAAGACAGGAAACAACGTGTGTTGGAGAGGATGTGGTGAAAGGGGAACCCTCTTCCACTGTTGGTGGGAATGCAAGTTATTGCAGCCACTTTGGAGGACAGTGTGGAGATTCCTCAAGTAATTAAAAATAGAGCTTCTCTATGACCCTGGAATTGCACTACTGTGTTTACCCCTAGGATACAGATGGAGTGAAAAGAATGGCCATCTCTACCCCAATGTTTATAGCAGCAATGGCCACGTTTGCCAAACTGTGGAAAGAACCAAGATGCCCTTCAATGGATGAATGGATAAGGAAGATGTGGTCCATATACACTATAGAGTATTATGCCTCCATCATAAAGGAGGAATACCCAACTTTTGTAGCAACATGGACGGGACTGGAAGAGATTATGCTGAGTGAAATAAGTCAAGCAGAGAGAGTCAATTATCATATGGTTTCACTTATTTGTGGAGCATAACAAATACTATGGAGGACATGGGGAGATGGAGAGGAGAAGGGAGTTGAGGGAAATTGGAAGGGGAGGTGAACCATGAGAGACTATGGATTCTGAAAAACAATCTGAGAGTTTTGAAGGGGCGGGGGTTGGGAGGTTTGGGGAACCAGGTGGTGGGTATTAAGGAGGGCAAATATTTCATGGAGCATTGGGTGTGGTGCAATAACAATGTATTCTGTTATGCTGAAAAGAAATAATAAACAAACAAACAAATAAAAACAAATAACAAAAACAAAAACATGGTCCAGGCACTGGCAAGCCATGAGAATAGGATTATGAAGACCAAAAGCCACAATAATCCAAAGATGGAGAAAGAACAGAGACAAATAAAAATATTAATAATATATCAGATTCTGTACCAAATTGCACCCACGAACAGAGCAGAGCATTCCCCTTTCTCCATATCATCTCCAACAGTTGTCATTTACTGTCTTGTTAATTTTGGCCATTCTAACTTGTAAAAGGTTATATATCAATGTACTTTTCATTTGAATTTCCCTGATGGCTAATGATGTTGAACAGTTTTTCATGTGTCTGTTAGCCATTTTTATGTCTTCTTTAGAGAATGTCTGTTCATGTCTTCGCCCCATTTTTTTCCTTGATTATTTGTGGTTTTGGGTGTTGAGTTTGAGAAGTTCTTTATAGATCTTGGATACCAGACATTTACCTGTAGAGTCATTTACAAATATCTCCTCCTACTCCATAGGTTGCCTCTTTGTTTTGTTGACAGTTTCCTTTGCAGTGCAGAAGCTTTTATCTTGATAAAATCCCAAAAGCTATACAAAATGAAGTCCCAAAAGCTGCTTATACACAGCCATACACAGAGGATCATATGGTTCTTGTCTTGTCTTTTCTTTTGGGACTTCATCAAGAAACAGATGTAGTGAAAATAAGGTCCATATGCACCCCTATGTTCTTAGCAGCAATGTTCACAATAGCCAAACTGGGAAAGAGCTGAGACGCCTTTCAACAGACAAATAGATAAAGAAGACGTGGTCCATATACACAATGGAATATTATACAGCTATCAGAAAGGATGAATTCCTAGCATTTGTATCAACATAATGGGACTAGAGGAGATTATGCTAAGGGAAATAAGTCAAGCAGAGAAAGTCAATTATTATATGGTTTCACTTACTTGTAGAACATAAGGAATAACATGGAGGACACTAGGAGAAGGAAGGGAAAAATGAAGGGGGTAATTGGAGGAGGAGACAAACCAAGAGAGACTGAGGACTCCAAGAAACAAATTAAGGGTTTCAGAGGTGAGGAGGTTGGAGGATGGGTTAGCCTGGTGATAGGTGTAAATGAGGGCACATATTGCATGGAGCACTGGGTATTACTTGTAAGAAATGAATCCTGATGTATTGTATGTTGACTAACATAACATAAAAAAACAAAAACAAAAACAGATGGCATACTGTATGATGAGTAACATAAAATGATAATAATAATAATAGTAACAATAATAAAAAGTTATCTGAGGGTGTCATTGTTATTACAAGAACAAGAGTAGGTATCAAGGAGAGAGATGAAAGGAAGGCCATTTTGTAATTGGTGTTCATGCAAGAATGGTAAACAAGGTGACATTTGAACAGCTGCCTCATGGAAGATAGGGCTAGAGCTGCAGGCTTGTCTGGGGAAGTGTGTGTTGGCAGAGAGAATGGTCTCTGCAGAGGCCCTGGAGATTATACTGCTTTGAGCTACTAAGTCCAAAAAAGGAAGTAAGTGTCTTAAGGGGAATAAGCAGGAGAGTGATGAGAGATGGTGTCAGGAAGTTTAAAAATGTAGGTCACTTTGCAGCTGGTTAAATTTCAAGAAAAAGGAGTCACTCGCCCATGGTATATACTTCTTGTATTTATAATTTACATGCAAAGATGTTCTGTAAACTGAAATAGAGCTCCTCCTGAATACCATCTGGTGACTGAATTCTGACCTCTGTATTACAAGAGTCACCTTGGAATATATTAGATTGTGAGTCCGAACTCTTGGACTCTTCTCTCTCAACAGGACACACGCACACACACACACACACACACACACACACACACTTACACACACCCCAATTCATTGCTCCCTAGGCTGTGTTCTTACCATGACTCCCCAAACCCAGTCTGAGGGTGAATCTGGAGTGGCTGCAACCCAGGCTGCCCTGATCACTGATCATTCCCTTAAACAATGTAAAATGCTACCTGACATTCCAGTTAGCAAGCTTCCCACGGACAGACATATTTACCTATATAAAATTTAAAACTTTTTATGGATAATATATCCACCAAAATCAATAAATAGTCTCTCACCTGCATTTGACATGATGTTAAATGCAGAATAGACATAGAGTTTATAGACATATAATAATCAGAGGAATCTAATAATGAACATGGGGTTCAAGTACATAAATGTTTGCTCAATTTAGTAATGGTTTAGAAAACAACAAGAAATCTCTGGCACACTCATCAGCTTGTGAGACAATATGATCTCTTGCACTGATTTGGTTGGAATTTTTAAACAGGTAGCAAAAGAAATTTCTCTAATTCTGTTGGCAGAAATGTGAACTGTTACAATGTTGGTAAAACAACCTAAAGACAGTTATAATTTTAAAAATATACATATTGTTCAGCTCAGAAATTCTCAGTCTTGACACTTTTGACATTCTGGTCCACTCTTTTCTGTGTGCTGGCCTGTTTCTTGGCCTTTGTAGGATATTTAGAGTTTCCCTGGTCTCACTCTGAATTCCTCAGTGCCCCCCTGGGAAATAATATTTCCTCTAATGGAGAAACAGATGTTTAACATAACAACCTCTAAATATTTTTGTAGAATTGTTATAATAACAATGTATTGAGAAAGAAAACACTTTCAAAGTGTGAGTAGAACAGCCACATATTGAGATATTATGCAGACCCCGAAATAAAGAATCAGAATTACCCTAGTTTACTGGAGGCAAGTCCATGATGTATTACTGAGGAAAAAGAAAGAATGGAAACAGGAAGAAAAAAAATAAAAAGGATTGCGCTAAAACTGAAGAGCATTTATGATGAGCACAGGATACTATTCATCCATTTGTATTGTGTATTAAATGTATAAGTGTGCATCATCTAGGAATAGAAGTTTTAAAAACACTAAGAACTTAAGGAATAAATATTGTCAGGAGGAATGAAATTAGGTCAAGTGTAGTGCTTCAAAACAACTTGTGAAAAAAAATTATATGAGAATCTAAAAATAATGTATATAAAGACATAAAAGAATAATTGTGTGCTATCAAGATGAGTCACTAATTCCAGATTTAATGTCCAAAGACTTGGAATAAAATAATATGAGAGAATGATGTTTACAACTGGGGAATAAGCACTAAGTGATATTTTTTTCTTACATAAAGATACATGTATTAAGATATGGTTATGGAAGCTAAAGGCAATCTCCAGTCAAATGTAAAGAAGCGATGATAGACAAAAATGATGCAGCTTTTAGAAATGGATCTCATCACAAAGAGATAAAAGGACCCATGGGGAATGACAGATGTGCAAAAACAAATGAGAAATATGTGTAGAGGTGATTTATTAGCATTCGATGTACAAAATACCATTTATTTTCATTCTTGTTTATAACAAGGATTGGCAAGTGAAAAATATTTGTGACAGCTCAAATTTTCAGGATGAATAATAAATCAAAAAAGCAATATAGAGAACACCATATAACCAAGTGATGGATTTGAGCCCACACTACTAATTCCCCACATATACATACACAATAGAACTCATTGCAAACAGCAAAGTTGGTAAAATAAAACAAAAACCTGCTTAATTCCTTGTTTGAAAGAATGCAATTTTAAAAAGGGAATTAAAAAAAAAAAAACAACTCGACACACTGTACAAATGCAAAGACCTGGCAGAGACAATGTACAGTAGAGAAAACCAATGAATAACTAATCCACAAATATGTTCAGCTCCGAGTAATGAAATCATTGCAAAGCAAAGCTCTTCCACATTATTTTCATTGTCAGATCATTGTTTTCATGTGAATACCCAGAGTGACAGGGGACACTGTGAAAAAATGTGTGTCTCACAAATTACTATTGTGAGGTCACATCTGCAAGCAATATATTGGTCTAGATATTTCTCATCAGTATGGAAACAGAGTCCAATATGCCACATTTAAAGGCAAAAAAGAATTGCTCTGACTTCACTGGACATCCTTCCATCCCTAATATTTCTAATATAACTACTCCCTTTAATTGCAAAACTCACTGGTTGTGTTCTATTTTTATTAGGAGTATTTTATGTTCCCGCCTCCTGACTTCATTGTCAAATCACCCTTGTGCTGCTGAACTCCATGTTCACTTCTTTCTTTAACATAATCACTGAATCTTAATCAGCTCATCAGGCAAGCAAATGAGCATAGAGATCGGTAGGTTTTGGGCCAGGTTGGTGACTGTTAGGTGACCTCAGGTCACTTCACCAGGCATGGATTGTGTCTGACCCTTGCCTGCAGAATCTGCTAGGCTCTGGGACTCACCTGAATGACAACTCTGAGGGAGCGGTGTCTATGTGGCAGTCTGAATTCCTCCCGGGTGGGGATGATGGTGACTAAACTGTCCTCATGTAAGACGACAGTAAAGAGGCTGGAGTTAGTCTCCCAGGAAGCTTAGGATTCCAGAAACAACAATCAGGTCCCATCCAGCCCAAGGCAGAGGGACTGCTACACACGAGATATTTAGACCTTCCTCTGTCTGTTCATGAGGCACGTTTCCCTCCAGCTCCTCCAATCTCTAAGCACATGATTTCCCTCTGGGGCACTGGTGTGGACACAAAGGAAATTTTACTGGAGACTGTGTGTTCCCAACAGACCAGGCTATAACCAAATAAATCCAGAGTTAATTACCCCTTCCTCAGAACTCTGTTGTTCCCAGAGTTCAGATATCCTGGCACTTTATCCCAGCCCTGAATTCAATTTTTCCCCAAAATCTAGGACTGAGCAATATATCTGGATTAGATCCCTTAGATCTCCAAAATGTTGACTTACGGTGGACTCACAGTCCTGCCATCATTTCTTTTCAAAAAGAACTAAGTTGTTTTATATATATATAAGCAGGAAGACATACCATAGCTTCATGACATATTTGCTGAACAATTTGGAATCATACTTTTAAGTTAAGAGTTGTCATCGGGTCCCTCATTGTGAAGTATTTCTTAATTATCAGAAATATATTTAGATTTTTTACATTATTTTTTGAGCTTGGAAAAGTAAATAGATTCTTCCCTATAGCTTCCAGAATGAACCAATTCTTGCAAATGTTTTTAGCTCAAAGCCATTTCAGGCTTCTGATTCCCTGAATGCTAAGAACATAAATATGTGTTAAAACATGTTCGTTTTACAGAGTAGTAGGAAATTAATAAAATATTTATCCAATAAAATTTTGATCAGGAAACTGAGATTAAGCAATTGTATATAAGTGTTCAGTCCTATGACAATTTTCCTTGTAGTGTCTCCTTCACAAAAATGCATTCAGAGCCCATTTCATGTCTTTGTTCCTCAGGCTGTAGATGAAGGGGTTCAGCATGGGTGTGACCACCATGTACATCACTGAGGCGAATGCACTTGTGTGGGAGCTCTGGGGGAGCAGCAGAGCTAAGGTACACACCTAGTATTGTACAATAAAATAAGGAGAAAACTGAGAGGTGAGATGCACAGGTGGAAAATGCTTTATACCTGCCCAGGGCTGATGATATTCCACGTATGGTGGAAACAATCTTAGAATAAGAGTAAAGGATCCCAGGGGGAGAAGACAAGATGGCAGAGATGTAGGAGGTGCTGTTTCACCTGTCCCCTAAAGTAAGCTGATCACCTACCAAAAAACTGATCACCCATGAAATCAGCCTGAGCTTAGGATTATACACTTCTGGATCTCTATGGGGGCAGAAGACACCAGTGGACAGGTGAAGTGGAGTGGAAACATCGGACTGATATTGGAAGATAAACAAAAGAGGGAGGGATCCACCAGAAGCGACCCATTGGAAAGTAATACCCAATATGAGAGTGCCCTGTGATTGGGGACCAGCATTACCTTGGAGTCTGGTTGAAAGCACTCAAAAAGAGCAAACGATCTTAAGGGGAAAATGGTGGAATTGAGCAGTAAGGCACTAGCCGGTGCTCTCTAGGACCTGGAGAGTCTGAGCACTCTCAGCTCAGGCCAGCGTGAAAATCTCAGTGTACTATCTCTGCTTGGGACCTCTCTGGCAGTCTGGACCTGCCCAGACAGCTGTGGCTAGTATTTCTCCTTGTTTGTTTTTTTTTTTTTTTTAATTTTTATTTCTATTCAGCGTAACAGTATTTGTTGTTTTCTCACCACACCCAGTGCTCCATGCAATCCGTGCCCTCCCTAATACCCACTACCTGGTTCCTCCGACGTCCAACCCCCTGCCCCTTCAAAACCCTCAGGTTGTTTTTCAGAGTCCATAGTCTTTCATGGTTCACCTCCCCTTCCAATTTCCCTCAACTCCCTTCTCCTCTCCATCTCCCCTTTTCCTTCATGTTATTTGTTATTCTCCACAAATAAGTGAAACCATATGATAATTGACTCTCTCTGCTTGACTTATTTCACTCAGCATAATCTCTTCCAGTCCCATCCATGTTGCTATGAAAGTTGGGTATTCGTCCTTTCTGATGGAGGCATAATACTCCATAACGTATATGGACCACATCTTCCTTACCCATTCATCCGTTGAAGGGCATCTTGGTTCTTTCCACAGTTTTGGGTACAAATGAGAGTTCCTGTGACCCCAGAGACCTTGACTGGGGACGTGCTCTGCCAGCAGCAGAGGGAGAATTTATGTGCTCTGGAGCACCCTGAGTGGAACAGACTGAGGCTTCTCTCTGAGATGGAGGTCTGGGTGCAGTTTGCTTTCCTCTAAACTTCCAAGAACCACCAAAAGCCACTACAGGGTGAAAAAACAAACAAACAAACAAACAAAAAATCCTCCAGAGAACAAAAGCCTAAAAAACCGGTTGAGATGTTTAGTACATCAAATTCCATTATAACCTTTTAACCTGAACTTTTTTGATACATATACCTGTGTTTTTATTTTGCTTTTCTATTTTTTAATTCCTTATTTTATTTTATTTTTTTCATATTCATATAGAGATAAGATTCAAGGTAATCTCCTTCCTCCAGTCAATGCTACCCCTATATGTAAACCAGTTTTAATCCCCTTTTATCTTAGGAAAGTTGAGTCCTTTAACAAAGATATCAAGATACACCCAGGAAGAATCAAAATAACCTTCCTCATCCACACTGAGGATTTGTAACCACCCTCCCATCTTTTTCTTCTGTCAGTGTTTCTGTGTATTTGTTTTTGTTCTGGTAGTATATTAATCTTAGACTTGGGGTTCATTTTGACAGGGTTCATTTATTTATTTTTTTTCTTGTCATCTACTTTTTTTTTTCTAACGTAACAGTATTCATTGTTTTTGCACCACACCCAGTGCTCCATGCAATACATGCCCTCCCTAATACCTACCACCTGGTTCCCCCAACCTCCCACCCCCCGCCCCTTCAAAACCCTTAGGTTGTTTTTCAGAGTCCATAGTCTCTCATGGTTCACCTCCCCTTCCGATTTCCCTCAACTCCCTTCTCCTCTCCATCTACCCTTGTCCTCCATGTTATTTGTTATGCTCCACAAATAAGTGAAACCATATGATAATTGACTCTCTTGTCATTTACTTTTGTTGGTCTTTTTATTTGTCTGTTTTTGTTTGTGTACTTCATAAATCTTACCTTGGGGCCCATTCGGGCTGGACCTTCTCTTTTATTTTATCTTTCTTTTTTTTCCTGTCTCCCTCTCTCTCTCTCTTTTTTCTTTCTTTTGGATGTGGACTCTTGATTGCTCAGAAGCATTCCAGGGTACACCTTGCCTGCACCACAGTTGATGCATTCAGCTACACATCCATTTAGCCATCTCTCACCAAAATGACTAGGAGGATGAATGCCGAACAGAAGAAAAATTCAAACACTGGGACTTCTCCATAAAAGCTATTGGGTATGAACATAAACAGTATGTCAGAAAGGGTATTCAGGCTAACAATTATCCCGGCAATAGCTAGGTTGGAGAAAGCCTTTGATGACAAAATGAAATTGATTAGGGCAGAAGTGAAAATAGAAAAAAATCATCAGAAGTTATTATCAAGAGTTAGATGCCAATAAGCTAAGCAACATAGATGAAACGATGTATTCCTGGAAAAATATAAACTTCCAAAATTGAACCAGTAAGAAACTGACAAACTGAATAGACCAATATCTAGTAACAAGATTGAAGCAGAGATCAAAAACCTCCCAAAAAACCAGAACCCAGAACCCAACAGATACCCTGGGGAATGCTACCAAACTTTCAAAGAAGAAATAACACCTATTCTCCTGAAGCTGTTTCAAAAAATTGAAGGAGAAGGAAAACTTCCAGACTCTTTATGAAGCCAGCATTACCCTGATCCACAAACCAGGCAAAGACCACACGAAAAAGGAGAATTTCAGACAAATATCCCTGATGAATATGGATGCTAAGATTCTCAACAAGATCCTAGCAAATAGGATCCAACAGCACATTAAAAAGATTATCCACCATGACCAGGTGGGATTCATCCCTGGGTTATAAGGATGGTTCAACATTCACAAATCAATCAATGTGATAGAACAAATCAATAAGAGAAGAGAGAAGAACCACATGGTCCTCTCAATTGATGCAGAGAAAGCATTTGACAAAATCCAGCATCTGTTCCTGATTAAAATGCTTCAAAGTATAGGGATAGAGAGAACATTCCTCAACTTCATAAAATCTATCTATGAACAACCTACAGCAAATATCATCCTCAATGGGAAAAAGCTGACAATCTTCCTGTTGATATCAGGAACACGACAAGGATGCCCGCTCTCACCACTCTTGTTCAACATAGTATTAGAAGTCCTAGCAACAGCAATCAGACAACAAAAAGAAATAAAATGTATGCAAATTGGCAATGAAGCCAAACTCTCTCTCTTCGCAGATGACATGATTCTTTATATGGAAAACCCAAAAGACTCCACCCCCAAACTACTAGAACTCATACAGCATTTCAGTAATGTGGCACAATACAAAGTCAATGTACAGAAAGCAGTGACTTTCTTATACACTAACAATGAAAATACAGAAAGGGAAGTTAGAGAATCAATTCCATTTACTATAGCAACAAGAACTATGTGATACCTGTAAATAAACCTAACCAAAGGGGTAAAGGATCTGCACTCGAGGAACTACAGAACATACATGAAAGAAATTGAAGAAGACACAAAAAGATGGAAGAACATTCCATGTTTATGGGTCAGAAAAATTAGCATTGTTAAAATGTCTATACTGCATAGAGCAATCTATACTTTCAGTGCCCTTCATCAAAATTCCGTGGACATTTTTCAAAGAGCTGGAGCAGACAATCCTAAAATTTGTGTGGAATCAGAAGAGACCCCGAATTGCTAAGGAAATATTGAAAAAGAAAAACAAAACGGGGGGCATATTATTGCCTGATTTCAAGCTTTACTACAAAGCTGTGATCACCAAGGCAGCATGGTACTGGCATAAAAACAGACACATAGACCAGTGGAACAGAGTAGAGAGCCCAGATATGGACCCTCGACTCTATGGTCAAATAATCTTTGACAAAACAGGAAAAAATATCCAGTGGAAAAAAGACAGTCTCTTCAATAAATGGTGCTGGGAAAACTGGACAGCTATACGTAGAAGAATGAAACTGGACTGTTCTCTTACACCATACACAAAGATAAACTCAAAATGGGTAAAAGAGGTCAATGTGAGGCAGGAATCCATCAGAATCCTAGAGGAGATCATAGGCAGTAACCTCTTCGATATCAGCCACAGCAACTTCTTTCAAGATATGTCTCCAAAGGCAAAGGAAACAAAAGCAAAAATGAATTTTTCGGACTTCATCAAAATCAAATCCTTCTGCATAGCAAAGGAACCAGTCATCAAATCAAAGAGGCAACCCACGGAATGGGAGAAGGTATTCGCAAATGACAGTACAGACAAAAGTCTGATATCCAGGATCTATAAAGAACTCCTCAAACTCAACACTCACAAAACAGATAATCATGTCAAAAAAATGGGCAGAAAACATGAACAGACACTTCTCCAAAGAAGATATACAAATGGCTAACAGACATATGAAAAAATGTTCATCATCACTAGCCATCAGGGAGATTCAAGACAAAACCACATTGTGGGAGGTTGGGGGAACCAGGTAGGGGGTATTAGGGAGGGTACGTATTGCAGGGAGCACTGGGTGTGGTGCAAAAACAATGAATACTGTTACTCTGAAAACAAAGAAACAAAAAACCAAACCAAAACAAAACAAAAAACCCAAAAAACCACATTGAGATACTACTTTACACCAGTTAGAATGGCCAAAACTATCAAGACAGTAAACAGTGTGTGTTGGAGAGGATGGGGAGAAAGGGGAACCCTCTTACAATGTTGCTGGGAATGCAAGTTGGTGCACCCACTTTGGAAAACAGTGTGGAGATTCCTTAAGAAATTAAAAATAGAGCTTCCCTGTGACCCTGCAATTGCCCTACTGGGTATTTACCCCAAAGATACAGATGTGGTGAAAAGAAGGGTCATCTATACCTCAATGTTCATAGTAGCAATGGCCACGGTGGCCAAACTGTGGAAAGAACCAAGATGCCCTACAATGGACTAATGGATAAAGATGATGTTGTCCATATACACTATGATGTACTGTGCTTCCTTCAGAAAGGATGAATACCCAATTTTTGTATCAACGTGAACAGGACTGGAAGACTGCTGAATGAAATAAGTCAAGTACAGAGAGTCAATTATCATATGGTTTAATTTATTTGTGGAGCAGAAGAAATAACATGGAGAACATGGGGAGATGGAGAGAAGAGAGTTGGGGGAAATTGGAGGGGGCGACGAAGTATAGAGACTATGGACTCTGAAAAACAATCTGAGGGTTTTGAATGGTGGGGGTGGGAGGTTGGGAAAGCCTGGTGGATGGTATTATGGAGAGCACGTATTGCATCGAACACTGGGTGTGGTGCATAAACAATGAATTTTGGTACACTGAAAAGAAATTTAAAAAATCAACAAAGCAGACAAACGAACAGAAGAGAAATAGCCATACCATAAAAAAAAAAAAAAAAGTGCAGGATCCCAGCAAAAGGCCCACCACCCAGCAGGACAACTGCAAAATACATCACCACATTATTCAGAATGGTATCAGAACAGGAAATCTGAACCATCTGATTGAGTTCACCAAAAGTGGGGGATTTGGAAGTGTGTACAGAAGGACAATCGCAACATCATTAAACTTGATAACAAGGAATTCAGTGTACAGATGATCCAGTATACCAGAACCAGCAGTCCACAGAGCTGGGGATTCATGAGTACTGTGTAGTGCAGAGAGCGACAAATGGCCAGAAACCAACCATAGGCCATCACACTCAGCATAATTAAGTCTGAAACAGCAGAGAGTATGAGGAAATAAATCTTGTGATGCAGCCAATGTAGGTTATAACTTTGTTCTGTGTCTGTGTATTCACCAGCATCTTGGGGATGGTGGTGGAAGTGAAGCAGATATCTACTAAGGACAGGTTGGAGAGGGAGAAGTACATGGGGCTGTGAAGATGGGAGTCTGAACTGATAGCCAGGATGTTGAGCAGGTTTCCAAACACAGTGATCAGGTACATGAGAGGAAAAGCCCAAATATGAGGGACTGCTGTTCTGGGTCCTCTGATAATCTGAGAAGAAGAAACTCTGAAATTTGTGTATCATTGCCTGGTCCCATGTGGTGGAGGTGAGTTCAAGGAAGGAAGCAAATAGAATGACTAATTCTCATATAAACATGTATTAGTTGCAGATTTCAAATGCTACTCTTTATATTTTGTAGTCTAGAAATTCATTTCAATACATTGTACGTGGATATGGTCCCTTTCATTGAATCCCCTGTATCAGCAGAGTGAAGGATTTTTCTTCCAATCCCTTTTACACCAGAGGGCTGTGTATTCCACAGTTTTAATTTAAAAAATGCTCCCAAATTTCAGAAATATAAATTGAGTGTTGGCAATGTTTTACACATTCTATAGGCAAGGAGTATAGTGTGCTAGAAAAAAAAAGTTCCTATCACTCAATGGTGGAGAAAGAATAAATTAGCAAATAAGAAAATTAATTATATTTCTGATTATGGCAGGTGGTGTGAAGAAAACAAAAACAGATAAAGCAGAGAGTGAATAGGGCACGCTATATTCATGGGTATTGAAGCCAATTCTGCAAACAAGATGACATTGGACACAAATCTCATGTAAGAGATGGAGGCAGATCAGTGATTATGGGGGAAATGTGTGCCCGGTAGAGGGAATGACCAGTTCAAAGGCCCCGAGGAAAGTACTCGTTTCCTATGTTCAAGTCAAAGAATAAAAGTCAGTGCTGCAAGGGGAATAGGCAGGAGGGAGACTGAGGAGAGACAATGCCAGACATGATGAAAAGGGAAGTGGCCTCTCTGCTACCTCTGAAACTGCAAGACCTACAGACTTCCATGTCCACACTGCTTCTCCCACTGTATTCACTATGCTGCAAAGGCATTCCAGGAATTTCACCACATCTGCTTAGTGGCCTCTTTTTTATTTTATTTTATTTTATTTTATTATTCTTTTTTTCATATAATGTATTTTCATTCCCAGGGGTACAGGTCTGTGAATCGCCAGGTTTACACATTTCACAGCACTCATCATAGTACATACCCTCCCCAATGTCCATATCCCCACCACTCTCTCCCGTTCCCCCTACCCCCAGCAACCCTCAGTCTGTTTTTTGAGATTGAGTCTTTGATGGTTTGTCTCCCTCCGAATCCCATCTTCTTTCATTTTTCCTTTCCCTACATTCCCCCAACACCCCCACATTGCATCTTCACTTCCTCATATCAAAGAGATCATATGATTGTTGTCTTTCTCCGATTGACTTATTTTGCTAAGCATAATACACTAGTTCCATCCACGTCGTCGCAAATGGCAAGATTTCATTTCTTTTGATGGCTGCATAGTATTCCATTGTGTATATATACCACTTCTTTATCCATTCATCTGTTGATGGACATCTAGGTTCTTTCCATAGTTTGGCTATTGTGGACATTGCTGCTATAAACATTCAGGTGCACATGCCCCTTCGGAGCATCATGTTTGTATCTTTAGGATATATACCCAGTAGTGCAATTGCTGGGTCATAGGGTAGCTCTATTTTCAGTTTTTTGAGGAACCTCCACACTGTTTTCCAGAGTGGTTGCAACAGCTTGCATTCCCACCAGCAGTGTAGGAGGGCTCCCCTCTGTCCGCATCCTCGCCAGCATCTGTCATTTCTTGACTTGTTAATTTTAGCCATTCTGACTGGTGTGAGGTGATATCTCATTGTGGTTTTGATTTGTATTTCCCTGATGCCGAGTGATGTGGAGCATTTTTTCACGTGTCTGTTGGCCATCTGGATATCTTCTTTGCAGAAATGTCTGTGCATGTCCTCTGCCCATTTCTTGACTGGATTATTTGTCTTTGGGTATTGAGTTTGATAAGCTCTTTATAGATTTTGGATAGTGGCCCTTTATCTGATATGTCGTTTGCAAATATCTTCTCCCATTCTGTCAGTTGTCTTTTGGTTTTGTTAACTGTTTCCTTTGCTGTGCAAAAGCTTTTGATCTTGATGAAATCCCAATAGTTCATTTTTGCCCTTGCTTCTGTTGCCTTTGGAGATGTTCCTGGGAAGAAGTTGCTGTGGTTGAGGTCAAAGAGGTTGCTGCCTGCGTTCTCCTCAAGGATTTTGATGGATTCCTTTCTCACATTGAGGTCCTTCATCCATTTTGAGTCTATTTTCGTGTGTGGTGTAAGGAAAGAGTCCAATTTCATTTTTCTGCCTGTGGCTGTCCAATTTGCCCAGCACCATTTGTTGAAGAGGCTGTCTTTTTTCCATTGGACATTCCTTCCTGCTTTGTCAAAGATTAGTTGACCATAGAGTTGAGGGTCTATTTCTGGGCTCTCTATTCTGTTCCATTGATCTATATATCTGTTTTTTGTGCCAGTACCATACTGTCTTGATGATGACAACGTTGTGATAGAGCTTGAAGTCTGGAATTGCGATACCACCGACTTTGGCTTTCTTTTTCAATATTCCTTTGGCTATTCGAGGTCTTTTCTGGTTCCATATAAATTTTAGGATTATTTGTTCTATTTCTTTGAAAAAAATGGATGGGATTTTGATA